>CM042758.1:13892089-13904589 GCA_022496165.2 Catalaphyllia jardinei | reverse complement strand
AGGATGCAGCTAATCTGGTTTTGCATGTTGCACATTTGAAAGCACAGTCCTATGAAAGGAAGTCTTCCATTAAAACGAAAATACCACCAAATTTAAGGAAATTGTATGAAGATTTCGCACTATTTTTTGAAATAAGGAAAAAAATTTCTACGTACCTTCTTTCTTCGGATGTTCGGTGCCTTGTCAGGAAGATTCTTGCCCTAAAACACACCCAATTTCAACGGTTTTACGTTTAAAACGGCGTGAAATCCTTTAGAGACGCCTTTTTTCACACTCCGTGCCTTCTTCATTATTCAAAGGTAAGGTTCCCAAAGTACTGCGGGAAAAGAACACTTCAAGGCCGAGAAAAGAGCCGAAACATGTGCACGTTTTACGTCCCTAAGTGTGGGGCCATTTTGTGAAGTTCGATGACGTCACTATATATCTAGTTCTGGTTGTGCCCCGGACTGGAGAAACCGGGTGTTTTCGTTTCAACAGCCGTTCTGTGGCTCCTACACTCCCATAACTGCATTTATTTTTACACTTTCCGCAAACATCACGAGGCAAACCATCCTAGGTTTTTTCTTTACAAACATTAGCAAAAATTTCTGAAAATTCATCGGTTATGCTCCTTTTTTGTCTTTTTGTCGACAAGAACAAAGTCACACAGACAACAACTATCTAAAACAGAGTTAACTGCGCTGGGATCGCTAATGTTTCATAAAAAAAAACCCTAAGACACTTAAGCAAATTGAGAATAGAACAAGCGCTGAAAGAATAGCTTTTCCCGCAAAAAGGATGTAATGTACATATTGTTATGAGGAAATTCGCCGTCATGCCAGGATTCGTTCAGGACGGCCAACCCTTGTTCTCTGCGATTTTGTTGTGGACGACTTCGATAATCTTCACGTGGCTGATTGTAGCGTGGATTTTCTGAATAACTTGGGCTTGAGGTTCTCTGTTGTGGCTGTATTTGTGATTGGTAGCCAAGATTTCTCCGTTCTGGGCAACTGGCTGGTAAATGGCCGGTTCGACTACTCATGAAACATGTTGGACAACCATCACCAGTTCGTTCCCTTGCCTGTTCAACTCGGGGCGCTTGGTTTCGTCTAACAGTACCTCGGAATCTGGCGTCTATTTCACGAGACAGTATTTTCTCGAAGGGACTCATTAAAAACTGCGACTGCGGGTTGTCCGTCTAGAGAAAAGACTTTACTGATGAGGAGGCTTTGACAGTGGGCGCGGTAGAACTGTTCAGCTTGTTGAGAGAGGCTGTTAGTTTTGCATTTTGGAGTACCAGTGACCACACGCTTCTCCAGGTTGGCGGCATTACTCGGCTGGTTAACCCGACGTGAAATGGAGTCAACCGTTTGAGCAATCTCCACTGCTTCGAACAGAGCACCTTGACCTTTAGGGACTGTTGTAATCCTTCAGTAAAGTAGGTTACCTTCTTTGTTTCTCCCATGTCTAGTCCGTTAAATAGTTCGTGCATCTCGTTGATGTAATCTGCTAATGGCTCGTGTTGGCCCTGCTTCCGTGGTACTAATCGCTGTCGCCTAAACCAGGCTCTATCCCTGCTAGAATATCGGCGCTTCAGCGCTTGCTTCAGACTTGCATAGTTCTTTCGCTCGTGCAGAGGCAATTCGAACATAAACGTCTCCGCTGGACCGCCCAAATTATTAACTACTTGAGAGATCGCGGCAGAGTCAGTTGTTTGAATACCCTTGGCTTCCAATACCATTGTCAACTTCTCGAACCAACGGTTGACATCGTCAGTTTTGTATCCACGGAATTTGTCAATGCGGATATCCTTGGCGGCTAACTTTTGCGTCAGAGCAGCGAGTAAGCGTTGCTGTTCTTCAAACAATTTCCTATCCATAGTTGTTGGATCTTTCTCGCTATTGTCGTCTTTGCATTCGGTATTTTCGCTGCTGCTAGTTAAAAGAATGTCTTCAAAATCGTCGCTGGAATTGAATTTGATTCGAAGCTTGGTCTTCTTGTGATTTGTTTTGATTTTTGTTTTAATTTTTCTTAGAAGTTTCGTAATGTACTCTACTTTCTACTTGATTAAAAATGTCCGCCGGTGAATTACTGTTACATGCGGCACTCAGTTCTTATTGGGGGCACTTAATTTCTTCGCTAATTTGCTCAACTTCTAGAGAGACGCGAGGTTCGGTCTGACATCGCTGGAAGTCGAGCGGTGAAAAATCTTCGAGCAAACTGCTTTCGCTCCTTGCTCGCGGCCTTCTGGACGTGTGTTGTTTTGAAAAGCTTGATTGTACAATGGACGGGTACACAATGGACGCACTTGGATCAATACTTATGCCTATGTTTGCTCTATCGGTAACATCTGCTTGATCTGGGGTAGAATATGCTGTGAAGTGTCGCAGCTGTTCTTCTGACTGAGTGCGTAGTACTGGTTCACTTATTTCTCTGGGATTTGCTGGGTGCTTCGACGCTTCAAAAAATCATTGTTACGTGTAATTCACGTAACAATGCAGTATTGTCTTCCTCGCACAAGGAGGCCTGTGTTTCTTTATTTACTTTAGGTGTACTAGTTTGAATGACGGGCTGGGCTGGGCCTCTGCTTCGTAAATTATACGGGAATAATTTTTTCTTAAAAACTCTCTTTACAGACTTCATATGAGACAAAAGAATTCAATTTCTACTCACGGTTACTTGAGCGGCTTTGTTTCTTGGCGCTCAAGGGATTACATGTCTTCAAAAGCCAAACAGGATGCTTCTGTGGCTTCGTTGTTGCTTCCTTGCTCGGGCTACCAATCTGTCCTCCAACCACTGTAACTGTAGGTTGTTCGTATCTGAGCCTACAGGAAGTGGGGGAGCACTGAATGCGCAACAACGAGACAACTGCACCAACTCTTGTGGGGAAATTAGACTCAATGGAGCACTCGCTGGTAAGGAAGAGCCGTTACACTCGTGGGTACCGAGATCTAACCACGAACTGGATGGACAGCATCAGCAACAAGTCAACTTGGTTCCAGCAGCAGTTTATTTCAACTTCGTTTACAATCCGCGAAGTAATCGTCAATGCAATGTAATCTGTTCGTCAACGAAATATAATCGTTGAACATAACAAATGCGGTGGCTTAAATATGATTTGTACATGCATCTATTATTAACTGAGTATAATAAGTGTGCTAGCACTAATATGTGATAAGCAATTACAACAACACCTAAAATCCTTTGCGGATAGCGCAACCTATAAAAAAATCAAACTAAACTTCAGAGTTTATTGTTTAGGTGTTCGTTATTTGCCGGAGAAAATTCCAATTAAAATTACACTAAATTAAAAATTACCGAATGAAATTAAACTAGTGAATAGCTAATAAATTTTAAGTGTTGACTAGCGGTTTCCTGAATTACGCTCGATCGGACCTTTTACAAATTAAATATCTAAACATTAATTAAAGAACTAGATGTGTCAGCAACTGTATTCATACTTAAAACGCGATGAGTCAGCAACCAACAGGTTGTTAATTACTCCTATTGAAAGTAACAGCGGGCATGAGTTCTGTGCAGGTTGTATTTAATAAAACATTGGAAAAACCAAATTAGCTACCGACAAAATGTAACACTTTTGTAAATGCCACAACCGCGGAACTCTTTTACTTTTAAAAGTTATTAAGCACCGGTAAATTAAGGAAAGCAGTAGTTATCAGTAAAACCTAATAACACAACATTTTCGGAAGTGAAAAGAACAATCTATTATTTAAAGGCACGCGTCTTGTAATATTTAAATTCCTGGTCGTAAACTGGGAAGTAATTAGTGTTGGGTTTTTTATGTAGTTTTCCAAATAACAAAGAAATGACCGTGAAACGGCGAATTTCTTCATAACAATATGAGCGTGGCTACATATGACCACAATTTATTCACAACCGTCCGCCATATTTACTTGCCGAGATGGCAAAGTTGGCGCGGCCTCGAAAATGCTATATTCACCGCCTGAAGCGGTGAATATAACGTCATATAAGGAATTGCTCAGCCAATGAGATTGCTGGAAACTCTTTGTTCAGCTCTAAAATTATACTAAATTCATATAATTAGAGCAACGAAGTGTTCCTCAAAAGTTTCTCAATAAGATCATCAATTTCGGCGATTGCTACCTTTTAAAACACTTGCTGATAAACCGAATATTAAATCAGTGCCGATCCTTTGTCACCTTCTCCAATCTCCTATGTCTTGGGCTAAATAGGAGAAGCGCCACAATTGAAAGAGGTCCAACAATTTCGGGATCTCAGATTTTTCTACACTGAGAAGCAACATGGGAAATATTCGATTAGAGGGTTTTATTCTGCCCCTTTATCTTTTCTTGTTCTTGTTTACTGTACTGCGGTATTCTATATCGTTAATGTAACTTCTAAGTAGACACTCTTTAATTTTCCTTTTATCATACAATTAACACTGATTGTGATTATTGGTTGGTAGGTACTTGCAAAACAACCAGTTAAAAGACTTACCTGAGGGTATATTTCACAGGAATACCGAGCTTAGATGGCTGTAAGTAGAACTCGTCATCTAACTCTACATTATTTTATCCAAGTTCCCGATGAGCCAATCAGAAGCCGTGTCTACCGTCCCGATGTTCAGAGATATCAAGTCACTGACCAGATATGGCTTCGATATCATGCTCATCTGTCCAAAGTTGGGTATTTTACAGCCGGTAGAATTCCACCGTTATACTGAGAAAGCGGTGACTGAAGTTGGTTGACGGTTGACATTCCAACAGCCCACCATCCATAACTGCAAGGTTTCTGATGGAGACTTATGGGCTCTCAGTTATTGCTGATCTCCCCTTCTATAATCCTTAAAATCCAATAATTCCACCCTAAAATCATCCCCCCTCAGGAAATGAATAATAACTGGTCCGTTAATTAAGTGTGCCTACGAAGCAAATAAGGAAATTGAAACACTGAATAGGGAACATATCCAGAATATTCAACAGTGTTTTTCTCTAGCAAGAGAAACAGACTGACAGCTTCTATATGTTGTTGCTATGTCTGCACTCTTGGCTCCAGTACCTTTCTGTGAAAAACCAAATATTCCAGTTTTTAGCCCTTGAGGTGAGAGAGAGGGTCTTGCTGGGAACACACATGGTACCCTTATTACCCCAACCCTCTTCATTACATTGTTGGGAATCGATGATCCTTTTTTAAGACAACATATGAGAATTTTAGTTTTAAGAAAAAAAACAGACTTAGCGGTACGATTGTTGTCACAAGAGTAAAACCCAATCACAAAATGCAAAATTGCTTATGTTTCTTCCAGTTTGCTTTACTTCGTGGTTGGGGGAACTGACTGTCATTAACATTTTAAAAAAAGGTCACGTTTCATAATTAAATTTATTTCATACATACCGAGGTTACCACTTGAAAAAAAGCGGGTGTTTAAATTGGTATGAAGTACATAACCAACAAATCAGAAAAGCCAAGGCCTGCGAAAACAAACCCTTCGTGGAATGAAAGACACGAATGATAGCACTTCACTCTAGAAGGAAGGTGTGAAGTAAGATGGCGGAGTGAACGTGTTGCTGCTGCTTCAGTTTTTGCGTCTAATTTGTATATGCCCGCTAAGAGAAAAACCCGCTCACCACGCCAGACTGGGATCTCTATTTCACCCGCTGATAAAAAAAAACGAAAAAACGAGAAATAACTCAGAAGAGAACGCCAGTTCGAGTGATATTGTACTTGATGCTCTTAGCATGGCCGAGAGCGTGACTGCAAAGTTGGATCGTATTATGGAGCGCCTTGAGATGCTCTCTCTCATTGAAAATCGCTTGGATAGCATGGCTTCTACGATGGCCAATATCAAGTCCACTCTGAGCAGACTTGACGCAGACGTAACGATGCTTAAAGAAGGTGCCGGGAAAAGAGAAAAAAGGATAAACTGGAAACATCGATTAATTACAATGAGGATGATGTCGCTAAACTGCAAAAGAACTTGTACGATCACAGAGCCCAGCTTGATAAATGTAAGAAGGACCTCCTCTATTTAGAGGCTTACAGTAGAAGAGAAAATGGTAAAATTTTTGGAGTTGCTCAAGCCACCGGCAATGATAATGCTTCAGAGCCCGAAGACACCAAAGAAATCGTACACAACTTCTTCGAACAAGAATTAAAGATTGAAAATTCACGAGCCAAATGTGAATTCCAAAGGGTTCATCGCTTGGGCAAACCAAATTCCACATCATCAAGGCCTATTATTGTGCGATTCCTGTGGTTTACTGATAAGAAAGAAGTTATGAGCGTGGCCAGAAAAGAATTAAAGGACAAAGATTTTTCGATGTACGACGATATCCCAATATATACGATCTTCGTAAACAACAGCAGAAAAAGTTCAAGCAAGCACGGGATAAAGGCTACAGGGTACACTTCAGCAAGGCCCACCCAGATCAACTGCTTGTGAATGGAAAATTTCTGCCGCCAGATCAACCTTTGGAATGAACATGCGTCCTCTGTTAATTTTTTTTTCTTCTGCTGAGAACTTTAATGGGTTGTTTACTATTTAAAGATTTTAACTTCCACTGCAGTGAAACTAAGTGCAGCTACCACATTATCATTATAATGTTCAATCTGCCACCCTGCTAAATTATGTAAATCTCAGGGGTGTTATTTTTAAATTTATGTACGTGCTGAATTACGTACGTTTTAGCGGCATACTTTTTTGGAGTTGAGTTCCGTAACTCCTGGAGCAACACCCGAAGTGTAGGCACGCCCATACAACTAGTTTTGGGGCGGTTGGTAAGTACGCACGTGTTTCTTTGTTCTCTCGTAGTGTTTGTAGTTTTCAGTAGTATGCTTGTCTGTTTGTTTGTGTGCAAGTTCTCCAGATGCTTCATTTTTTTTTTAATTATTCACTGCTTCTTCTTTTTTTTTAAGCTTTCACTCATCTATTGTTTTATGGCGAGCCTTTCAGTGGTCCCAACTGAGATTCATGGCTAATTATAATTTTAACCTACTGTCTCTAAATGCTCGAGGGATTCGTGACTATTTCAAAAGAAAATCTATCTTTACATGGGTTAAGCAGCAAAATGCCGATATAGTTCTTTTTTTTTTACAAGAAACCCACAGTACTCCAGACATTGAGAATGAATGGAAGTTTCAGTGGCAAGGTAAAATGTTGTTTGCTCATGGTACCAATCATAGCAGAGTGTTAATCCTATTCAATAACGAGCTTCATTTCGAAATTAAAAGTGAGTATATTGACAACGAAGGCAGGTATATTCTTGTCGAAGCAACCATCCAAGACTCGCCTTTCCTGTTAGTTAATATATACGCACCCACTAAAAGTCGTGAACAATGTAAATTTTTCGATGATGTTAAATCCGCGCTGGATGAGTTCGATCTAGATCCAGATTGCGAGATCATTATTAGTGGTGGTTTCAATACTCACCTCAATCCTACTCTACATAATCTCGGGGGAAGAATTGAGACGAAACCTTCAGTGCGAAGGATTAAAGAATTAATGATGACCCTACGATCTTATTGATATTTGGCGCATACATCATCCCGGAAAAAAGGCTTTACTTGGACTCAGAAAAAGCCCTTTATTAGACGCCGGCTGGACGTTTGGCTCATAAGTAATGCTGTTCAAGACAATGCATCTAAAACTGATATTATCTCTGCTATCAAGTCAGACCATTCAGCGATTACATTGCTTTTTAACAGTTTAGACAGACAATCACACGGTCCGTCCTATTGGAAATTGAATTCCAGTTTATTAGAAGATTCCTCTTATATTGAACTTATATCTTTAAAATACTCTGAATGGCTTGACGAGTTTAAGGAAGTTACTGACAAGCGAGTTCTGTGGGACTTAGTAAAATACAGAGTAAGATCTTGTACTATGAAATACAGCAAAGGAAATACCAGAGAGCGAAGAGCACGCCTAGCTGAAGCGGAAAAGAACGTCAAAAGATATGAATTGACCTGTGACAATGACCCTTCGCCAAACAATGCAAACAATCTCGAAGAGCAAAACAGGAATATGAACTCCTCTATGACTACATTGTGCGTGGATGCATTGTTCGTTCTAGAATCAATTGGTATGAGAACGGCGAGAAAAACTCGAAATACTTTTTAAATTTGGAAAAAACAAGAGGCGGTAAAACTGCTATACGTCGACTTTATGATTCCACGGGAAAAATTACAGTCAATCCCAGATCTGTAATTAACGAGCTCAGAGATTACTACCAAACGCTATATAGCAACCAGGACTCCGAAGAAGGTGAAGAATTTGCTTCGGACTTTTTAGAAAATCCTAACATACCATCTTTGAGTAACAATTCGAAAATGGCTTGTGAAGGATTGCGTACGTGCGCTGAATGCTTCGAAGCGCTAAAAAAGTTTCCTAACGGCAAGATCCCCGGTAACGACGGACTCACGGCTGAATTCTATAAAACTTTCTGGAATTTATTAGGTCAGCAACTCACAGATTCCCTGAACTATTCTTTTAAGCACGGCGAACTATCCACTTCACAAAAGCAAGCCACTATTAAATTAATTGACAAAAAGGACAGGGATAGAAGGTACGTCAAAAATTGGAGGCCAATTTCTCTCCTCAATATAGATATGAAAATTGCTTCAAAAGCTCTCGCTTTACGCTTAGAGAAAATTTTGCCAGAGATCATACAGGCTGACCAGTATGCATATATTAAAGGCAGGACGATCTTCGACGCTATCCGCACCATTGACGATATCATGGAGTACACTAAAACTCAACAGCTATCTGGTCTAATGGTCGCCTTTGATTTCGAGAAAGCTTTTGACTCGCTGAGCTGGTCTTTCTTATTTAGGGCCTTGCGATCTTTTAACCTCGGTGAATCATTTATTCGTTGGGTTTCGGTACTCTTCCGTAAAATATCGAGTTGTGTTTTAAATAACGGTTTTTCTTCTCAGCTTTTTGACGTTCGAAGAGGTGTCAGGCAGGGGGATCCTTTGTCGGCATACCTCTTCATCATTGCTCTCGAAGTGTTTCTTGTTAAAATTAGAAGCCAAGAGGGTATAAAAGGTATCGTTGTTGATAAGGAAATCAAGCTTGCAGCTTTTGCCGATGATCTGACAACGTTTCTGCACGACGTTAATTCCCTGGAAAACCTTTCCGTAATTCTTCACAGATTTGGAGTGTGTTCCGGCTTAAAGCTCAATGCGGAAAAAACTGAAGCTCTATGGCTAGGAACTTGCCACGATAGAGACCAATCCCCTCTCGTTGATATTGACAAAGTTAATAAACCAATTAAAATTCTTGGCTCTCATTTTACTTACGATTTGAAGAAAAAACAAGAGCTCAACTACGACGAAACTCTGAGATCGCTTTCTGAAACTCTAGCAAGATGGAAATGGCGGAACTTGACGTTATACGGTAAAATCCAGGTTGTGAAGACATTTGTAATACCAAAATTCATGTTTCGTGCGTCACTAATGTGCTCCACAAAAAAAGTTATGAAAGAGTTTAATTCCATTATCTACAGATTCATCTGGAAAGGACAGGACAAAATTAAGCGCTTAGCACTAATCAGCGATTATAAGAATGGTGGTCTGAGAATGCCTCATATTAAAACTCTTATTGATACTCAGCGCATTATCTGTCTTAAAAAATACATCGAGGATTACGACAGCCCATTGAAACATTTTCTTTCTTTCTTTCTTTCTTTCTTAAGGATTACTGTGGAAAATTTTTGTTATATTGTAATTTCAATTCCTCCGACCTATCAGACAACCTTCCCAGCTTTTACAGAGAATGTCTCAATGTCTGGTCCAAATTAACGGCTAAGCCTGCTGAATCTCTTGAGGAAGTCTTGAAACAAATCTGGAATAATCAATTCGCACGCATTAACGATAAATCCGTTTTTAATAGAAGACTGTTCTCAAAAGGTATCGTTTTCATTTCTGATATTCTGACCAACAATGGCAAGTAAAAACCATGGCCCTCTTTTGCGGCTACTGGGCTTACGCTTGTAGATTTTTTTCTCACTTCTGGGTATTTTTGACTCTCTTCCCTCTCCGTGGAAAAAAACCTAATTAGCTCGAATGGGACTCCTATCGAATTTCATAGCCCTCCTGTAATGCAACATACCCTATTTTTAAATGGTAAAAGCGTTTTGCTCGACTCAATCAACTCGAAAAAACTATAGTGGGAGCTGGTGGAGACGACCCAAGTCTACCCTTCCGCACGGCCTTAAATATACAACTTTATTTCACAATCATAGCTTAGACTGGGAAACAATCTATCTAATTCCACGTGTAGTTACAATCGACACTAATACAAGAATTTTTCAATACAAAATTCTCAATCGGATATTATATACCAAAAAAACTCTATACAAAATGAAAGTAGTCAGCTCTCCCCTCTGTACATTTTGTCACACGTCAGAAGAATCTCTCGAGCATCTTTTTTGTTATTGCGAGCATAGCATGACCTTTTGGACGTGTGTTGTTCTCTGGCTAAAATCCATAAACATAGATATTATTATTCAGTATTATTATTATTATTATTATTATTATTATTATTATTGGTAAACAGGTCATTTACTCTAACCGGCTTAAGAATTTTCTACCTGTTTTACCTCAAGTCTTTTTAAAGATAAAGTATGTTGAATCCATCGAGCGATCTATCGCCTTAAAACATAACAAATTAAAAATTCACGATGAAAAGTGGAAGGCAATTATCACCTTTCTGTAAGGTAACGTATAAGATTATTAAGTTTCTCGGAGAGTGTATTAGGTTTAATTTTAACACGTATCGTAATTAGCTGGTAGTGTGTAGCATACGTAACGAAGTATGTCTTGTGTAATATAATGTAACGTATGTAATGTAATGTTATTAAGGTTATAAAATGTCATGTAATGTAAGGTAATGTAATATAATGTAATGTAATGTAATGTAATGTAATGTAATCTAACGTAATGTAGTGCAATGTAGTGTAAGTCATGTGGAACATTAATTTTTTTTAAAAAAAACTTCACTCTAGATCTGGAGAGCAACAAGCTTGGGTCTCTGTAACAAAAAAAAAATGGAGGTAGAAGTGCCGAGATTTGCTCTTCTTGAAGAAGCAATAGAGGACTTCATAGGAAGGCAAGTAAGCATAGGCTTAAGAGCAAAGACCGACAGAGACGTGCAAGCCTGCTAAAAACCTATTTTCAAAGGAAAGTTAAAGTGCTCAGGAAAGTTAAAAAAGTACCTCCTACTTAATTCAATAAATTGCTAAGCGAGGTCGCATTCACGGTCAGAACTAAAGGTGGACACCGCAGTCGATTAGTGGGGTACATCACTACGAGGGATGATCTTAAACGGGAACAATATCAATCTAGTGTCATCAACGATTTTAACGTTTGAGAGAAATCGAAAGACGCTGCAGTTCAAGTAAGAACGGCTCAAAAACAATCTAGAGGGACAAGCAAAAGGGGTGTTTTTTATAGAAAAGCAAATACAGGTACTGCTCAACAAAGACCTTCTTGAAAAGTCAAGTCTAGAAGCGATTCTCAACTTTCTGGCTAAGCAATAGCCTTCACTTGGGTCTTCAATTAACTGAGGAACATCACAATCTGTGCTGGGGTGATGTGACTCTGATAAAAGCAGCAGCTTCACAGACCAACAGACGGTAGCATTATTTAGTGAAGCTGTTATCCAGGGTCAACATTTCTCAGTTACAATTAAAATCTTGAATTAGTCGCAAAAATAACCCCATCAGAAAGCCGGTTGTGGAAAAGACTGCGCGTCTTTTTAGCAGTACTGATAAGGGTTAAAGGAGTAACTATTCGTGTTTATACAAACTATTTTATAAGAACTTCCGTATTTTGATTATTTTTTTACATCAGATGTTCACATTGCTTATTTTTAAACCACACTTGACCAAATTTCTTTTTATGTTTCACGATTGTTTGCAAATTCGCGATCATGATGTCATATAAAACATAGCGCACGCGCTAGTCCTATTTAGTTCCCATTGCGCCATCATGAACTAAATCTTTATGTACGAACGGCCCTACTCAATAAAAAGACGTGTGCAGTTTCAAGAAAGCTGCAAAATTTCGGCGAGGTGAACAGATTATCCTGAACAATCCAAACCCTACCTCGAACCTTTGATTTTTGCCTGGCAAAGATGTTTATTTCAACGTGAGTATTTTGATCTTTTTTGTCTCATTTTCATTGAGTATTTCTACTTTGTTTGCCTAGGTTTTCATTAAAATTAGCTCGAAGAAGCCAATTTTTTATTTCCGATTTTAGAGACCGGGTCAAGCGTTTTCGTTCACCTTTTAACTGATTGTTACGTGTAAGGATAAAAAGGGCCGTTGTTTTCCTTTACCGTGCATCGTAAGAACTAATTGTAGTCAACCAGAAATAAAACATTTTTTCGCGCCCAAGTTGTTGTCGCTATGTTATAAAATAATTGGTTCATGCTTTTAGCTGTGCGTACATCGAGTTATGAATGCACATGTGATGGTAAAGTTTGGAGAGCACTCAAAAAGCTAGAGTTGCTCTCGAATGGGTGTACTCGAGCGCC
>CM042758.1:13866422-13880756 GCA_022496165.2 Catalaphyllia jardinei | reverse complement strand
TCGAAACAGAAATCGAAATCGACAAGCGAACAGCGACGGTAATGCGGAGCAAAATAAAGAGAAAGTTATAATTGTTGGAGATTCAATGACAAAGTTCATCAAACCGCACAAGCTATCCAAGAAACACCACGTTCAGTCATATTCCTTTGCTGGAGCAAAGGTCGAAGACATGAATGACTTTGTCAAACCTCTCCTGAGGCGAAGGCCAGATAAAGTTATAGTACATGTCGGCACAAACAATGTGAAGGATGACAACCCGAAGCGTGTCAAAGTGAAAATTTCCGAATTGGTGGACACCATCAGAAATGAACAACCCAATGCCAAGATAGTACTTTCATCAATTATCCACAGAAATGACGATAGATCTTTAAATGGATCTATCGATCAGATAAATCGAGCTGCAGAATCTGTTTGTAGGCAAAGAGGTTTGGACTTCATCTCGCATGATAACATTCCAGAGGACTGCCTAAACAACGGTGGTTTACATCTCAACCGTAAGGGTGTTTTTAGTTTAGCAAATAATTTTAGAAAATACTTAAGCTCAAGTAGTAATTGATGTTTTGTTGATGCTGATAGTCACTCAGACAGGTCGGATACTTCCGATTTCAAACCATTCCACGAAACAATGAGTGAAATGAGAGGTTTTAAAATGGGCTCTCTTAACATAAATAGCTTAGTTAAACATATCGATGAATTAAGAGTAGCTATCACAAATCAGCCTCTTGACATATTGGCTATTAACGAATCTAAACTTGATGACAACGATTCTGATAATATGCTTTCTTTGCATGGTTATACATTAGTTCGTAGAGACAGAATTAGAAAGGTGGAGGTGTTTGTGTCTATTTACGTGATTCATTATCATTTAAAAGATTACATGAGTTCGAAGACCAAAACCTCGAGTTGATCGCCTTGGAAATTCAGAAACCTAACTCGAAACCTTTTCTTTTCACTGCCTGGTATCGACCACCAAAGTTATATTCTCAATTCTTTAAGTATTTTGAGTTATTCTTGGAGAAAGTAGAGACAAAATATAAAGAAATTTATTTACTTGGCGATTTGAATTGCAATTTTTTATCACATCCCCTGGAGTATCACACTTCACAACTACTAGATGTATTGATTAGCTTTCAGATGAATCAGGTGTTGACTGAACCTACAAGAGTCACCCCTATTTCCAAAACCTTAATTGATGTCGTGATTACCAATAGCAAAGAAAAGTTGAGTCACACGGGTGTTTATCCACTTTCAATTAGAGATCACTATCTTATTTATGCAATCAGGAAAATAGGGATTCCCAGGGGTCGACCAAGGTTTGTTGAAGCAAGAAATTTTAAGCATTTTGACGAATCAAAATTCAAAAAAGGATCTCATTGATGCGCCTTGGCCGTGTATTGATAATTTTCAAGACGTGAACCGCGCGCTAGCCGCGTGGACTAAAGTATTCCTTAGCGTTGTTGATAAACATGCTCCTTGCCGCACCAGAAGAATACGTAACAAACCTTCTCCATGGTTGAATCCAAGCATTAAACAGTTGATGTTTAATTAAGCGAGATTGGTTAAAAAGAAAAGCAACCAAAACCGGTATGCTAGAGGACTGGGCGGCTTATAGAACTTCAAGAAATTTAGCCAATAAAGAGATAAGACTAGCTAAGAAAAGATTTTATCATTCACGCCTAAACGAGGCATCTGTTGATCAAAAGGCGACATGGAAAGTGTTTAATGATCTCTTGGGAAAAAAATCGTGCGCAACAGAGATTAATGAATTGAAAAGTGACTGTGGTGTGACAATTACAAATCCTGAGGACATCGCAGATTACATGAACAAACACTTCGCAGAGATCGGTCAAAATCTAGCTTCAAAGATTCAAGGCAATGGAGATAATATTACTCCTACAGAATTCTTGACTAAAAAAGGTTCTAGCTTTAATTTGAAAAAGGTGGAAGCCTCCAATGTGCTAAATTATTGAATGGGGTAAAAATTAACAAGGCAACTGGTATCGATAAAATATCAAATATAATTTTAAAAATGGCTGCTCCTGTTATCTATACGAACTTAACAGAGTTGTTTAATTTATCTATCACCTCTGGTGTATTTCCATCTGATTGGAAAATAGCAAAAGTCTCTCCACTTTTTAAATCGGGTGATCTGAGCAACGCAAATAATTACAGACCGATTTCTGTTTTGCCAACAGTTGCACGAGTATTTGAAAGACTTATATTTGACCAGTTATATAAGTATGTTAATGAGAATAACTTCCTTTATACGTACCAGTCCGGATTTAGACCTCATCATTCAACCCTTACTGCCTTACTTGATATAACTAATGAGTGGTGTTTTAATATTGATAAAGGCATGGTTAATGGAGTTCTTTTCCTGGACTTGAAAAAAGCTTTCGATACAGTTGACCATGTTATTTTACTTACAAAACTTAAATACTACGGAGTAGAGACTGCAACAATCAATTGGTTCACTTCGTATTTAGAAAATCGACAACAAGTATGTTATGCTAATGGTATCACTTCCTCTATGGATTACATAACATGTGGTGTTCCTCAAGGTTCAATTTTAGGTCCGCTGCTCTTTCTTATATACATAAATGATATCTCTAAGTGTTTAGATTATGGGGTAGCAAGATTATTTGCTGACGATACGAACTTGACATTCTCAGGCTGCAGTCTCCCTGCCCTGCAGAATAAAATGTCAAAGGACCTCAAGGGTATAGCCTCTTGGCTTTTAGCCAACAGGCTTACCCTAAATGTGTTAAAAACTGATTTTATGGTTGTAGGATCAAGACAAAGAGTAGCGAGCCTGCAAGAGGATATTGCTCTTTCTTTGTTAGACACCGAATTGGAGAAAGTTAAATCTGTCAAATGCCTTGGTGTAGACATCGACGAATATTTAACTTGGGATAACCACGTGCTAAGTATAAGACAGAGGGTTACCCGCAACTTCAGTGTTCTTAGAAGGGTTAAACCTTTTTTAAAAACAGAAAACCTAATTGACATTTACAGGTCAATAATTGAGCCCTACTTTACATATTGTTGCATTGTTTGGGACAGTATAAGTGACACACAGATTGTTAATTTGCAAAAGCTCCAAAACCGTGCAGCGCGAATGATAACGGGTGCTTCCTATTTACAAAGATGTAGTGATATTCTTTGTGAATAAGGCTGGATGACGTTAGAAACAGTTAGAAACAATGAGAAAACGCTAGAAAGCCATTTTGATGTTTAAAATACTGAATGGTCTCACTCCCCCGTACCTGTCTGAAATGTTTACTCATAGCGCTTCTTTTCGTGATTATGGACTGCGATCTTCCAGAATGAATCTTGCACTCCCCAAAAGTCGCACAGATTTTTACAGAAACAGCTTTGCATTTACCGGAGCAAAAATCTGGAATGATTTGCCAAACATTCTAAAGGAAGAAACTTCGCTAAAAAGGTTTATGAGTAAGCTAGACCATTACTATCAGCACCAGCAAAACTAGTTCTAGAAATTAAGCTTTTTAATAGTAAATACGTAACTTATATTGTTTACGGATTTTATGTAAACCAAATTTTAATATTGCTGTATATTTTAATTTGATAAAATGCCGTATTTAAATAAAGAGTTCCATCCATCCATCCATCTATCTATTCTTGGTTTTCATCAGTCATGTGATCAAAACTAAAAATCGTAACCGTCCAATATATAAATTCAAGAATCTGGGATATGATAGATGATTGCAATATAAACAACCTTGCCAAGAATCAGGTCTCTGCTGTTTTTCATTTCCGCGCTATTCGCAGAAGTGTGTCATCCAAATTTATAGAGCTTTGTATGGAGACGCGATCTTTGTGCCCTTCAGAGGGGCACAAACATGGCGGCCGTAACGTAACAAAAACATCTGTCGTTGAGTTCTGCTATTGAAATGAAAATTTTTACTCTAGAGCTCCAACACATTGAAATAAATGCTTGTTCTAGTGCAAGCACCGTTTAGTTAGCAAAAACTAAAGCAATAACTCGTGTTTTGACCTACGCGACAGCCTTTTGTGGCCGCCATTTCATGTCACGCAACTGGAAAGCTTGGAAATTCAAACATGCTCTATTACAAAAAGAAGAACCCTGTCGAGCTAAAACATTGTCAAATGTCCAGTTCCTATAAGATCTTTTATATGATACAACTTATACCTCAGAAGGAAAGGTAGTTTTTAATTTGGGAAAATGACTACGTCACATGAAAACCGAGAATATTGTATGCAAATGTACGAGATATTTTTATTCTTAGTTACAAAGGGTAAGGGAGGGACCGCTAAATGACACATTCCCAATTTAGCACTCGAAAAGTAACTTTGCAGTTTTCAAGCACTTGGCATGGTTAGACTGCCTGGTTAGATTGCTGGTAGGTCAACTGATATCAGTCACAGGCCGGGGTTCTCAGTAGAACAGCAGAATTCCACTGGCTGTAAAACCGAATGTTATGAAAATTTGCGCTTATGACAATAATTACAGATTCAGAAGTTTCAAGAAGAAATTAGCACTTAAAAGGTGAAACAGCGCTACTCGCTACGTCACATTTTCTGATCATAGGCAACGCTTTTTTTCGTCTTGTTTTATTTCCCCCAAAATACATGAAGTCACATCCTCGGTAACCTAAAATTTCAAAACTTTCCAGGAATCATGCCCCTGGACTTTCCTAGGTTGGCTTGCCCCCTTGGACGCCAGTTGTCATAATTTATTGGAAACCTGTAGAAACGTCTGCTAAGAACGAACCCTGATCATATATCGAGATCACACAGATCAAAAGAGACTGCACCATGGCGGCTTCATTGTACTGTAAGAATATCATTGTCAGACAGAATAGTACTTTCATATGACCGTTAAAAGCGCTAAATAAGTGCATCGAAAGGTGACTATGTGAGCGAATAAATAGGGGTGGGGAAAATCACAAAGTTTATCAAGATTTATGAAGGGGATTACTTCAATAAAATAACATTTAAAGGGGGATCTCCCAAATCCCCCCATCCAGGCGATAAAAAATGACCGGTCCCTTGTCTAACGGGTCACTCAACTCTTTAAATTCTTAAGATAAGTAATTTTGGGGATAACAGTCTTGATAATTTTAGGGATAAGGGATAACTGCCCCTGGAATTTTAGGGATAAGGGCCTCATGTTTGCTATTTTTAGTTAGAAATGGTAACTTGACACTTCCGTTTTTTCACAAGGGAGTAAATTTAATAAGAGCTGACGAATCGTCACCACTTGTTCCCATGAAATGTTTGAACAAACAAAACGAGACATTGCTATTTTTAGTTACAAATGGTAACTTTACACTTTTGTTTTTCACATGGGAGTAAATTCAATTAGAGCTAACAAGTTATGGCCTCTTGTTCTCAGGATGTTAAACAAAAAAATTAATGTTTGGAGAGCTTTTAGGTGTCTGCAGCAGCGGTTTGATGTAGTTAATTCATGGGCATTTTATGCTATTCGTTTCAGTCCGAGATGAAAACTGTTCAAAATAATGTTCTTTGAAGATTGCATGCACCAAGTTGCACTACAAATTAATTAAATCAGGCTTAAACAAGTCAGAGAGCTTATTTCTCTTTCTTGTTCCTCACTGCTGGACATAAATATCTAAATTCAATTATACGTTGACTAGTAAAAACATGACAATCTTACTTTTCACGGGAACGTTTATAACATGATACTTTTGTTTCCTCCAAAAGTTATACAACATGATCCCCTTGTTTTCTCGAAAACTTAAGGGAGATGTGCTATTTCTTCACTGCTGGAGATAAATATCTAAGAAAGAATGGAAGAAGAAACACTAATTATCACTTCAGGAATAAACAAAAACTAATCTAGTTATCAGATAGTCACAACTGACAGGTCGAGTCAAGGAACAGCACGTTCTTATTCTGTTACCACATTTGGCGTCAAAAAGCACTTCAAATTATGAAAGGCGTTTCAGCGAGAGCTTGCTGTACGCACTATTCAACGATTGAGTCTCAAAAGCTGGTACACTAAGTTACAACAAAAGCCTCTTAACAGATGTCATCAAGTACAAGTGCCTTACAAACATCTTATCCAAGACGAAAACAAAACCGACAACAACAACTCTAACAACTAACAATAGATGGATCGAAACCGACCAATGACTGATGACAACTTTAACAGGAGTCTTGTAGCCAAATTCATGAATGCTTTACTGACCAATCACTTCTAACGGACCAGACTGGAAACACCATCGACTGACAAGCATTATTCACTTCCTCCAGGGACCAGTTATTCACAAAAAAAAAATAACTCTTGCACACCTTGCGTGCCTATGTTTAAGAAAGGCGCCAAACAAGACCCTAATAATTAAGTACCAGTATCTCTTACTGTAGCTTTGTGTCAAGTGATGGAGCATGTCATCTATCGGAGCATTATGCGGCATTTGGAGCATAACATATTGTATTCCAAACAACATGGTTTTAGAAGGAATCATTCGTGTGAAACTCAACTCCTGCCCACAATTGAAGACCTAGGAAAGAATTTGGATGAGGGATATGAAGTTGATCTACAGATTTTTGATTTCAGCAAAGCCTTTGACAAGGTACCCCACCAGAGATTACTCTCCAAATTGAATAATCATGGAATTCAGGGAAAAACACTCGCTTGGATTAATTCGTGCCTTACAGGGAGATTTCAGCGTGTGGTTGTGGTCGGGGAAGCCTCTAGCTTTGTTAAGGTCTCCTCAGGAGTACCACAGGGTACAGTTCTGGGTCCTCTTATGTTCTTACTGTTTATAAAGGACATTCATGAGAATTTAGATAGTGCCTCGAGACTATTTGCTGATGATGCATTATTATATAGATCAATCAACACAATGAATGACAGTATTATCTTGCAGAATGATATTGACAAATTAGTATACTGGAGCAAGACATGGCCAATGCAGTTTAGTGTGACTAAATGTCACACAATGAAGACATCTAGGACGAAGGAACCTGTGTTGATGGATTATTACATCGATGGCCAAAAGCTGTCTCCCGTGAAGAACCATCCTTATCTGGGAGTTTTGTTATCTAACGACCTAAGATGGAATTCTCATGTGGAAAATTTTGTGGTCAAAGCAATAAGTCACTTGGTTTTGTAAGACGCAACCTTTACCCTTGCTCTGAAAGAACAAAGCGTTCAGCTCATGTAACCATTGTGAGACCAAATTTGGAGTATGCTACTGTTGTGTGGGATCCATACAGACAAGAACAGATTGATTCAAAAGAGACTATAACAGAACTTCTTCCGTTACAGAAGTGCTACAGTCATTAGAGTTAGATCTTTTAAAGGATAGACGTTGAGCCCACCGATTGAATATATTTTATTTAGCAGTTAACAATTCGATTGCATTGCCTATACCGGTTGTCTCTCCAACAACAACTTGCAATGTTGTAAAATCAACTCGAAACTATTATGAATTTGACATTATAGTCACATTATACTCTGTGAAACACTACAGTTAATTTTTTTATGATAAACAGTACCACTCAGACGATTAGGAAAAGAATATCATCCGCTAAGCATACATTTCATTTTACCGTGAAGTTCACGGGAGATACTCCGATAAAGTCTAGCAATGCCGTGTAAATAGTGTCACAGCGGAAAAGCCACGTCACGATCTTTTTATTGCTTTAAGAGCGAGCAATATATCCAAGCGAAATGTTGTCTTTGAACAATAAGCTTTCTCCCACCCCAAGGAGTTTTGGTTCAGAAAGAAATGGTTCGTGCGTGGAACACGTTCGTGACACATTTCGCCTGCTACTATTCCTGCTAAACATTGCGCGAGTTTGTAAACAACACGTTACTTGCTTTCAGTTTAAAAAGCATTGTTTTCACATCTAAGTTCGTAGCTTTAACAAGAGTATTAGTAAGTATTCTGAAGCAAATTGACTAAAGTTTTCATTCACGGTAACCATAAATAATGGCCAAGATTCTTAATAACTTCGTGCCGCTGTTGACGTGTTCTACTGAGCCGCTTTTGCGTCACCGGGGAGGAAGTGAAATCACAGGCTCCCCAAGCTCAAAATACGTGGCGTATGCGACAGCTTGTGTATAGAGAGAATTGTATGGGAAAATCACCGATCTCAAAAAAAAATTGTGTAAATGACTATCTCATTTGAAATAAAGTTTTCCTACCTCGAATGTGTGACGAACTTGTCTCTTGTGCCGATTTTAGCGCCATTCTGACGCCTTTTAGTGAAGTTATTTGAAACCGTTTCAACCGGTGAAATGATCTCTATCAGCAGAAACGATGTTTTATTGAAATTGTAATGATGCACCGCATATAGGTATTAACTATTTTGCAATACGAAGTTTTCATCTTTCGGCACGCGTCGGCGAGTCGCTTGCTAATTGTCTATCGAGTTTAGCATCACGGCAAGTACTGAAATAATGATATCTCAGGTTCTATTCGACGTAAATCGGCGATTTAAACGGTGAAATGATCTCTATCCACAGACGCGATGATTCATTAAAGTTTTTATGATGCACCGCGAACAGGTTTTAACTTTTTTTGCAATATAAAGTTTTCATCTTTCAACACGCGTCAGGGCAAGTAGTGAAAATAATGATTCTATGGTTCACTACGCATCCTAAATCATCCATTGGCGCATAATCACAATTCTTTGCGCATCACTGCGCATCCTAAATTATTTCCGTTCGCGCATAACCACAGTTCCTCGCGCATACCACTGCGCATCCCAAATCTTCTATTTGCACATAACCACAATTCCTTGCGTTTGGTAAGAAAAAGTGATTACAAGCCCCTATAATGTAATCTTCTGCTGATTAGAGAGCTGCCTCGCTCGTTCGCTTCAGGCTCACTCGTCAACAGTTTCACTTAAGGTGGATTTCCACTGTCGCGTAATTTTTACGTGCGTACGGACGTAAACTTTAACTGCTTTTACGTGCGTAAATAAAATAGAAACGATGTATGAAAGGTCGGACGTAAACGTAAAAGTTGAGCGAGGTTCAACTTTTACGTTTAAGCGCGGTTTTTCACATATCGTTTCTGTTTTATTTACGCGCGTAAAGCCAGTTAAACTTTACGTCCGTACACACGTAAAACTTACGCGAGTGTTATTGAGTATGAACTTTATGGAGAGCTCTAAATGTCTTTTTATATGATTACAGACAACAAAATATTCATGTGTATACATAACCTGATCTTGGTGTTGGTTGTGAATCATAGCTATTATTGTGTATGTTAATCTTCAATGAACAATCTGAAATGTCAGAGAGTTTGAAAATACTTGCATATAACTGTGAGAGTTCTGAGGTGGAGAGCTGTTACATGTACACGTAAATGTCTCATGCATAATTGTTAACTTGTTATGAGTCAGCTGCCAATTTGTTCAGTAAGTTAATATTAATAGTCATCTGTTGTTTTGCATCGATGATCTATACCAACATATGTTTAAGCAATAGACCACAAGTTTCTGTGGGTTATAAGTTGATAAACCACGCGGGATGTTGGTAGAACACGAGAAAAATTCTTCGAGTGTTCTACCAACATCCCTAGTGGTTTATCAGCCTATAACCCATAGAAAACTTGTGATCTGTTGCTTTTATATAATAATTCAGAAGACGCGCGATTTTTCCGTGGGTTTACCGGCACAATAACCCACAGCTGATTGACCAATCAGAGCGCGCGCATTGATTTGGTTATTATATAAAACCTGATAATGTACAGTATACTTATTAATTATTAAATTATGCTGTTTTCAGTTGATCAATGCTGTACATTATTGTAATGTGATGCTGAAGCACCCCAAAGTTTACAAACATGCCCAGTGTCAACTTATCAAATGTATGAACTGGCCAGACAGTCTAGATTACAAAATTTTCTGAATGTTGTCATTATCAGATAAGACATTTCTTGAAGCATATTTTGTAATTAATGATTACTCAGATATTGTTTCTTCAAGAGAAGATTCGTACCCCACCTGGAGGTTTTTTCTTTAGAGCTCCCTATAGTCTTGATATGAAAATTTGGGCGGGTTGCGCATGCATTTTGAATTTCAAGTCGGCAGCCCCCGGACCAATTTGGCTGAAATTTGGCCAAATTGTTGTCAGATAGCTAATCTACAAAACCGTGTCTGCGAATTTTAATTCTTCTTATCATTTCAAAGTTATAGCTTATTTTCCACTGGGGGTTTCAATAATTTCTCATCCTATTCCTGAAATCTGCTCAGGATTTTTTAGGCAAACATGTGGAGAAATGAAAGCCGTATTAATCGTTTTCGTCCCATTGTTTTTAGCGAGTGTGGAACTTTATGAATAAAAACACCTAGTTTTACAAAAAAGCACTCAATTTTTAAGCGCATTTAAGGTTTTTACCTTTTAAAAGGAATCAGCTGTAAGCATGATTATTCAGTTTTCAAAAAATACCCGGTTTGTACGGTTTTGTGTTGAAACAATGAGCGCTAGAATGATCCGCGCGCAGGCGTTTCCTTTGGGTTGGCTGATACCTTCAGCGCTTGCTCCATCTCCTGCTTAGAATTGGTGAGATTGAACTGCTTGAGAGACTTGTCAGTTTCAGCTGCCTGGAATGAGCTGGGTAGTGGGGATTGGTTGGACTGCTTCTGGATGGTAGCTTGGGAGTAGGAGAGGCCAATTTATTGGGCGCAAAGAAAGGTTGTTTTCACAGCTGTCGTTGGAACTGAAAGTAATCATTGCTGCTAGGACCCTTGCCTGGCACAGTTGAGGGTAAAGCCCTCCCTTCCACCTGTTTCATGTTGCTAATAAGAGTTTCACCATGCGATCCATGTGAGGTGCCATAAAATCAGTTGATAGAATAGCATCCATCACTGCCAAAATTGATCTATGCTGTCTGGGGTGACATGTCCTCAGCTTTGCCCTCTCATGAGTTTAGGGATCAAGATCATCTCTTCAACATATTTGTAATTCATAGCTTTTAAACTAATCTGTAAAAAGGGAAGGAGACATGTCCCAAAGGCCAGCAGGAGCCCTTGCCATTCATACTAGAGAGTCTTGAGTCCATTTAAACACCAAATCTCCTTTATATACTTTTTCAAGAGGAGTTTGATCTGAGTTGATAAGGGTACCACACTATTGTACAAGTTATGGGTCAAGGTATGTAATTGGTTATTGCTAACTTGAAAGAAATGGTTGGTGAGCAGCCACTTGCCATTCAATGCTACAGCTGTCACTACCCTCGTGTTTCCTCAGTCTTCCTTTTGCTCAGGATTCCACTGATCAAAGTGCCCAGCCCTACCATGACTGGTAGCACACCAGCAGCCAGCAAACCCTTTGGACCTATTTTCCCTATGAGTGGGCTATAACAATGTTTCATTTGCTGAGGTCTGGAAGAATTCACTTTCCCAGCACAGCTGAACCCATCATTGACTCGTTCACTTGCTGCCGAGGACGTTCTATAATATGGATTGGTCGGCATTTGTCGCCTAGCATGTAATGGTGGCACCATGGCTTTTAGATCAAGTGCAGAACAGCTGGCTTCTTTATATCTGTTTTTAGCATTGCAGGCCGGATAGCAGAGGTTGGCTAAGGCCATCCCAGCCACAGCCAGAGGTCCTATTTGTCCCTCCTTTTCAGAAGATGTCAACAATGCTTCCTCTTCTTTCCAATGGCTCATCATTTTTGTCGAGGGTGAGGGAGCGGGAGATAAGCGGAAGGTGGTAGATGATTGGGCAGAGCGATCATTTGCTAGTACGCTGAAATTGCCAACTGTTTGACTGGTCAATCCTGGCAGTACATCACTCAACAAGTTGCTGGCTAGGTCGGTGATGATGGGTGCTGAGAGAACATGGCAAATTGCTGTAGAAATGAGCCCCGCGCTCCTTTTTGCTGACAACGTCTAACGGATGTCATTGTGTTGACTTAACCAGTTCAAAGATCCATCCTGTCAGTGCACTTTTACACCTTTCCCTAGTCTTTTTTACCATTTCCTTATCCTTTTTACTAGCCACGGAGGCCAGGAGAGTTTCCACAACGCCATAGGAGCTGCCGCTCCAGATTCTCCCAAGGCGGCAGCTGCCCCAAGTTGGCCTGTGTAAGTTTATGTCACATGATGTTCTACAGGACTCAGTTCACGCCTCAGTCAGTCATTGCAATCTGGTATTGGCCAACACTCTGGACACCGCTCTTTCTCTTGAGGATTCATCACATGCAGAGCATGGATTTTTCTTTCAATCTGTGGTATCTGGGATGGGGACAGACCAAACAGTTGAGCCCCTGAACAGATCGCTCCCTGTTGGCGTAGTGGTCTTTTGATGGTGCGTGATGCCCGGCTGTGTCGTCCGGTGGTGGCCTCGCTTGGATCTTGAATGTTAAGGTCGTACTCGATGCCTCAAAACACAGTGGGCATACCAAGGCCTCATGGTTCTTGGAAGGACCTCGGAGGATTGCAAAGTGTAGAACGTCCAAACGTGGCTAGCACAACAAACATCATCCGGAAAAAAAGTTGCTCAGATGAAGAGGCCTCTGGCTTTTTATCTTTTTCCAACCAAGGTGAGTTGTATGGCGGTCACAGGTTTGGGCTTGTCTAGCAGGATGTGAGTGTGGAAGCAAATGGCTTCCTCAGTTCTGGGATGATGGTCGATCACCAAATTTCCAAATGGTTTATAGATGGTCCTTTTGATACATCTGAGAAAAGGCTTTGCTATCTCTCAACCATCGATTACCCAAGGCTTTCACGTATCTGTTGTCAGCAGAGTTCTTCAAGAACACCGTGTATTGGTACTTGCGATTTTGATTAGTTTCCTCTCGTCCTCCTGGATACAAGTGGAGACGGTGCATGCCGCATGTTAACAATTGAGTGATTTGGGGTGATTTTAGTTTGGTGGTGTCTTATATCAGATTGTCCAGGATCAACATCACATCTTCAGGAATACCTAAGTGAAAGAGCATTTACCCAAGGCACTGAGCAGCAACTCGTAGATGTTGCACTTGCCTTTCAGAAACAGACTGGCTTTGGGCACCAGTACGCAAGTGGCTGTGCAAAACAACCAGGGAGAACAAACTCCGAACACCATCATCATTGATGTCTACTTGTGTTTGCTGAGCTGTCAATTGATAATTGTCATACTCCATCCATGAGATGGGGAAAGTCATGGGATTAGCCATGGTTGTCTCTTCCACTTGTTCTTTTATGTACTGTAGGATGTCTGTCACAGGAATACAGTAAAGCACCAGTACAAAGGGCTTATCGACCATCACTTCAAATTACACCTTGTCGGCCATGCTAGCTGTCGTGCCTGACCCACTGGCTTAGTACTTCTTGGTCATAAGGACAAACTCGGAACTGTTAATAAAATCAATGTCAAAATCCACTTTGGTGTTGGGAGGTACATTCTGGTTGATTTGGGTGGAATTACAGGGCACGGGACTGACATTGAACTCATATTCTGCCGTGGTATTCACCAGGGCTTTTTGATGCGTGATGCCACCCACATTGTAGTCAGTTAGCTTGCTAGCGTCCTCTCTCCACTTGTTTATTTGACCAGCCACATCTCGGTACCAACCTTGGCGTTTCAATTTGCTGTGTTCATCCCAAAGGTTAGACTCCAACAGGGTTTGGAAGAATTCTTGATACACTAAATTCAAACCTGAAGCAGACTCAGTCTTGGCGTTACTGACTTTGCATTATAGCTGTTTAATGCAGCTGTAGCCAAAATTATTCAAGGGTCCCACAATGAATTGTAGGTATTGCTGCGATAGGCTGGTACTGTCTCATCAACCATTCTCAGTTTCAATCTCAAATGTAGTTCTGTTTCTCGTGGACAAAAAGGAAATGGATGGTCGTTAATGTGGAACTGCAACAGGGTGGACAAGTTTGTTGAGGGTTTGATGTCTTTAAACTGCCAATTGTACTTGGTGGCATCAATCTTGTTGGGGTCAGTAGTCGTATTGACCCTTGTCGGCCTGCAAAATCAAAGACTCCGTGGTGATACTGAATCCTCACGACCACAGTGGGGAAGTTGCCTTTATATCTTTCTTAAGGCAATCCTTGAAAACAGTGATGTGTTGGCTGCCAACGATGGGCTCATCCCATCCTCACTCGAGGTCCAGAGATCATTTTTTTTAGCACTCCAACATTGCGTCTGCCTGGTTGGCGAAACAGTCACTTCAGGATGGGAGTCATAACTGAGAAACCCATGATGGCTGAGCAACGTTTTCTCTTGTTTCCACTACCAAATTGCTTGACTAACCCGGCAACAGTTTTCCCAGGGCCAAGACCAGCAAAATGCCACCTTCTTGATAGGGTTCAGTACCTGATTAACATATGTGACTACCACTACCCAATTCCTTGGCTAGGCCTGGAACCAGTC
>CM042758.1:13849365-13860440 GCA_022496165.2 Catalaphyllia jardinei | reverse complement strand
CATCAAGCATGATTTCTATGATTTGAATTACTTATTAACTAGTTTAAGAATGTATGTTAGAGAAAAACAGGCGAATTTGAAAAATGTCATAAGAAGGGGGTCTCCACCATATTTATGTTGCATAAAGGTCTTAGCCAACCAACAACCATGGTCCATTGTCTTTATTGTTTCTGAGAACAGACCACCCCCAAAAAATACTGCCAGTGGCGTGACAAAAGTTGTGATTTTCGATCAACTTTAGCAGTGTTTATCTCTGAGGTTGTTCAAGTAACGCACTCGATTTTACATCAACATTGCAGTTGTCCTTTAATAATTCAAATGCATACAAGAACAAATGTTTGCTATGCATCGCTTAAGTTCTACGTACAAACTTAGAAGGCATACGTCGTGTCATTTTAAAACCTGGCAAAACTGGGCATTTTCAAATTTGTGTTTCTCGAGGGTCCGGGACGATACAAATATTCTACTTATCGCTAGATACTCACCACACATAGGTCAATCTTTTCAGCCAGTGTTAAAATTGTCCAGCGAATTTAAATTTTTCAACGGTTCCCTTTTTTACCGCTTCGATACAACTGTGACTTCAGTGCTGCTGGTAATCTCATTATCCGGATTTCGCCGAGTTGACTCCCCCAGCGGATACAAACAACCAATAAGAACGGTTTCTTGTGGTGTTACTTATGTTTTCGATGTAAGTTATATCCATTTTACACGAGTTTCAAGGACACATTCTGCTGGAGATTGCGTGACAGCAGTGGTTTTCAGTGTGGCCAACAAACCAAAGCGAAATTTCGGGTAAAATTGGCGTTCTTGGACCAGAAAAAAGCTTTGGAAAAAACCAATATGTCTTGCATTCGCTTGTATATGTTGTATTGACCTCGCACAGTAGAAAGTAGAGAGCTTCTTTGGAGTCCGTGGGCTTGTTTGTTAATATTCGGATTTTCGTTGATTTCCTTCGAGTTTGGTTTTAGTTTGTTAATTCGTCAGCCAAGATAACGGTAGACGGATATTTTGAAAAGGCAATTGCTAGTACTATACCTGCCAACTCTCACGCCTTAGGCGTGAGTCTCACGCCTGCGGGTTGAAAACTTCGATCTCACGCTGGCTCACGCTTGCAGGCCAATTTCTCACGCCTGAATGAAAAATGTGAGTTGTTGCCGTCTTGCTTGACACAATTTCCAAAACTATGTTAACTCAGACCCATGTAAGGAACGAAAACCATTGCCAGATTTCATACGTCGGGGGCCTGGGTACAAGTCGATGTATTATGGGATTAACAACACAAGACCCATATATTCAGAAAGAGCACACCGAGTTTTCCAAAATCCTTAAGTTTCGTGTTAATTGGGCCAATATTGAACAACATAAAGCCATTCAAAAACTTCAAAATTTGCAAAGAAATGTATGGATTTCCGGCAGTCCATACATTTGTTACTAAATTTTTAAGTTTTTGAATGGCTGTATCTTGTTCAATATTGGCGCAATTAACACGAAACTTAAGGATTTTGTAAAGCTTGGTGTGCTCTTTCTGAATATATGGGTCTTGTGTTGTTAATCCCATAATACACTGACTTGTACCCAGGCCCCTGACGTATGAACTCCGGCGATGTGTAAAATGAATAAATCACAATTCAATCACCTTCCTCGCCATCTCTGATTTTTGAAGTGAAAAGCACTGGGACTGATCCCACTTTTATACGTGTCCTAAGACTTCGGAAGACTTTGGACGTCTTCGGAAGACTTCGGACTTCTTCGGGAGACTTCGGACCTCTTCGGAAATGATCGTGTCTTTAGTCAAAAATCCCAACACTCCTAGGATAAAAATCTCACGCTTATATCTCAGAAAAAGTTGGCAGGTATATTGTAGTGATATAAAAAAAAAATGTCAGATGTATAAGGCCGACACAGTCACGGTGCTTGGTAGCCTGGCTTCTTAGTAAAAATGAAAGAAAAGAAAATTTAAGGTATGGACTACCGGAATACTGCTGGAATTTACCCTGGAATACGAGAAACTAAGCTACAGAAGTTCAGTAATTAGACAATAAGGTAAATGTGAATTTTGGCACAAATATCGACGATTTTATTATTTTTTTGATATATTCAGCAATATTTACACTCAGCAGTCCCTTGGACTGTAAAGCTTTTTTATGTGAGCAGTTAAACGCTCGTGCCAACTTTTTTTCCTTGAAAAGCAAACTTGACGGCTATGCAATGGTAGACCGATGTTTTCTCCCATCCCTTAAGGGGCAAAGATTTTAATTCTGAAAGAGCTATGGCTTTGGCACTTTAATTAAGGTTTCGTTGCTGGTTTCGTTAGTAATCATGACGTAGTGGCCCAAAGGGACGGAAAGAAAAAAATCCAAGTGCTTATATAACTTAACAATGCACGAGGACAAGCTCTTTATTTCTGTCATAAATTGTAGCCTAAATGTTTTAAAATGATCGAGAAACTGCGTGCGTTGCAATTCGTCACTTCGAGTTCATTGGAGTGATATATAAATATAATACACGCTAAAGCCGGGCTACACGTTGAAACAAGAGCAACTTTGAACTAGGACAGAAATGGCGGAAACGAAGGACACTTTCCTGTTTTTGGGTCCCTCCACACTCAGGTCAAAATGTTGGCAGATGTCTTCCAACTCCTTGATTTTAAAATTGGAATGAAGTTTTCCTCTTCTTCTGTGTAAGCTACACAAGTCCTCCCCTCTGTATTGCAATGGATGGCAAAGATTTATGTCTTGATACACCGACTATCTCATTAGTGCCAACCCTTCCTCTCTTTCCCATTCTTCTTCTTCGCCATCTGTTTGGTCCTTTTCAGTTTGTTTTACGGTGGTAGCTGACGGCTTCTTCCTTGGTTTTGCCGCAAGCCTCGAAAAGAAGCCTCTTATCTGCTTTGCAGTCCGCCATTCTGATTACTGAAATGGCCTTTCTGGATCTGTCCTTGCTAATCTCACCTCACGCGAGACCTCAGGGAGGAGAGGGAATATATGGTTGCATTGTTGTGAACGTAAGTTTTAATCTCTGTCATTGTATTAAAGAATGATATTATCTAGTTTTGATTGATTTAAAATGCCCTATATATATAAAAATAGGGGCCAAACTTACCATCCCCCCCAAATGTTTCATGAAGGCTATATTTGCTTCTTTCATATATTTCTGAACCAAGTTTGGCAAATGAGCTTTGATTGTTGTCCAGTTGATTTTAATTTAGGAGTTGTGACAAAATGTCAAATTATGACGTCATAATTGATGACGTCACAAAAACGTGTTTAATTTTTTAAAAAAACTCCCAGTGAAAGTTGTCATTGGAGAGGCCTTGACCTGAGGAGTAAAGTGCCGAAAACCGTTCTTTGCTATGATTATTATTTCTCGCGTTATGGTAAATTAAATATTTTTTGCTATCCCCCGGGAGTTTGGTTAACATTACTTTCCCTCTATAAAGTCAATCTCTGGTTTATTTTCTACAGGTTTTTTTCTAGGAAGGGTAATAATTTAGTTTTATACAAAGCTTGATGTTGCCAAAAATCGTATGGTTTTAGATTTTTAATTTTTGGCTTTACAAAGACGATATTAACAATTAAAAACCTGGTGAAGTCACAGGTTTAAGACGCAAAAACAGTAGAGAAAAAATTTTTATTCCCATTTTCTTCTTTTATTCTTGCCATGGTCATCTGTTAGATCACATATGCAGCATAGCTAGATTTGCTGGAACAAAATTGCGGGTTGAAATTGGAAATTTTACCCAAAGGGGGGGACCTCACAGTTTGCTGAGGTACTTTTGAAAAATAAAAAATACCATACCCCTGTCTCCTTAAGAGCATTAACTTCCACAACTGAAGCTCGACAACCCCTTATCCCGCCGCTAGATTCAAGGGCAGCTTTTAAATGTTCACGAAGACCACATCGTGCTTTTCGATTGCATAGATTCTAACATGGCTCTTCATCGATGCAATTTTTCTGTCGCAAATGCCTTTTCCAGACTGGGTCTCCAAAAAGTCATACCGTTCGATGTCAATACCGACTCGCACCCCAATGTCTCTCAAGCTAACAAGGTAGGCCCCATTATGGTAGCACCGGTGTTGTCTGACTTTAAAAAGACTTTCTTTATCTCGGGTCTTTCTTCTTTGATTGTACGCAGCGCATGTTCACAAATTGAGGCAACTGCAAACCAATTCTGTTGGCAATCGTTAAATACATGCACAAAAGACTCTACTTCCATCAGCCCGTCTTCTTTCTTTGCAATAACGCAGGTGACGCGCCAACTCTTTTATTTTTTTCCAAAAAAGTCAGTCATTTGCTCGCCAAATTTCAGTGGTAGAAATTTCATTGCCCAATCGAGGACTAGCATGGCACTTTCTCTGTCCAAACCTGACAGCACTTCATGTTTAGCTCTCTCCTGGTTTATTGTTCGCAGTAAGTGAGCTTTCCAGGCGTTTAAACTTTCAACAGCATGTTGCACTTCAAATATTGAATGTTTCCTTTCTGAGTTTCGGTAAGAATAGTGCCTGATTCAAATAATTTCATAGTTATTTGTCCCAAAGTATTGCTCAAGTTCAGACATCTTTTGCAAACAGCATCGTGATTATGACTGCAAGGTGAAGAAAAGTTATTATCATTATCATTATCATTATCATTACCATTACCATTACCATTACCATTGCCATTACCATTACCATAACCATTGCCATTATTATTGCCATTACCATTATCATCATCATCATCATCATCATCATCATCATCATCATTATCATTATCATTATCATTATCATTATCATTATCATTATCATTATCATTATTATTCTTATTATTATCATTATCATTATTATCATCATTATTCTTATTATTATTACTATTAAAATTGACTGAGCGGATGAATAATGATATATTGGAGTGCAAAAGGAAAGCCAAGGAGCTGGCGTCTTCTGAAAAGCCACCCTGTAATGAAAATGGAAGGAAGCGGGGCTATGTGGATATCATGAAAGAGCTTCGGGACGGAATGGGATATGTACATCTAGGACTCAAGAGTCAAAATCTTCGCGACCAGGCTGCTAGACTCGAGAAAATGAATAGCAATGAAACAGTGGGGACTACAGAAAGGTATGCTATTATGGATGCGGTTCTTTCGACAACAAGTAATACCCAAGATTTCGCTGAAAACGAAAGTCAAAACAATCAAGATATCGAAGGAGAAAATGGTAATTCGGCGGAAATAGACCTGGATTTGCATATGACAGGAAACGAGCAAGGTGCTGAGGAAAGAAAGGATACAATAGACAATTTATCGCAGGTGTTGAATGATGTCCCAGGATACTTACCAGAATACACGGAAATCAGCAGGCCGCATACAGTCACCTGGGACCGAAATAGCGACGGTGAAATCATAACAATCAGCTCATCAGTTATCGATGGCGCGTATAATGAGATCATAACATGGAGAAAAAACACCTTTCTGGTCCTCTATGGGAAAATAGGACGCGACTTCATCGACCAGTTAAGCAAGCATATCAACGATTGGAACAATGGTACGGCCATGCAACATCTTGCTCTAAAAGCCGCCATTGTTCTTTTAGCTGTGGGGCTACAAAAACCCAGCCAGAAGTCGAAAGCTAAAGAACATCAGGAATGCCTTGAAAAGCGGCTAAAGCTCTGGAGAAATTGAGAAATCGATTGTCTATTGCGAGAGGGGCGTATGATCCAAAGGCGCATACAGAAATCATGTAGAAATGATCCGCCAAACAAAGCTAGGATTTTTGCAAAGCTGATGATGGAGGGGCAAATCAATTCGGCGCTACGCTATTTAAGCGAGAATGATGGAGGAGGTGTTTTGCCGCTGACCGATGATGTGCTGCAACAGCTTAGAGAGAAACACCCGGAGGCGCTGGAAGCGAAGTTGGCTCATTGTTGTTTGGACCAGTTGAGGATTTCCCTGACTCAATTTACCAACAAATTAATGGCGAGATGATCAGAGAAGCCGCCCTAAGAACTAAAGGATCCGGCGGACCCTCGGGAGTGGATGCTGAAGGCTTTAAGAGAATCCTTGCCTGCAAGTCTTTCAAGAGATCAAGTACTAATTTATGCGACTCTCTTGCTATTCTAACAAAGAGACTTTGCACAGACCATCGAGCCTATTCTAGCAAGCCGCCTTATCCCGCTGGATAAAGGTAATGGTGAGGTGCGCCCAATTGGTGTAGGAGAGGTGATTAGAAGGATTATAGGCAAATGCGTTTCTGGAGTGGGAAGACAAGATGTGATTGACGCATGCGGTGCTACACAAGTGTGCGCAGGTCACAAATCCGGTAGTGAGGCTGCTATTCACGCGATGCATAATATCTTCGAGTCGGATGAAACAGACGCCGCGTTCCTCATAGATGCCAGGAACGCTTTTAATTCGCTTAACAGAGCGGCAGCGTTGCACAACATTAGAGTTCTATTTCCAATAATCGCAACCTATGCAATCAATACTTACAGAACGCCTGCACGACTTATTGTTATTGGAGGGAAAGAGCTCTTGTCTTCGGAAGGTACTACACAATGGGATCCTTTAGCCATAAGCTTATATGCAATCAGCCTTCAACCCCTGATTACCCTCTTGGGCATTCGTAGTTCTGCAAAGCAGTGCTGGTATGCCGATGATGCCACTGGAGCTGGTGCGTTGACAGACATTAGAAAATGGTGGGACGAGCTGCTGGCGGCAGGTCCGGCTTTAGGCTACTATCCAAACGCAAAGAAGGGATGGCTTGTGGTGAAACCAGAGAAGTTGAAAGAAGCAAATGATGTGTTTGCGGGGACAGAAATAAACATCACCACGGAAGGGCGCAAACACCTTGGCGCGGCACTGGGACAGAGGTGGTATTTAGAGGAGTATGTGGGCAGTAAAGTGAAGGAGTGGATTAGTGAAGTGCATAAGTGGACTTACTTCATGAGGACCCTGCCAGATATTAAAGATCTCCTGGACCACTCGAGCGTGCTATCTTAGATGTCCTCATACCGTCACTAACAGAACATAACTGTTCTGTGGCTCAACGCAACCTGCTAGCACTTCCTGCCCGTATGGGAGGCTTGGGGATGACAAATCCATCTGGAAGTCCCGAGTCGGAGTATTCAGCATCCATCAGGATGAGCGCTCCTCTTGTTGATAACATAATGGCGCAATCCCATGAGACTCCAGATGATGCAGACGTGCGAAAGCTGATGCACGCTGTTCGAAAAGAAAAAGATGATTACCTGAAGGGGAAACTAGAGGAGCTGAAGGTCTCTCTCCCAGTGAGACCACAAAGAGCTGTAGACGTGGCATGTGAAAAGGGAGCCTCTAGTTGGCTTACTACGATTCCACTGAAAAACATGAACTTTGACCTAAGCAAGCGGGAGTTTCGCGACGCACTGAGGCTACGCTATGACTGGCCCATACCTGATAGCCCATCCGTATGCGTATGTGGCTGTAGCTTTACCGTGGACCACGCCATGATATGTCAGCGAGGTGGCCTAGTCATACAGCGTTACAACGAGATACGTGACTTGGAGGCGGAGCTACTAGATATGGTTTGCTATGATGTAGCAATTGAGCCCATTTTACAACCCCTTGCTGGGGAGGAGCTCAATAGGGACGCGAATACAGCACCAGAAGTCCGTCTCGATGTGCACTGTCGTGGATTCTGGGAGAGACAACGCGCCGCCTATTTTGATGTACGGATATGTCACCCGAATGCGGACTCGTACAGAGAGCTTAGCCTAAAACAGATATACAAGTTGCATGAAGACGAAAAGAAGCGAAAGTATTCCTCTAGGATAATAGAAGTCGAGAATGGCACTTTTACCCCCTTGGTGTTCACAACAACAGGAGTGTCAGCGGTACCATTCCAGGCTTGCCGAGCTAATCTCTTCAAAGAAGCAGGAGAACTACGCAACAACAATCGCATGGATCAGAGCGAAGGTGTCTTTCGCCATCCTGCGGACTGCCCTTGTCTGTTTAAGGGGAACAAGGTCACGGAGAAGAAAGACAAATGTACAGGAGAATGACTTGGAGATAGAGAAGGAATTTCCCCGGACTGACATGTTAATTTCTTAACGAAATGTTTTAACGAATGTTTTATGCCCTGGCGTGATTGACATTTCTTTTTCTTACCGAAGATTTTTATGTACATATGCTATATATATATATATATATATATATATATATATAAAATGCTTAACATTTTTTCAGTTTTTATCATTATTATTACTGTCATGTTTGTATGAAACGAGGCCAAGAACCTTATTATAAATTTTTAAAATAATGCATTTTATTCATTAATTTGTATGAACTACTTGATTTTGACTTTTTAATTTACAGTGCATAATTATTATAAAAGAACAGTTGAATAAAGTTGGTTTTTCATTTTTTAAAAATTATTATTATTATTATTATTATTATTGTTGTTGTTGTTATTATTACTTACCAGTTGGATCGATTCCGTGCTTACCTTCACCAATTGGTACAACGGTATCGTACATCCAGTATATTTCCTCTGAGACTTGCTTGGTCATCCGCCGAACTTTTCCACTGCATATTGTCCTAGATTGTCTCTTTTGATGCAGCGGGTGGCGACAACTGACAGCTTTAACTCCTGGCCAGTTTACAGTCAGATGCTTCCTATGTCGCGGATATTTTGTTATTTTGTTGATGTCTTCACCATTGATTACAAGCAGACCAGCTCTATTTAAAATAAGATCTAGCTCTGTGACCTTAGGATACGATCCACTCACTCCAAGGGAACGCAAGTAGCTAGTGACATCTTTGGTGCAACTGACCAAAGGAACTGAAACCGCATTCTTATCTTCTATTTTTGCATCTCCGCATTTGGAGCGACGCGAGTGGGCCGAAAGTGAAGAAAACATCTCTGCACTTTTCCCAAAGTGAAATTGATTTCTGTACGTTGAGTGGAACACGGAACAAATCGCCGCAAATCCGTAATTTATAGTGTAAACATTGGAACTAATCAAAATCTTCAATAGTTTCGAGCTCTGTATCAGGAACGAAATTTAATTATATACTTGATCGAACATGGTCTGACTTCTGAGTGAAATTTGTGTTTGTTAGGACCCAAAAGCCAAAGTTATTCCAAAAATAAGAGCAGCTCTTTAGTATATCCAATTGAAGCAAAACAAACTACTTTTCCAATTTTAAGTTCATCTACTTTTTGTTTTAATACTTTCTCGGATCATGAAGTCAGACAAAATGCCTTGTTCCCACGACGAAATAGACATTTTCTTTGCATTAAATCAATTCGATTTCCACTATATCACGAACGTTTAAAGCACTTTGTATAAATGCAAACAAAAACAAGCCAAAATCTTTTTCCTTCTGGAAAAAGAGCCGGTTTAATTTATCAGTTCGTGTATGCAATAAAAAGAACACGTGCTGAGGATGACATCTTTGGAATGTTTCTGATGTGTTCTTGTTATTTGCGAAATGTTCTCATTGGCATATAAAATCAATTTAAAAGGCGAATTTTGATGCGTTCAACACTTAATCGTTTGGAGCGTTCGTGCAAAGCATTTCATCTTCAAATAAATACATAGGGCTCTAATTCATACTCACGAACAGTTCGTTTGCAATCTGACAAATGATGACGCATGTTGACCGGGACCGAAACTGTCGCCAAAAATATCAAAATAAATAATAGGATAAACATTTGCGAACATAGTAAAAAACATTATATTTATCCGAATTCATTTCCAAAATGTAATTTCACTTTCCCTATCTTTTCTGTAAATTACCAACAGCATGTCAGGCGTTACCTTACCCCCTCCCCCCTTGAAAATGAAAATGCCCAACTTTACTAGTTTCGAAAATGACACGACGTTTGACTTTCATGTTTGCATGTAGAACGTAAGCGATGCATAGCAAACATTTGTTCTTGTATGCATTTGAACTATCAAAGGACAACTGTGATGTTGATGTAAAATCAAGTCTGCTACTTGAATAACCTCAGGGATACAAACTGCTAAAGTTGATCTAAAATCACAACTTTTGTCACGCCACTGGGCGTATTTTTTTTTGGGGGGGGGGGGGGTGGTCTGTTCTCGGACACAATAAAGACAAAAGACAAAAAATATTACCATGGTTACTAGTTGGCTAAGACCTTTATGCAACATAAATATGGTGGAGATCGGCGGACCCCCTTCCTGTTCCACTGAGGCAGGCGTTCTTAAATTCATGTAAAACCAGAGAGTGTGCATTTTTGTCACTTGTCGTAAACAGGGTCTGTTGTCCTAAACAGGGTCAGGATTTCCAACCCCTTTGCAGCACCTCTGTACCCAAACATTAGTCAAGTATCCCCCCGGATTTCATGTAAATGTTTACTGAAGTAGACCAGAATTGTAAGTCACGTGAAATCCTGTATGCGTGTGATCGACGGTTTGAATCTGCAGGCGTGTGACACAGGCAAAATACATGTTATTTGGCAGGTATACTGATGCTTCTTACCAAGTGTCAAATTACGTATGAGCTGCACCAAACGCAATCCACTGTCGCGAATGCCCCCCATAAGTTATGTGATCCTGGATAAACCCACAGTTGAAGTTCCACTCACTTTTAATCGCTAGGAATCCCTAGTCACGCTGACCACGGTATACGATAATCCCTAGTTTCGTAGTCATAGAACAAAACCTACCATCAACGAGTGCAGTATCAATTTTCTCCCAAGACTCCAGAAAAGGCGTGCTAATCATTGGTCAATTAATAATTGATAATACCTTATTCCCGACACCACTATGGCAGAGTGGATTTTAATAGTTGAGAAGTGTTATATTTACATGTATGAACAGTCAACCACACCCCCCACCCCACAGAGTTCCTCCACTCGCTGAACACTCATTTTATTTGTGGTGTAAAAAGATTACAATAATATCGAAGACAAATTTTTGTAATATCTCTGAACATGAAAATTGATTGTCAAGTAAAACAGTTTGGTTATTATGCAGATATTCCCCCTACAGTAGAAACACCCAAAGCCCTTTCGAGCAGTTTAGAAAACTTAAGGGAAAACAGTGGAAGTCAAAATGTAGTAAGAAAACCCCTCAAAAAAGAAAAA
>CM042758.1:13828762-13849265 GCA_022496165.2 Catalaphyllia jardinei | reverse complement strand
CTCAAGGTACTTTGCGGGGAGCAGGTTACAGGTTGCCCCACTATCCAGCTGAATCTTCACCATCGAATTTCCAAGGCTTATTGCAGCAAACAGCTTTCTCGCATATTCATGTTCATTTGCTGAAATACTCCGACACGGAGTATTTCACTTTCATCCAATGACTCTCGTGTGAGGCAGTATTCATCGTCGCTTCCGCTCTCTCTCTCGACCACGTTTACGTTTGCTTTAGCCATACACTGAGACCCAAAATGATTCATAATTCCACAGGCCGAGCATCTCTGGCCAAACGCAGGACAGTTTCGCTTGCCGAATCGATGTTTTCCACCGCAATATTTGCATCTCTTTGTTTCCTTACGATTCGCGTCGTGCACAAGACTTTCATTTTCACGCCTGTTGTTCTCCGACTTTTCACGCCTTTCGTCACTTTCTCGCCTTTTATTCATGTTCTCGCGCCTTTTGTCGTCAGATCGCTCAACGAATTTACATTTTCGCCTTCGTCCAAGGTTTTACTTGCTCTACAGACATCAAGACATCGTCGCAGATCAAGACATGGATCCTTAAGAAGGTCTTCAAGTAGCTGCTCGGTCTCTCACCAGTGAATCTTTGAGGTCACCAAAGTTACAAGTAGTCGCTAGAAGCTTCAGATCTGTAATAAACTTTTCTAGCGATTCGGCTGAGTTTTGAAAACGCGAAAAGAACTTGTACCTCTCAACAGTTTCGTTTTTCTTCGGATTACGGTGCTTGTTGAACGCATCCATAACCTGCTTTAAATTTCGTTCGTGCCCAGGTGCTTCGAATGTCATCGTACTGTAAATTTCTCGACCCTGACCCCCGAGTAAATACACAACAGCTTCACCTTCATTGACTCCTTTCTGCCACACATTGCTAAATCCATGTACAATTCTACTTCTTGCCTCCATCTCTTCCAACTGTCGGCCAAATTTGTAGCTTCGAAATCAAGAGGCGCTGGCGATTTTAGCTGAGTTATCCTATCTTCTCTACTGCCGCTCTGCTGCCGCTCGGCTGTCCTTCTTCCGCTGATCCTTCCGTGGTGGGCATTCTTATTGGGTCCGTAGGAACACTTCTGACACCATGTTTCAACAAGCAACAGCGACGTGCCACAAGAACAAAATAACCGTTTATTTTGAAAGTCACTCTTCCTTATATACACATGGTAACGAGGCTAGCGTACACCCTAGTACCGAGGCTACCATACATAACACTTTCTTCGTGTTTTTTACCGAGTCCGTAATGCTCGGTCCGCGTTTTATACCCGAGTCCGGGTTTTATACCCAGTCCGTAGTCCGTAGTCCGCAGTCCATATTTTATACTGACCGACTAGAAAGCCAACCAACTTGGAGGTAAGATATTTAATTCAAGTAACAGAAAGTCTTATCTTTAAAGAATTGGAGATCAACAGATTTTGTGCGAAGCTACGAGTCCAAAAACGTTTTCGTTTTTAGTTCGTTTTATTGCAATATGATTTGTTTTACTGCAATGTTCCAAATATTAAATAACAGCAGAAGCCACGTGCCATCGGCTCAGTTGTTATCCCACGAGAACGTACGTTTCGAGCATGAGCTTACCTGCCTGGCTTTGAAGAATATAACTCGAGGACTGATTCTTTCGGAATTGTATGCGAGATGAACCTATATATATATGGCGCATAGAACGCCTGGGAGCATGACCCGAATTCAAGCGCATAGAACGCCTGGGACCGCGCCCCCCCCTTTTGGCGAGGAAAACGGTTGCATTTTCTGACTCGGGCTTTCCAATACGGAAGCCCGAGTAAAAATCACCGGCCATTTGGAAAACTCGGACAGATAATATAATAATAGTAATAGTAGTTCGTATTATGTGTTCGCCCGGGTAAGTGTAGTTCTGAAAAGAACTGTTGTTGGTGACTGACGTAATAGTACCGAAAAACCACATGAAATCACTTATCGTTTTCAAAAGCTCCATTTTGAGATTTTTTTATGTCCACGGGAAGACAAAAAACCGGCGTTTTCAAATTCCTCTGATTGGAAGAGTGTTTTTGAAAATTTCAGTTTTCGAGAATGATTGCTCCGTTCGTGTTTTCACGAGAGATGTTTACCTTGGTTTTGTTTTTACTTTACTGAAGTGAAGTTATTAGTCGTGTAAACGCAGTAACAAACCTTGGTAAGCAGCAGCAAAATCAAAAGTAAGCCAACCTAGGTTTGTAGACAGTTGAACGCCTCATCAGGCATGGCTTAGCTCAGTAACAGACGGTAACCGAGGAAAAGCAGACGTTGTCGCGACATCTTGGCAGTTAGTGTTCAGGCTTTCATCGTGTAAAAAATAGAAAAATAGAAAAAGATTCCTCCTGATATATGTAGGCTTCAAGATAAAGGGGAAAAAGGCTAAATTAATTTATGTTAATGCAAAAAAATCCTGGACTGCAGTTTCCCTTTCATCGTCAAGTACCGTGTTTCCTTTTTGTTAGAAGTTCACTTGGTAGCGGTGTACAGGCAGGCGCCACTAAAAGAAGACCTACCACAAATGGAGAGGGAAAAAAATTATAATCGAAATCTATGGAGAAGAAAAGAAATTGTGTAACGAGGCCCTGAAGAAGACGAAGTACTGTTAAACTTTTACATACCCGTTGCTCCGCGGCAGATGCTGTTTCAGGTGTTTTGCGGGAAGAGGCTCGGCGAGATATCAAAATGTTCTTGCCACTATTCATCGATCTACAAAGCTTTTCATTTAAGAAGGGTTTGGGTCGACATCACCGCCTGCAAATTGACAACGACCTGCGTTCGGCATTGGAGTCAGAAAATTTATTATTTTGCAATAGTTTCTGTGCAACACTGCAGCAGTTGCTTTTCGCGAAAACCTCAAACCGCCCGTTGTATGAGGCCTACTTTACAGTTAATTAGTTCCGTGTAAACAGCGTCTCTAATAACTTCGATTTAGTTACGAAATCTTGGTGAGCAGTAACCGTAGTAATTCTCTCTCGTGAAAACACGGCATCAATATGTTAGCAGGTTTACATAGCAAAATGATTCACTCGTTAGGCTTCCACGTAGCGGAGAACCATGGTAGCTGTATTCATCAAAACAAATATTCACTTCAAGCTGATAAATATAACTACCACGATTCACTGCAGGCAGATTTCACTAAAAGACATGCCAGCAGGGAGTCATGGTAGTTGTATTCATCAAAACAAATATCCAGTCAAAGCTGATGAATACAACTACGATGATTCACTGCAGACACATCTCACTGAAAGACACACCTGCAGGGAATCATGGTAGTTGTATTCATCAAAACAAATATCTAGTTGAAGCTGATGAATACAACTACCATGATTCCCTCCAGGAGTCCCGGCTCATCTCCACTCTCCCCCCCCCCTCCCAGGAAACGATTGTTCAAGAAAGAAAAAATCATCCTCAAGAAACATAGACAAGCCAAATCCACTTTTTATGTGGTGCTGTAATATATATGGGCCTTAGTTACCTTCTCAGGCCTCCTTTTACTTGGTCTTTACATAGACTCAAAACCATGCTCAGAGGGCCACTGGTGTAATGAGAATTCTAAATGCGTTATTGATCCACTGATACCAGAAAAACCACATTGCGTTTGTAGCGACGGTTTTATAGAGATTGACAACAGAAAGTGTGTTGGTAAGTTGCCCGACTGAAAAAAACTCAGTAATACTTTGTTTGTTCTTATGATAAGGAAGAAGCAACTGAATGGTCAGTTTAACAAATAGATTCCATGTTGCCGTGCGTCTGTTCAGTAAAAGATCACAGATGACGTCAAAATGTGGTAAGAACAAAAAAGTGGCACACGAGGCGTAGCCGAGTGTGTCACTGATGTTCTTACCACATTTTGACGTCTTCTGTGATCTATTACTGAATCATGGAATCTATTTGTTTTATATAATAACGAAAAGCCTTTTTTGTTTCAAAATAATTCAACATAACGCGAAAGCCGGCCTTTTGCCCCGCCTTTGTCCCGCCTTTGCACGAAAAAAGCCATTTGACGTGATCTATACATTCAAAATGAAGCAGTTTCATTGGTTGCTATGCGCAGCAAAGAATTGTGATTGGCCTAGAAAAATCACGCCACTGTCAAGCCTGACTCGAGCGTCGCTTCTCGTGGAATGAAAACTTACAGCGAAAGCAGAATTGAACTGCAAAATCTACAAATCTTGAAGAAAATGCTGGAAAAACCAAGTGAGTTTTTGTCATCAGAGTAGCCCTGTGAGCCGAAAAGCTTGGACGTTGCCTTAAAAATTACAGGAGTTGAAAGAATACCCTCGGAAAACTTGTGGTTGGGGTCGACCTAGAGGCCATTTGAATCGAGTTTTGAATGAAAGGAGCGAAAATGACGGTGGAGATTTTTGTCTTCTGTGGTTTGGTGATTCTCAAAGTCAGCTTGATATAGTGTCGGAGACACCTTTTAGCTGCAATACTGTTGACCGTGAGCTGTGGTTAGCTATACTTAGCTCGCTGCTGTTCCCTGAAACGGACAGGAACGTTCGCATCGGAAAGCAAGGTTATGTATTCTATTTTACCGATTTTAAGAAGTGATGTTTTGATGTTTTATTCCTGACATTAATCAGTGTGTCAGCAGTTGTTTTGACACCGGGAAAAGTTTTGTACCTTTTGTACCTTATCTTTTGCCCAGTCACGTAAAATATTATCCTAATTGTCAAAACTTTCCACCATTTTAAAACGGCAGAGGGAAAAACTTTGTAATGATGACGTCAATCGTGCATCTGTCCTCTAATAGATCATAGGCGAGAGCCAATCAAAATGCGAATGGGTTATTATATAATTACTGATAACTCATACTAACGCTCAATTTTGCATTAGGGCAAACTTGTAGCTCCTCTTACAGATTGCCAGGAATATTCTGACGAGGAATTCTGATCGAGAAACTGTAGTTGCCTCAAGTTAAAACTTCTTATTTCATCTGGTTTTCAAACGGGGAAATTCCCTTACATATTGAAGACTCTCTAAGACGCAACAGTCAGCAACATCGACATGTAACCAGACATAGTAATATTAATTCTATTTGGCCAAAATATAATCGAGTGAACGAAGGTGATAAGACGTCCGTAGCAATTAACTACCTGCCAACTATGGGCCAGCTTAAGCCAAAAACTTAGAAATGCAGTATCATTAGAAGTCGTTAAGAATTATTATCAACTCGTGTAATTGATTCAACTCTTGAATTTCTTCAGCTTTATCTGTTTTGTATTTACACTTTTTTTTGGAATCTTAATTTTATATAATAGGCTACAAGTTTATAATTTTCGATTCTGTAACTACTTCGTGCTGCCCTCTTTAAATAGTGTGTATTATTATCATAATCATCATCACCATCATCGTCATCGTCATCGTCGTCATCATCATCATCATTATTATTATCATTATTTAACTACAAAGGATTGCAATAAAGTTGAAAAATTTAAAAAATTAAAAACCATTTTGGTTAAAAGTTTAAAGATGGGACGACGTTTCAACGTTCGCTTAACGTCATTATCAAGTTAATAATGAGTGAAATGAGAAAGAACATAAATGTAAAAGAATTCCTAGGAGATAACACAGTGAAAATATGCAAATAACAAAGTCTTCGCGCGCAGAAATTCACCATGGAGATAGCAGAACACAATACTATCCCTTTTGTTGGCATGAACATCACCAAAAGTGGCAACAGGCTCGAAACATCAGTCCACAGAAAGTCCACAAATACTGGCTTACTCGGGCAGTACCACAGCCATGTAGACAAACGTTACAAAGATTGCTTACTCACCATTATGACCCATCGTGTGTATCAGCTGTCATCTACTCCTACTGCCTTTTCTGCTAAATGTAACAAGCTCCGCTCTACTTTACTCCACCTCGACTACCCAATTAATTTGATCAATTCAGTGATCAATAAGTTTTTGCGTAATATCAACAACATCGATGCAGCCAAGAATACAAGAGATGACAGCTCTACCATCATGGTCCCATTACCAACATTCAGCTAACTCTGTCAATGATCACTCTTTCATACCAAGAGGATTGGCCACAATTAATGCGTGGTTTACAAATTTAAATGTGATCTGTGCGACGCAGATTATGTCGGGTAAACCACCTGACATGTACACTAGCGCATTGACGAACACAAATACTCTTCAATCGGGAGGCATCTTCAGCAACACGGTCTTTTGAAGACTGATTTGGCTGACAAGCAATTTTCTGATCTAAAGAAATGTAGATCAAATTTTGATTGTCTAATTTTTGAGATATTATCCATTAAGGAATTGAACCCCGAGTTAAATACTCAGAAAGATCGACTCTATTCGCGCCAAACTCCTCATGTGACTCTGCGTGCGAATACTTTGTTATTTGCATGTTTTCTTTTTGTTATCCCTGTCTACTAGGAATTCTTTTGCATTTGAATTCGTTCTCATTTCACTCATTCGTTCTTATTTAAACTTTTAGCCAAGATGGTTTTGAATTTGTTAAACTTTTCAATTATTATTATTATTATCAATAATAATATTATTATTATTATTATCATCATTATTATTATTTCTGGTCTTTTTATTGATTTTTTTATCTGAATATTTGATACAAATAAGTTCATTTTGATTACCCTGGGGTCTCAGATTCTGATCAATCACTTTGTCATTTGCTTCAGAAATAGATAAATGTTTCAGACAAAATGGTCAGCAATGCGCCAGTGATCAAATTTGCAGCGAAGTCTCTGACGGTTCTTACAACTGCACTTGCCACCAAGGTTATGAAATGATCTCTTCAGAAGGAAACAGTAAATGCAAAGGTACCAATGTACTGTTAAGGTTAATAAATTAGCATTAGAAGAAGGTAACATAGACACATATTTCCAATATGTTTTCCAATGATTTAAGGAAGTTTGGTAAGACATATTCTTAAACTCATTGATAACTCTTCGTGTTTGAAGAAAAGGAAATTATACCTGAGACGGTGCTAGCAATTGTCATAGATTTGAAAGATTTATTTTTTTTTGTCTTCCTCAATTAGTTTTAGTTCCGATATATTAAAGACTCGAGGCACTGATTCATCAGCTATCCAAACACCTAGAACTTCGTCAAAAATACTCCTCTGTTCACGGTGTTTGAAACTGTGTTATACAAGGTGTCTAGTGTTTGATCAGTATATTACTAAACACGATATTTATTTTATGCTAACTCAGATTTTGATGAATGCAGCAAGCCAGACTATTGTCCAGCAAACTCCGTCTGTTTAAACTTCGAAGGTAGCTACGAATGTAAATGTAAGGACGGATACACAAAGAATGACAATGGAGACTGCCAGGGTAAGCAAATCAATCAAAGTAAATTGTTTCACTTTTTACCTGGTTCAAATTATTAAATGACAGTTTAATTTTATATTGCTGCTGGGAAAAGCATTTGCGAAACTACACATTAGTAAGTTGGTGCTATCGTCTAGTAGATAAAGTAACTGGACAAATTAAAAAATCACGTGGTTTTTCCAGGCCGAAAAAAAATCAGAATTAACTCAAATTTTACCTCAAAGCATGCACGAAACAGCCTCTCCACGACTATGCTTCTGTGAACGAGAATTAGGGCAACCATACTGTTGTCCCCAAACAATGAAACGACCACTATGTTGGTGTCCCAACCAATCCTGTTGGGGTCGAACCCTTTTGCTATGTGTACACCTTCATTTGTTACAATAAATTTGCATGTTAGCGGGTGAGGAAAAACGCTCTGATTTTCATGGCAGATAGAGATGAATGCTCTGAAATAGTAGATGCATGCCTTGCCGGCGAAGAATGCGTGAACATGCATGGAGGATACTTTTGCCAATGTAAAAAGGGATACTTCAAGAAAGACGGAGTATGCCTGAGGGGTAAGCCTTTAAAGAAAGAACCCATGATTTCCACCTTAAAGGAATTGCAAGATCATAAGGCAATAGTGACAATTTAAAAAGTAGTGAAAAACGTTCTCTGATTAAAAAGATTAAAACATAAGCTTTCGTCTATCAGTTTTTATAACAACTTTATTTGCATACACTAGAGGAACAAAAAGTACAAATGCAAATAGGGTGCCAACAGGGAAGAACTTAATCTTCATATAAAGCTGACCCCCAGAAGAGATATGTATATACATATATACTATATGTACTTGTATGTAGATATATATAAATATGTAAATATCTATATAATAAATAAATAAATATATGTACAAACTATATATACTACAAAGCCTATGACATAGATAAATCTCCAGCAATCTAAAATCTGTATATATAACCAACTAATTAATTTAAACCCATAATGTAAACGTACAAAATACAGCCAAAATAAAACATCCATAAGAAAACATAAACATCCTAGTGCGATACAGAATCCTTAATGAGCATCTTATACAGACGCCTCTTGAAATTACTAACACTGACTGCTTCAACGATATCTTTCGGTAAGGAATTCCACTCATCAATATACCTATGCCAAAAAGAATACTTAAGAATATTTGTACGAGCATAGGGTTTCCCAATCTTATATCTATTGGTACATCTTGTGCGGCAAGAAGAGAACTTCACATAATCATCTAGATTTACAATGCAAAAGCCCTTGATATACTTAAAAAGTTGTATCAGACTTAGAAAATTTCGACGGGTTTTGAGATGCATCCATTTTAGCTTCGACAGTCTTTCGTCGTAAGTAATGTCCTTGCTAAGAATCCACCTAGAGGCATTACGCTGAATTCGCTCTAGTTTATCTGACAAGTATTGTTGATGGGGATTCCAAGCGGGGCACGCATATTCAATCATCGGACGAACCATAGATATATACCCCATTTTTATAGCTTCGGAGCATCTGCCAAACGTGCGTTTAAGTAAGCCCAGAACGCGATTTGCTTTTGCAGCAACTGATAGGACATGGGATTTCCATGAAAGATCACATGAATGGGTCACACCAAGATGCTTGTGCGAAGAGACTTTCATCAATGGAGTCGAGTTGATGTCATATGAGCAGGTGGCTGCTGCCCTCGATCTTGTAATTCTCATGAATTCGCACTTGTCAATGTTTAAATTCAGAGACCATGAACTCCACCAGTCACTCATTTGATGTAAGCCTTGTTGAACAGGAGCAGAGACAATGTCAATAGAATCAGAGTTATACAGTAGCGTATCATCAGCGAACATTTCACTCGAACAGGATAAAGTTTGCGGTAAGTCATTTACGTATAAAATAAAGAGAAGGGGCCCCAAAATAGAGCCCTGAGGCACACCTGAGATGACATTTCCCCAATCGGAGAAAGCACCATCGATGACCACTCTCTGCTTTCGATCATAAAGGAAATCACTCAACCACAGGAGGATATTGCCGTTGATGCCAAAAAGTTGTAGCTTAGCCAAAAGATGTTTGTGGGAAACAGAGTCAAAGGCTTTAGCAAAATCCAAGAAGACTACATCAGTTAGTTTGCCAGAATCCAAAGCCGAGGCCCACGAGTGAAAGATATGTATTAGCTGTGAGGTGCATGATGAACCTGTTCGAAAACCAAACTGATGATCGCTGAGTACATTTTTTGAATTGATAAAGGAAGATATATGACTGGCCACCAGCTTTTCCAGAACTTTTACCAAGAGACAAGTCAGCGATATTGGCCTGTAGTTACATACGAGTTCCTTGTCACCCTTCTTAAAGATCGGTGAAACATTCGCGTTTTTCCATTCGCAAGGGAGCTTTCCCAACGCAAGTGAAGAATTAAATAACCTGGTCAAAGACGGAACGATTGAGGAAGATGCTTCACGAAGCAAGCGAGCTGTTACCCCATCGGGACCGCACGCCTTATTGGTATTTAAACTGAGCAAGATCTTCGTGACATCTGACTCCTGACAGATAAGATCGCCGATCACATCTTCTAGCGGTGTGTGAGCTTCAGTACTCGGCGGAGCGGTATCAGACTCATTGAAAATGGAGAGAAAAAAATTGTTGAATAATTGAGCTTTGTCAGCTGCAGTTGAAGCAACTTCATCATTAAGCTGTACTGTTGAAGCTACTGATTGATACTTGGTCTTAGACTTAATGAAGGACCAAAATCGCTTGGGGTTCTTCGATTCAAAATTCGATTTAACGAATGAAAATGTTGACGCGGGGATGGAAAGACACACTTATTGGGTTGCTAAAAATTATTAAACTAGAACACAAAATAGCTGTAAAAAAGCTAAGAGATAAAAAATGTAGATGCGGTTCAACAACAACAAAGTGGAATATTGCCTAGGGCAACGGTTTTGAGTTGTTAGAAAACTTTTTCGAATTTCGCGGTACACTAGAGCCTTTCAATTTGTTATCATTGTCAAAGCCATCAAGAAATTGAATCTTTAGGGAACATCGATTAAATCGAAATTAAGGTAACCCACATAAATCCATCCATGCTAGAAACATGATTAAAGCCAACGGCTACCCACCGGCTGTTGTTTCTAACATTCTCAAAAAGAAGCCACTCTCACAGACAGTTTCTCCACCAGAAGAACTGGTTTGGACTGATGTATTTTCAGAGGTCGAATAATCGGACACGTACCAGGGCTTCGCATGCTTCCCTTACTTCACTGAGCCTGAGTGAGCGTCTCACGAGATTACTCCGTAACAATGCAATTCAAGTGGCCAGCAAACCATGCAGTTAAAATCCTCCAACAAGAATTTCTGTCCCAAAGTTCAGACAATCTTCGGATCTCCAATTGCACTTACCTGTCTAAATTGTCAATAACGTCCCGTGTAACAGCTGTCCTTGGAACTACGTAGGAGAAACAGGGGATGTTTTCAAACCCAGAAAAAGGAGCATCAACGACAGGCAAAATAATCATTCCATTGACTTCGATAATGCTTGAGTGATCGACAAGGACAACTACCGCGTTCGGAAAATGCTACATTGTTGGCATACTGCCAAATCAGTCTGCGCGGGCAATAAATCAATACCGCTGCCTAGGCAATACTCGATCTTATTGTAATTAACGTCATTTACATTTTTCTCTCAGCTTTCTAACACTTACTTTGTATTTTAGTTTTATAAATCTTTCACACCGATTTTCATATATATTTCCATTCCTGCGCCACCATTTTCATTGGTTAAAGGCTATAGAACGCCAGCCGAAAGCTTCTGTTTGAATCGATCTAACCAGTATTCGTTTTCACTGCCAAAGAATTTTTTGCTGGCGAGCGTTAGTGAGACAACACACTATTCTTGTCAATAGGGGGAGAAATCCAAAATTTTGTCGGATGTAAGACTCGAAGCTTGAGCAGTAGAGCATTATCCGGGATAGTTTAAACGACAATCATGCGCAAATCACATGGCTGACATTTGGTATGTCTTTATTTGCTTTTGTAATCATTCATCGTGGTCACGAACGGAGGGAGATCAATTTGTGTTTGGCTGCTTTTATAGATCCACTTTCCACCTGAGAATTTTACCACGATCTTAAAAAAACTATCACAAAACAAGCAGACTCACAGATGGGGTAAACAATCGTTTATTGCGCTAAAACCTTAGCACCTGAGAGATGTAGTTAAGGGCAGTAGAACGTAGGGTTGCAGCTGCTAATTCCTTGTTCTGTTCGCTTAGCTTTGGTTCTTGTTTCCAGGTTGCTTGAAACTAGAACCAAAGCTAATGATGAAACTAAATTTATACTCATCGGCCTCGAAAGGCCAAAGGCAAAGGGAAGACCTCCGAAGCATTATCACCCCCTACTTAAAAAGGAGAAGGAATTGTCTTCTATCGTGAAGAAAATTCTTCCGAAACCCATAGCCAACTCACTGATCCAAAAGGGTTTCAGGCTCGCACACCTTTATGGTTTACCAAAGACACACAAGACGAACCTAGCGGTCCGTCCGATCCTGTCAGTAACAGGAACCGATTACAAGCTTGCCAAGTGGCTCGACAAAAAGCTAAAACCTTTGTCCGTCAACGACCAAACCATTAATGATATCTTCTCGTTTGCTGATGACCTTCATGAGATGAAAATCGACGAACAAGACATTTTAGTGTCATATTATGTTTCGTCTCTTTTCACAAACGTACCAGTGGATGAATTAATTGAAATCCTAACGGAGAAAGCTTTTAGAGACGATTGGTTCAATAAAGAATATGACCTTAACATCACAAAAACTGACCTTATAGAGCTGTTAGAGATTGCTACAAAAAACCAGCTTTTTCAATTCGAAGGAAATTTGTATGAGCAAGTGGATGGGGTTGCCATGGGCTCTCCCCTCGGGCCACTAATGGAATATGCGTTTATGTGCAATATTGAAGAAAAATTGAGAAACCAAAACGTGATGCCTGCTTTCTATAAGCGATATGTCGACGACACTCTTAGCAAAATGCCCGATGTTTCATCTGCCTCTGAATTCTTGTTAACACTGAATGAAATACACCCCTCACTCAGCTTCACAATGGAACTCGGAGGCAACGGCAAGCTTCCCTTTCTCGGTATGGTGATTATCAGAAATGGTCCACGCCTAGATACGAAGGTCTACGTGAAACCAACCGACACTGGGCTTTTATTGCATTACCAAAGCCATGTCGACGTTAAGTACAAGCATTCTCTACTGAAGACAATGTTAAACTGTGCATTCAAACTCTCATGAAATTGGCAGTTCTTCCATCAAGAATGCGAACGTCTAAAAATGGTTTTTGCTCGCCTGCATTATCCCGAGACCCTCGTAGAGAACACCATCAGACATTTTATCAAAATGAGAGTTACTGAGAATGTGTGTTCTAAACAGCAATTATCCGATGAACATGATGCCCCCATCAGAATTGTGTTACCGTTCAAAGACCAGAAATCGGCAAATGCGGTAAGAAGATTGATGCCGTCGTCCAGCCTGTTTATGTGAGTAAAAAGATCAAGGGATATTTCAAACCGAAGGAACATAAACCTCCAATTGTAAATCAACAAAACGTTGTGTATTATTACAAGTGTGGTCTGTGTGATACAGACTATGTTGGCTTCACGAGCCGACACCTGCATCAACGTACTTTTTAATTCTATGATATTGAAGTCTGTGATCCTCTGATTCGTAATTTTCGAGTTTGGGCTTCGGACAACCACGTACAATTTTTTTTCTCGAGCTTCAAAGTTGGATAATTCGGGTCAAAATGTGCGATTTTCCGCGCGCTGTTGATCGGGTTGCATTTGGAAGACCTGTACCATCAGCCAATACCTGTAACTGAAACTGCACCTCGAAATAAGCATTGTACCAATCATAGAACGCAGACCTATCATTGATTGTGAACTTGTACCCATTTTTTTGTTGGTGTTGACCATTAGCTGGGATCTCAATAACATCATTCAACTGTCTGAAATCGAACCAACTCAAATATTCACTTGTTCTGAAAGCCATTATATTAATATATTACATAATTTTACCTCCTTCTTCCTGATCCTGATATCAGTCTATCAATAATCATATATGTACTTTCTTCTCGCTGTGGTGGAAGTATTTTAGCTCTTTGTCCTACATCATCAATTCTCATATTCCTAAGCTATTTTATTATCAGGTCTCCTGACTTCTCACATGTCTTTTTACCTACCCTTTCACCTACTGATTTTAATGCTTTCTCACATGATTTCTTGGCGAACTTTTTTACAACAGATGACACGGCACTCTTCATTGGTTTTAAAATATTATCAACGATAATCCCTGATCCTACATGTTTATCTACAAAAATACCAAGTTTTGGATGATAAACCCTAGTAAATTCAAATGGTTTCATTATATTATTATGTTATATTATTCTATCCTTTTTATAATTAATGAAAAAGATGTATCAGCTCCATTCAGGTTAATTAATCTTCTTTTTCCATCAGTGATGTATATCCTGATACTACTTATACTATTCTTATTAGTGGGATTGAATGTAACTCTTCGTGGTTCAATGGTGAATGAGTAACTAGGTTGAAGCACATTGGTTGAGAAGGAATAAATGATGTCTGTACCTTGACCGTCTACAAGTGAATCATTGATAAGGTCGCAATGAATGTTAAGAATGTCTGTATCTTGACTGAGATTAGGCACCTTTGGTCCTATATTCTGTTCATTTTTCAATATTTCTTTATTAAATCCAATTAGTTCATTGAAATTGCTTGCAGTTAAATCAAGTTGATAGTTCTTGGTTAATGTGACTGTAACCCTAAATGTTGTATTATCAAATTCGAGAGTGATAGGATACTCATTATTATTAGCACCATCTTTGACAATCTTCGTTATGTCCTTGATGTATGTATCAAAGTTAGTATAGTTCCAGACTCCTGCTGGGAAAGTGATGTTGTGAAATGTTGAACCGTTATCAGAGCTGTACTTTATTAGCTGATTGTTGTATGATGAATTTACATTGAACCATGTGAATGACATGTTAATGATTCGGTTCAAGCCAACTACATATTGTGAATTTCTATCCAATATTATAGGCCTGTTGAATTTAATTATAAAATTCTGAGGAGTGTTGTTTCCTTGATCTTTGACGCTGTATGATGATAAAACAATCTCACGATCCATGTATATAATAACTTTACACAATTATACTTTGAAATACTGATTATACAATTTATTATACTGCGGTCTTTTTATTGTTGACATTCTCAATAATGTGTCCAATATACTAACTCCTGTATTTCTCATCTTAATTGATGTGTTGCCTGCAACAGTTTCACCATAATCAATTCTAATTTCTTGAGAAGCTGTTTTGGATCGTTGAAAAACATAACATTTCCACCTCTCTGTCTTCTTCCTCGGCCTCTAATACCAGAACCTTTTATTGTTTTGAGTCTATCCCCAAGATTTTTAATGTATTCATTCAATACAGCTCTTCGATCATCTATTATTTTGTTCGACATCTGCTTAACAGCTTCATTAATCTTCCCACCATTGTATTGTTTTGTAATATTTGCTTTATGACCTTTTAATTTATGCCTTTCTGTTATAGCATTTTTTTTTCATCTTGTTGAGATAGCTAATATTTTTTGGGGGTGTCATATCTGGCTGCTTCAATTTATAATCTATATCTTCATAATTACCAAGACACATATTATCCAAAATTTATTTGATAAATCGTAATCATCAATTGTATAATCAATTTCTTCAACATCATCATATTCAGGTGGCTCTGGAAAATATTGGGGATCGACATGAATCTCCTTCTTCCCTTCCAAAAGATCCGCCAACGATTCTTCATATGTTGGAGGTTTTGGTACTAGTTGTTTTTCTTGCTGTGGTGGTACAGGTTGTTCATCGAAAAGATCACCCAAATTCATGTCTTCAACTTCATCATCAGTATTAATGCCGTAATCTGGAACTTCCCCTTTCTTCAAAGGTCTTTTTCTCCTTTGAGGCATCCTTAAATCCAAATTCCTGTCAATTACATCATCTAATTTACTTGTCACTGGTTTAAAAACCTTTTCAAATGATGATTGGCTTGTCTCCTGACCGATTTTATGTTGTGTGATTAGATCATGGACATAATTGATTTTATTCCCTAATTTAGTTTTACTTTTTGCAAGTTCTTTCCATTTAAGCAAACTCATTTTTGTTATATTATTACGTTATATAAAAATGACATATCATATATAAAAAACAACGTTGAACACCATGTTGAACACCATGTTGAATTAATATACCAATATAATATAATGAGAATACCAAATTATGATGTTGAAGACGATGTGGTCTCAAACTTCAGACAACTATACGATTTCATGCCTCATCAATGTTTCCGGATGCTGATTTGCGGTCCAAGTGGTTCAGGAAAAACAAACACATTAATGCATATGATCTACAATCTGCTTTATTTTGATAAAGTTTATCTGTATGCAAAAAAATTAGAACAATCCAAGTATCAAAATCTCATGGATGTCTTTCAGCCGATAAGTGATGAGGTTGGTTATGATGTTATTGAAGCAAGAAATGATGAAATTATTCCAGTTCAAGATCTTGCCTCTGACTCAGAAAAAATCGTTATTTTTGATGTTTATGTATGTGATAAAAACCAAAAACCATTAATCGACTATTTTATACGAGGAAGGCATAAACATTGTAGTGTGATTTATCTGAGTCAAAGTTATTATAAGACGCCAAAAGACATCAGATTGAATTGTTCTCACTTCTCCGCTAATGCTGCTAATAAGAAGTATGTTGACATTCAAAACTCTCAACAAAACATTGCTACTGCTGATAAAGCCAGTAAATCTTACGTTGATGGAGAAATAGCAAAAGTCCATATAGATACTACACCATTACTTCCCAGAGATGGAAGCAGACCAATGTTTGGAGATCTAAATATGGAAAACAATTATATCCTCAGTGTTAACAATGTTTCTGATCATCAACCAGATGATGAATATAGTGTTATAATAAAAGATTTGAGAAGTGTTGGTAATAAAGGATATTTGAACTCAAATTTTATAAAATTAAAAGATAAAGATGGAAAACAATACTTTGATCTTAATCAAAATATAATAAAACATTGTGAACCCTATTATGATGGTATTTTTGATGACAATAGTTTAGTCAGTAAATCATTTGTTGATTCTCAAATTGCTAAAATACCACATGCTGCAAATACAGACAAATTTATTCATGTTGATGGCACAGTAGCAATGAATGCAGATTTTAATGCTGGTGGACATTTCATTGATAATGTTAAAACAATTGTTGAAGACGATGGAGAAAATCCAAATTATGAACAAATAAAACATAAAGCTGTTAATTTTGAACTTTTAAAAAGTACACGAGACTATTTAGTCCGTTTCATTTCTGAGATAGATTACTTATTAACAGATGGAAGTGAAGCAATGACTGGAAATTTAGATATGGGAAATCAAAATATAATTAATTTGAAAGAACCAGAAGATTACCAATCCACATATGCCACCAATGTAAAATTTGTCGCCAATGCAATTGTTGATAATAATACAATTATTGATGGTATAATTGATAAGAAAATAAAAGAATCAGAAGAGAATTCAATTGAGTCAATTGAAAAAGAAAATGTATTCAAAAGAGTGATGGACAATGATGAGTTCAAAGAAGATGATGATGACATTCACAAAATTGGAGTCCATAATAAAGTTTTCCATTTGGTAAACAAAAAGACTTATGAATTCAAGATTGATTATGATTCCAGTATTGGTTATTATAGTACCAGACTGTCGATTGATTTGGTATATTTACCAAAAGGTTCTTATACAATGGTTTATGAAATGTATGTTGAAGATGGTATTACAATTGATGAGATAAATGCATCAAGTGGAACTCTATCAGTGATCAAAATCAATTCAAAAATAAATGGAACAAGTACAAGAAGCATAATACAATTATCAAAAAACATCATCTTTCCCAGTTTTGATGATTTAGATATTGACATAAGATTGAAAAGTAAAACTGATCCCCAAACTACTATTTATGTTGTTGTTTACGGTGTCAAAGGTCAAGTCAATAATGTACCAGTAAATCTTTGGGATCGTCTTTACTATTATGACAATGATTCCGTTAAATATGAAGCAGCAATTGATATGAATGATAATAAAATAACTGGAGTCGCTGATGGTACTTCTAATGGTGATGCTATCAATAAAAACAATTAGATACTTTAAAAACAATAGTGGATGAATTGGTTTTAAGAAATGTATATCATCATTACACATATGATTTAATTCATAATGAAAAATACTTTATAACATAGCTATATGCTAGCGGGCGCTCTGATTGGCTAATTTTTTATGAAAAAGAAATGGATGGTTCATGGAGATGATTCAGGCTGACGTCATTGTCGGTGAAATTTCTTGCCAGCAGAAGTTTTTTCGCACAACTTCTCTTGAGTAAAACTTAACTTTAGCTGTTACCAATGACTAGTATTATCCAACATTTGAGTTAGGGTTTCCTGGTGACTTTGAAGATTTAGAAAATGTGTCTGAAATGGTTGCAGAAACATCGAAAGCCTCGAAAGATCAACAAAGCGAAAGTGCTACTGATGAAAACAACACGTGCACGTGCACGTGTGGCGAAAAGTGCTGCCAGTGAAAACAACACGTGAACATGCACGTGCAGAATTTGCAATTTGATCAGTGCAGAAAAAGCGACTTTTCAGCGTGAAAAATGTCTTGCTATGTTACAAAAGCAATGGACAATGCCTAGCGCGCGTCCATCCAATTCGGGATCCACTTGGATAGTTGGGAGAGCACTTAGGTAGCTAGAGATGCTCTCGACTGCGCCTCGAGCATCTCTTACGCTACCTTCGTGCTCTCCCAACTATCCGCGTGCATCCCGAATTGGATGGACTCGCGCTAGGCATTGTCCATTCCTTTAATGTTGCGTTTGGAGATTTTGATGTTTATCAATTCAAAATCGTTTCTTCCCAAAAGACTCATATTCAATTATCACTTTCCGGTTTTTACCATATTATTTACACTGATTTTTATAAAGGAATTAATGAATTCAGAATCAATAATGGAGATGTTTTCAGTTTATCCATCATACAAAAATCTAGTTGGACTCCATTTGTTCTTAATACTATTTTCCACATTGACAACAATACCAATCCATACATTTATTTGAGTATGAGATATGGTGGAACAACTTTAAAAGGGGGTAATTATGCAACGTTTTACATTAAATTTATGCATCGGTAAATCTTTTTTCATAAAATATTTGAGATAAATATATAAGCTATTAATATATGAAAGAGTCACGAAGAAGTATTAACACTTTGAACGGTACAATTCACAATAAAGGACCATTGAAAAACATATTCAACTGGAATCATATTTCAGATGAACTAACAGAAGAACAGGTTGAAGAATTAAAATCTTACTACCGCGCATATCATAAAAAGTGTTTTGCTTACAAGCTGGCATTGAAACGTTTCAAAGAATGGAAATTATTGGGCAACTCATTGTCCATCACATTTGCATCTGGAGGTTTAGCAAGTAGTATAGCGACTGGTGGTACCAGTTTAATTGCAATCAGTACAGCAGCACTTTTGATTCAGGGTTGGATGTCACATAAAAACCTTGATCTTAAGATCCAAAATTGTACTTATGCTTACCAAAGCTATCAACATCTTCTGAATGAGATAAGGGATATGATGAGAAGTGCAAATTACAATTCATGTCAAATTCATAATACAATGAAGAACATTGATGATTATGTGACAGACAACAGTCCTATTATTGATAAGTATCTTAGTAAATACGATGAAAAATTCACTTGTTAATTATCAACTGAATTCTATCACCAACCAATGATAGAACATTTTTCCAAAATTTTTTATAATATCTGATTTTCCTCTTCGACTTTGTTACTTGGATATCTTTGTAAGGAAGCCCGATCATCTTGAATAATTGCTTTATAATAAATTTAATACTAACCATCCGTTTACGCTCATCATTAACCTTATGAAGAACACTATCAATCTCAATGAATACTTTGTGAATCTGCTTCCTTTGATTATAAGTCCATTGGACATCATTCTCATAAGATATATTATTTATCACATTCTCAATATGGTATTTTCGATGATATATTGATTTTTGTCGTATCAAATACATTTTGTCATAGAAGTTGAAGTTCTCTGTTACAAAATCAAAACCATGAACTAAACCACAATTCAAACAGGTATTCATACCATTTACAGTTTCCACATCTTGTTCACTACATGAGTCAACCACTTTACAAACTTCTACTAATTGTTGATCACAAAAAGGACAATTGCACTCTCCCATGTTATTTAATTCATTATGAATATTAGTGTTGCAATTCATCTTATATTATAATATGATATTATAATTCAGTACTCTCTAAATTTAATTTTACAATTCTTAGCTTTCGTTTTATTGGAAAAAAATCCTTTACTTTTGAAAGTCATCTCATAATTTTTACAATCTTGAATATGTTTGAACAAACATTTCTTCATCAAACAAAAAAGATCACCACACCAACATTCAATATAATATTTTTTACATTTCTCTTTACAAATATCACATTTTTTTGTTTTAAACAGATTCATTATACAGTCTACTCTCTCGTAGCCGGACACCCTCGGGAATTGAAAAACGTGTCCGGTAGTAGAGCTGTCCGCTTACGAGAATTATTCCCGTAAGCGGACACCAAAGAAAAATAGGGTGGATGTCCGCTTACGGGAGAGTTAATTAGCGGGTGTTAATTGTGTTTTATTGCGTAGACAAAAATAGCAACTGAAGATATAAAGCGAAACTCTTTATTGATGTCAAACGTTAAAACTCGAAAAAATATATATACAGTATTTCTTCTACATTTAACAAACCGTTCAACGGGACTTATTGCTGCCGTCCATATATGTAACTCTGGTGCTTCTTAAAAACATAACTCTTCTAACAAAACGTTCAACGGGACTTATTGCTGCCGTCCATATATGTAACTCTGGTGCTTCTTAAAAACATAACTCTTCTAACAAAACATTCAACGGGACTTATTGTTGCCGTCTATAAATGTAACTTTGGTGCTT
>CM042758.1:13822557-13828752 GCA_022496165.2 Catalaphyllia jardinei | reverse complement strand
TGCTTCTTAAAAACATAACTCTTCTTATAAAACGTTCAACGGGACTTGTTGCTGTCGTCCAAAAGGTATATCGTGACCAGAGAAGGTTTGCTTGGTCCGTTATGGTTGACTGCCTCTTTGCCAATAGAGACTTCAGTCGCATGTCTACTAAGACATCATTGACCTTGGTAATTGCCTGGACTAGCGGCTCGTTTCCTTGCCAGTCAGAAAATGCCGCTAGCTTTCCAACAAGTTCCAGCGCCTGTTCCGCAGATGTAATTTCCGGAAGTTGCAGGGGCTGGTCATATTCCTCATCATCGTCGATTATCTCATACACCTGCTCTTCGTTGATAGACGCAGCGATTATTTCTTGTCGTACGGTATCTCTCCAGTTTGGAAGTGTGGTATCCACTGGTGGCTCAAAGGCCTCAGCTTCGTCATCGAACGCTGACATGTCTAGTCCTGGGGAAATATGGCTTAGCAATTCAGGAATATCCATCAATTCTTCTCCCTCGAACGGGTCGTCATCTTCTTCAGCATTGAGATTTTCAACAGGATACATCCCAACTTTCTTGAAGCATTTGGAGACGACTGTAGCTGGAACCTCTTCCCAGGCGCTGACCACCCATCGTACAGCAATCAGCAAATTAACGGACTTGACAATCTCACTCGCAGTTTTCTCTCCATCCATTTGGCAAGCAACATATCGCAATAGCTTCCGCCTGTAGTACGTTTTCCAAGTTTTGATGATTCCTGCGTCAAGAGGCTGTGTGCGTGACGTGGTGTTTTTCGGCAGGAACTCTATTCGGATGTTGGAAAACTTGCCTTTTAGGCAGGGAGGATGACAGGGAGCATTGTCAAGAAAGAGTATGATGTTACGATTTTCCCGCTTCATCTTGCTGTTTAACTTGGATATCACATTTTCCATTATCTCAGTTTTCATCCATGCCTTTGCGTTTTCTGAAATACTGAGCGCCACACGGGCGCGAAATATCTACAAGGTTTGCAAAACAACGGGGCTTCTTGCTGCTTCCGATAAGAACAACACTCTCCTTTCTTCCGTCGGCGCTCACAAAGAAAGCGACAGTGATCCTTTGCTTGGCGTTCTTTCCTCCACGACATCGCTTTCCCTTCTCTGAGAGAGACTTGCTTGGAAGCGCTCTCCAAAATGCCCCAGTTTCGTCTTCGTTCCATATATCGGCAGCTGCATATCCCTTGGTCAATTCTTTTACACGTTCACTCCAACTTTCTACCGTGTCTTTGCTAACATCCCCTTCCTCGCCAGCGATATTGAATTGCGCAATGTTGTGCCGTTGCTTCCACTTAGAAAACCAGCCTTCTGTTCCTTTAAAAGTTGTCACGCCGAGTTGTTTGGCAATCAACCTGGCTTCTTCTTTGAGTAAAGGCCCATCCACTGGGATGTTTGCTGCTCTAGCCTTGACATACCAATCCCACAGTATGCGGTTTATCTCTTCATACTTTTCGAAGTTGTTTCGTTCGATCGTGGAGCTGCCATTGGATATCCATTCATCCATAATTTTCTCTTTATCAGGAATGATCTTTGCTATTTGAGTTTTTCCGCAAGTGAACCTCTTCGCCAGCTGCCTGATGCTTTGCTTTTCATCTTGTGAGGCACGGATCACTTGTACTTTCTCACTTAGGGGTAAACACTTGCGGCTCTGACCATCGTTTGTAGCCTGTCTTGCTTTCTTTTTCGCCTTACTCGAACTGCTTGCTGTTTCCACTTGAGGACTCCCCTGTATTTGATTCACTTGCTGCTCTGGACGATTGACTGGCTCCTCTTCTTTGAATTCTTCATCTCCGATCAGGTTTTCAGCAGCAGTTCTCTTGTCGAAACAGGGCAAACACCAGTCAACAGCAATACCTGCCTTCCAACCTGGATTTTCCTCGTCCGCCCACACCGAACAATCACTTGACTTATTACAAACTGGCCTTTCGCATGTTAAACAAATATATTTTGTAACGTTCGCGCAGTTACTGCAGCACGACATATTCACAGCAACCTACACGTGTATAAACTCGCCAATGCACTGAATATGGCAGAAAATCACACTGATTGACACGCGAATTATGGGATTACATATTGTAATCTGTCAAAATGACACGAAGCAGTGTACTGTATACAGTTAGTATCCACGACTACAAACTACAGTAATAGAGATACTGTATTTCAATCAACACGATAAAGCAAACGAATTTTTATAGTAGAATTGATACTGCACTCGTATTTTTAAATGATGTTAGCTTTCTGTAAGAGTTCTGAAAATTTTCACACCTCTTACCGATAGTTTAACAGGCTAAAAGTACCGACGTCAAGATTTTAGGAAATTAAAATGAGCTGCCCACACACGTACAAACACTAAATTTACTTTCATTGAAAAAGAACCCGATGACAAGCAACAACAGTAAACACACGCTGTGAAAAGAGCTTTTACTGTACTGTATTCAAAAGTAAGACCTCGCATTACGGACCCCATTTTGCTGTGATCTCTTGACTGTAGCTGTATAAAGCGATGGCAAACAGGATGACAGAATCGTACGTAATGGTTGAGTCCTACATTCGCGGTTATCATGTATACAAAGATGCGGCTGGCTGGGATGCACAACTAAATGAGGAAAGGGCCCTTAAACGCGAGCCAAAGAACATCAAGGACGTGAATGCGGTTGCTGTAGTAAGGCCTAATTTAGAAGATTGCAGTCTTGAAACCACAGCCAAGGAACACGCTAACACATTCCTTTGAGGATGGCTGAATTTGTCACCAAGTTTTTAAAGTGCGGAACAAACAAAGGGAAAGCCATCATAACGGGTAAACCTGTCGACAGAGGAGCTGGGTACGGCATGGAAATTCCTTGTAAATACGTTTTTTATGGTGATGTTGAAACATCTTTACCGTGGCTCAAGTCCAAGCTTGATTATCTGGGATACAGTGTTTGGTACAATCAGTGATTGAAAACAGAAACAAGAAGTAAAGTAGACCATGACGAACGTGGCCATAACTAGCCCCTTCACAGACGTTTATTTTTTCCGTAAGATATTGGCGAGCGCCAATATCTTACGAAAAAAAAAACGTCCGTCAACAGGCTAGGCCATAATCGGACTCTTGTTAATGTCAAACGAACGGACAGCTTGCTTTGCCGCGGACAAATTGAAATTTGTAAAAAGCGATCCCCGCTGTTCTGTTGCTCTGTTAAAGGTCATATTTTTGTTGATTTATTGCAAATTAAAGACAAATTTCATTGCCAAGAGTCAATTACGTACATGGTGTGTCCGCTTACGAGAGAGCGTAAACAAAAGAAAAATCCAATTTTCATTTTCAAAAGGGTCCGCGTCCGCATACGAGAGAGTGTCCGTTTGCGGGAATGTGTAAATAGAAAGTTTGACTGGGAGGTAAAAACGGGGATTTAAAAAGCCGTCCGTAAGTAGAGCTGTCCGTTAGCGGAGAGTTGACTGTATAATATATATAGAAATTAATTTATATTTTTTTATATATTAATAAAATATTTCATTTTAAAGTTTTAAACCCGATTAGCAATTTTGTCTTTTACAACTTTTGGAAGATGTATTTTCAACATATCACGTTCAAAAGAGAGATGATCAAAATCACAATAATGTATAAATGAATACCTATGCTCAGTACAAAACTTACCACCACATTTAAAATTAAAAGGAAACAGTCCGTATTTTTTATTGCAATGATCACATCTGTTGTTTTTGAAGATCTTTTTGTTTCATAAATATTTTATTATTCAGTTTAAACATTTGGTTTTTGGTTTGGTTCAGATTTTATATTTCTAAAATTTGAATCCGATTTTTTGATTTGTATTTGTTTCAACATTTGGATTATGTTTTGGAAAATTGATTTGTTGACAATGTTTGAAAAGTGGACTGGGACCGCTAACAACTATACTACTGGTGTCATGAGGATTTTGCTGTTTTAGGCCAATTCTGTGTTAAAATCATTACTTTGAAGCTTGAATCGTAAACAATATGCTTTAGTTAAGCTACGACAAAGAAATAAAAAGAATTTTATAAGAGAGGGCTAACCATAAAGTGTTGGAACACGTTACATTAAAGTGCCCCTGTGATAAAAAAATCACTTCCTTTTTTTCTAAAGATTCTGAATGTGTGTCTGCTTAACACTTGACTGGCAAAATTCTGACCTTTCATTTTTATCCAAAGGCCGTTTACTTTGAGTGTAAGTTTTGGATTTCACGATCCGCCATCACTCACGTTCAAACCTGACCGATTTGACCTCAGAGGGTTGGATCCGGGAAAAGTGACGTCAAAGGCTCACCAGCTTAAAATTTATGCGTGTGAACGCAGCTTATTATGTATGCAAAGTGCGAGTTTAAAAGTGTGAAAGCCCAAAACTCCCGTGCTGTATATTAATTCTGCAGCGTACACACGCATCGCATTCTTAAACTAGCGAGCCTTTGACGTCATTTTCTCCTCGATCCAGCTCTCTCAAGAACTTAAATTTAGTAATGGCGGATCATTAAATAGGAAAGTTCCAGTTAAAATAAACAGGTGCCTTTTTTAAATCAAGGATTAAAACTTGGGTCACTTAGTGTTTAGTTAACATAGTTTTGAAATCCAAAGGAAAAAAATAATTTATTTTTTGTCACAGGGGCACTTTAAAAAAAATTGGCCAATATTTTCAAGTTTCAATACATTTCCATCCATGCCATCCATAGCATACATACACACATACATACAATCTTTATTCTCGTCCCAAAAAGGCTTTTCAGAGAATATATATGAATGTGTTCATAGTGCTACGCGGTATAACATTCATATGTACCCTCACTTTCTCTTCGCCGCGATTCACCATCTAAATCCGATCTCGTAGCTCAGTCGGCAGTTAACGGTAGATCTAATCCGGAGGTCGTGGTTTCGATTCCCACCGAGGTCAAAAGATTTTTTCTTTACCTCGTGTGGTTCCTTGATTTCTTTTACTAGGGCTACCGCCTAGTGGGTTATTCATGGGTTAAATCAGCACTAAAATTTACACTTCAGAGTTAATTCTCTGTTACTTCATTTGTTTTTTACATGAGAAAAAAAAGGGGAAAAAACTAATTGACAACATATTTGATAAAGTAAGATAAAAATAAAATAAAATAGAGAATATGAACTATCTACAGAGGCAATATAATCAAGTCTATATAGTAAATTACATGAATTAAGTAACATTGTACTGTCCATGGAATCTTTTAATAAAAAAGTTCTTTAGTTTTCGTTTGAATTCTTGTGATGTTCTACTGGATTGAAGCGAGGGATACAGGGTATTCCAAATCTTTACAGTCCTGTAGGAAAAGGATATCTGTCCAGTTACAGACTTTAGGAAGGGAATCTGACGTTTCTGGCGACAGGAAACAGTTTCAGTACCTTCAAATAGTCTTCAATAACAAAACTAGATCATTTGGAATTCAATTGATGCGAAGACACCTAGCTTTTTATGAAGTTGTCAAATAGCGCGACAATGCCCCTTTAAGCTCCAAGATAACATTTTTTCTTCACTGTATTTTAGACGAATGCAACTGCGAAGAACATGAAGTATGCTTTAGAGGAGAGTGTAGATGCAGGAAGCCATACAGGAGGGACATAGAAGGACACTGCGTTGGTAATTATATCATACCAAGGAAGTAGTAAACTTGAAACAAGAAGACTTTTAAAATTCTTTAAGCCATATATCTTTATGGCATATCTATGGTGGCCAATTATTTTCATAAGAAATAACATAAAATATCACCGAACATCAAGAAATACTAGCTGATTCTAACAGTAACCCCAAAAAATAGAACAATAAAATAATAATAAAATATATAGGGGCTCTTTTATAATTTTTTAATTATTTTTATTTCAACGTAATTGAAGAGAGACAATTTTAATATAGAAAATAAAGTAAAACAGAAAAGAAAATTTATTGACGTAAATTAACATGCAAAATCTGAGTGAAAAACCAAAAAAAAAACCAAAGTAAAAAAAAATACAACAGCATTAAACACCAAAGTCAAAACGAAAAGCAAAACGATTGTTACATCTCTATAAGTGGCCCGGCGTTGTCATAGGAAATCAAAGCAAAAGGTGAAGTAAAATGATTTTCACATGTTCACGACGTGGCCCAATGTTCTCATAGCTAGGTAACCCGTCGAATAGCGACACATTCATAGCGGTATACCAGCTGCAGAATCTAC
>CM042758.1:13815057-13817557 GCA_022496165.2 Catalaphyllia jardinei | reverse complement strand
AGCATATAGTCCTCAAACACAAGGTAAGGATGAGCGCTCACACCGTACATGGAAAGAAAAGATAAAGTATAACGTAATCAACAGTGATGGAGAATTGAATTGGGTAGAAAATCTCCCGATGTACCAACAACTTTACAACGAGTCCCCACATAGCTCTCTAGGGATGCAATCTCCCTTTGAAGTGTGCTATGGTAGACAGCCCAACAGAGTTAAAAATATAATTTGGTTTTATCAACTGAGTTAATAATGTGACTTGGCCACCGTAAAGAGATTCAGAAGCTGACGTTTCGAGCGCTAGCCCTTCGTCGGAGCGAATCGAGAAATTGTGGGTTGCAGAAATATGGAGCTACGCTATTGGTCGGTGCCTGGCAACGTGAAAAACAGAATATATTAGTTGAATGAAAAGCGTTTGTTGATACCGTGAGGATTAAGAGTGCCGATTTGAAAAATAAATTTTTGTTCTAGAGTTTTGCGACTTTCTGTGCTTCCTTGATGTAGGGAGCGGCCGCAGACTGTCATATGTTGCGTAGAATGATTCGGCAGATTAAAGTGTCTAGCGACCGGTTTAGATGCGTTTTCGTCGTCTTTCGCTACGTCGCGAATATGTTCTCGAAATCGGTCGCCTAGTCGTCTATCTGTTTCGCCGATATATAACTTTTTGCAAAGGGTGCAAGTTATACAGTAGATGACATTGGCTGAGGTACAGGTAAAATGATCAGTGATCTTAATGGTTCGCTTGGTCCCCGACAATTTCTCAACGTTGCAAATGAAAGGACATGTTTTGCATCGTGCGCGTGCACATTTAAAAGTACCGGTTTGTTCACTTGTTTGAAAAGCACTTCTGACTAAAACCTATGTTACCTATGTTTTTGTCACGTTTGAATGAAATTAATGGCGGTTGCGAAAAGATTCTGCCAGTATGGGGATCATTTTGAAGTAATTTAAAGGTTTTTTAGAATGATGGATTTAACTGCGTGGTTGTGAGGGTGGAATGTAAGAGTGAATGGAATTCTATTGTTATTCTCCTTCTGGGACGTTTGTAGTGCTGACTGCCGATCAATTTGTTGGACGCGATGATGACCTGCTTCAACAACAGAGCCAGGATAGCCACGTTTGTCGAAAAACTCGCACATTTCCTCTGATTTTAAGGAAAAATCAGAGTCTTCACTACAAAGGCGACGAAGTCTAAGAAATTGAGAATAAGGAATGGAATTCTTGACATGTGATGGATGTGACGAGGAATACAACAAATAACTATGAGAATCTGTGGGTTTGTAGTGCATACTGGTGCATAAACCGTTGCCTTCGACAAAAACTTTAATATCTAGAAATGCTAAAGAAGTATCGGAGATTTCCCAAGTATATTTAACAGCCGAATGAAACGAATTAACAGTAGTTATAAATTGATTGAGTTCTTCTCTGGTAGAGGAAGTGGCGCCGACACAGTCGTCAATGTAGCGACGGTAGAGGTGAGGTTTGGGGCCGTTGTATTGATTGAAAAATTGGTGTTTAATGTAGCCTACGAAAAGATTGGCGTAGCTGGGTCACATTTTGGTACCCATGGCTACACCATTGAATTGTTTATAATAACTGTCGGCGAATAAAAACCAGTTTAGTGTTAAAACTAGTTCAGCCAAGCGGAGCAGTGTTTCCGAGCTTGGTTCCTTAACAGTATGTAAATCAAAAAAATGTTTGAGGGCTAGAAGACCTTCGCCATTAGCGATGACGGTGTAAAGAGATGTAATATCCATAGTGAAAATAAGTTTCTTTTCGCCCAGGAAATTGAAATCGCGAAAAATTTGGAGTGCGTGTTGACTGTCTTTAACATATGACGGTAAAGATCTGACGATAGGTGCCATAATTTTGTCCAAATAGCTAGAAATGAGTTCGGTAGGGCAACTACATGCAGAGGCAATAGGTCGGCCTGGGTTGTTAGGTTTGTGAATTTTAGGCAAAAAGTAAATACATGAAGTTCTAGGAGTTGTGATGATGAGATTAGTAGCAGTAGTCGGCAATTCTTGTTTGACTATAAGACGCTCAATAGTGCTCTTGACAATTTGTTTTTTAGTGAAAGTCAGATCTTTTTCGACTTTAGCATAAAAGGAGGTGTCAGAAAGTTGCCGCAAAGCTTCTTTTTGGTAGAGGTCGGCCCGCCAAACAACTAAAGCGCCGCCTTTGAAGGCCCCTTTCACAATTATGTCTTTGCGCTTACTAAGATTTTTTAGCACCGCCCTCTTTTCCGAAGAAAGGTTGGAAAATTTGGTGTTTCGATTGAAATTTAGTTCATTGATGTCATGACGGCATTAAATGATAAAAAAATCTAAAGAGCCAAACTGGCCCTCTGGGGTAGTCCACTTCGATTTTCGAGTCCGGAGTGTCTCGAAAATATCTTTTTCCGAGGTGTTAGAATCATCCTTTTTATCATGGAAAAAGGCTTTAGTTGTACGCGGCGAAGAAATTTTTCAACATCTTGCTTAACCGAGAATTCGTCAAGTTTTTT
>CM042758.1:13787915-13791878 GCA_022496165.2 Catalaphyllia jardinei | reverse complement strand
CAAACTGGTGCGTTCGATTATAGAATAGAACTCAATTGACGCGATTACTTCGATTTGGTTTGGCAGGAAGACAAACCCATCCAGTTTCAATTGCATCTAAATTAGGATCTCTATTGTTGAAGCGATTTGAAATCGATAAATTCACAATTAAAACTGGGAAACATGCAAGAACAGGTACCAGTTTAAGTTGAAAATCTCCAAGTTGCTCGCGGCCATCATCAGTTGCTTTTAGAGCTGGATCTCACCTTTTTCTGATCTTAATAATAAACTTTTCACCGGCAAAGGCAGGCACTCGTGCTGGCCTTTAGCCATCGTTTCAAAAATTGTTTACCTTCTCCGTCCCAATTAATTCCTCATTAATTTATCCGAATTAATTCCTATTCAGTTTCCTTTTTCCTTTTTTTAAATTTTCTAAGACAACGTTATTGCAATTAGTTGTATGTCTTGCACTGCGTTATAGAAAGGGTGTATTGCTGGTTTTCAGTGTGACGCCATTCAAAATAGAACAAAATAAAAAATTAAAACCGTTCAATGGATTAAGTCCAGAATCAGGGAAAAGAAAGAAGGTGGATACTTTTTAGCTGCTCTAACACATCATGAAAGTAAAATCTTGGGGGGATCAATAGTTCTGAAGTTTGAATTTTAGTGACGTCATGTAAAAACCAGCAATTCATTTCCAACATACACGTTCTGCTGTTGCATTGTGCCTGTTGGATTTTTTGTTGTTTTAAGGCCTAAAAGCAATCGGAAATTTCTAAATGCGACAGCTAAACGCGTACGTTAAAAATGATTCAGCCTTTAACATTCCTTATTTATAGAGGATATTACTCGGCAATGCCTTGTAGAAGTCGTTTAAAGCGTCCATTTGGGTGAGAATAACCATACCATCTTCTTCACATGAATTCCTGCAGGTACTCCAACAAAACGTTAGGGTTGCTATTACCCTTCATGACTTTGAACTTTTTTGCTGAGCTCTAGTTACTTTCGGCGTGTTGGGTGTGTGAACGCCCGTGGCAAAGTGGAGAAAATGGTTGACGGTTCTGTGGTGCAAACCAAGTCTCCTCTGTAACTGCCGGTAAGCTGCCCACTCGTCGCTGTGTACAATTGAACCAACCCGAACATTGCGTTGGATTGTAGGTAAAAGAATTGCACGATTACGTCGCCTGACGAGCTGTAAGTATGGTCTAGCTGGTGTGTTTTGCGTGTCGAACAATCTTAACACCCATCTTTCTCTTCTAGCGCGGCGTCCTCTATGAAACTGATCGATAAGGAATAAACAACAGAATCAATCAAAATAATCTTTTTATCCCAAAAGAGCATGACTTGAGGTTCTGGATCGAGTTGTTCGAAAGCCGGTTAAACGTTGACTTGCAGCATAATTTTTCTTGTTTAGGAATAGTGCTTTTCACCTCTAACATTGCCTGGCGTCAACTGGCTATTTTCAAATGCCCAACACAACAAAAATCCTCAAATATGCTATTTGTTTTTCATTTACTCGTTAATGAAATCTTATCACAGCAATGAAAAAACCTAATTCGTCAATAGTCACGTGACTTATGACTGTATTACCTTAGATGTGACATAAGAAGATATTTTATTGCAATGTTACCTTTAATGGTCTAACAATCTTCTATGTATAAAATTGTCAAAGTTGTAAATCTTCTGGCCTTGATGAGACGTTGCTACTTGTTATTTACTTACCACTGATACTTGTCCCGTGTTCTTCGTTTGGCCGCTAGCTGCATTCTATTTCAACATCTTACACAAGTAATGTTCGTCTTGTGTAGCCTTTTTCTCTGCATTCAACGAATAGGACGCAACTTGGTCCTCCTATCAGTTGACTACAGAAGAGGGCCAAGTCTTTCGCGAAAGTAAGGATACATATGGATGTTGTGCCGCGTAGCACTAGGAACACATATAGTGAAACAGAGAATTAACTCTGAAGTGTAAATTAAAGTGCTACTTAAACCCATAAATAACCCACTGGGCGTTAGCCCTAGTAAAGGGAAACAGGGAACCACACGAGGCAAAGAAAATATCTTTTGACCTCGGTGGGAATCGAACCAACGACCTCCGGATTAGATCTACCGTTACTCTGCCGACTGAGCTACCAGGTCGCAGAGAGAAAGACTCTCTGTGCGACCTTGTAGCTCAGTGTGTGATAGGAATCGATGGTACGCTGGACTAAGTGTTAGATAACACTTCTTTGAGATGTTCTACATATTCACTTAAACCTCTGCTCCCTGTGTCAATCAATATCCGGCTGCAGAAGAAAAATATCAGACCCCTGGGGCACACTTCCATCAGTTCAATCCTTACATGCTCAGGCTGAAGATTTTTGGCAAAGCATGCACTTTACACACATCAATAATATCATCTGATTGTGATTACATTCCTGTGTACGGCATTAAATATTTCAGTTCATCCTTGGTGTAAGAACCTATAACACTCACCAGTGACGTAAAACAAAGGATACAAAGAAGTCAACAGTGTAGACCCTAACCTCTAACGATAGGTACAAAAAAAAAGAAAAACTTCACAGGTTTTTACACTGAGGTAGGCGCAATGTTTCAGACTGCCGACTGCTGATGTTCTACATAAATTAGAAAGATTAAGCTTGACGTTACGTCAAACGGCAAACGGCAAAGATGACCCTGAATAGGCCCTTTGCAGCTAAGCCATCACGTGACCCACTTTTCAGAAAATTATGGTCACGTGATCCCAGCTGTAAAGTTCCTATTTGTGTTTTTTTTCTTCTAATCCTTAATTAAATCGCATAAAAATAGAAAAATGTGTCCTACTATTCACCACAAATACAAATATTTCTACTCTACTTTTCAAAGAGCTAAAGACAGACGGCAAAAGTTTCATTTTTGCCGTTTGCCGTTTGACGTAACGTCAAGCTTAATCTCGAATAATCTCTCTATTATATCATACTCGATACGGCAATATTAAAACCATAGGCTTAAACCTGGGCACAAGTTGGGCTAGTCCGAGTGATATTCAAGCTAACTAGAGAGCTATTTAGGCCTTACTGTAGTGTCTCACATTCAGTATCGAGGAAAAATATTAAGAGATAAGAAGGCAAACAGTCCCTTCTTATCTCTTTTCTATTTTTCGAAATTTTATCGCGAAAATGTTTTACAGTTATTTGCCCTATTTCCGGACAATTTTTGCAAAATTGTAATATCTTACCTCACAACAGCACTAACGAGCTGAAATTTAGCCACAATGTAGCTTCCACTGCGGGTAAGTAGGGCGTGAAGTTTCATCACCTGAAGCTCTTTGATTCCTTTGTAATTATGGAAAGCGTAGGTCAAATTCGGTACCCTAATTCCGGACAGGTTGCCCTATTTCCGGAGGATCGTTACGAGATGAATACTCCCTTTTCTTTGAAATATTCTTCTCGATCATGGCAAAATGCATTTTATAGAAGTCAAAGAAACATTTCTTTAAAAAATTATATTTTGTCCGAATTTTAAAGTATTTTCTTTTGATTTTAGCGAAGAAATCATGAGTGTATTGAAACGTCTCAAAACGGTATTGCAGAAAGACGAGGAACACTGGTGACTGATGGGAAACAAAGACTAAAAACTGGACTGGACTGGGAAAACACCACGCACGCAGTAATTTCAAATGTCAAAGATCTTTATTTCCAAAACACTTCTCTCAGCCATTTCGTTCACGGCGGCGCTGACCCTACTGCGGACTGTACTCACACTGCCGTTATGCTTTAGTGTAATAATGTAGTCGCACGGTATAACGGCACCTCCTCCAGGTAACTTTGGTGCTGGCCACGGTGGAAAACTGAGACAAGGGTCACCGGTCTGTTTGCTAAAAAAAGGAATTGAATGTGTCCGTTAATAAGAGTTCTCTGAAGAATCTTTGTGTCTTTATGATTTTTCACCTCTTTGGGTTTTCGTTGCCTTTAATAAATGTTTACCTGTTTCATAAGTTGTTATA
>CM042758.1:13770415-13785415 GCA_022496165.2 Catalaphyllia jardinei | reverse complement strand
CTGCTCTCCCCTGCAGATCGAATCCCGTTTCGTCGCCGTTCCAAATCTTTCTCGATAAATGTTTCCACACAGTCTAAGAATTCATCTTTAGTTACGCCGCACCGCACTTGGCCGTGTCAATGAGCCATTCGGCAAACCGATGTTCTTCAGCAAGGGTTAGCACTGTATGAGGACCTCTTCTTATGTTCTTCGCTTTCCCAACCAACCTGTCCTGCAGAGTGGATTTTGCAATATCCCACTTCCTTGCGGCCTCTCTCACACTAAAACCTCGTTCCTTTTATGTCTCCTATGGTATTTAAATATACCTTTTCTTTGTCGAGTTCATCCATTTCAGACCCAACATTTATAGAATTTAACAGCTAAATTCAGTCGACAAGACCCCAAATGCCGGAGTTCGGCAGTGCTGGAGTCAAAAATCGTTATTCCTTAAAAGAGCATTTTATTATCAATTTTGGTATGAAGCTTGTGATACGCTACTATCCCCTCCCCTCCCGACACGCGCTGGGTGAAATTTACAACGTTCAGTTTATGGCGTGACCAATGACCTTTGATGTTCTTTCTCGGCGCTTTTATATTAAATTCTTGAGAGTGTGGAGTTTGATATAACTGAAAAATTACAAGATAGGGCATGGAAATTGCTACAGTAATCGGCAGTAAAATGAAACTGTCTAATGCAGTTGTTTCTTTGAACTTACCTGTTTAAGATAACACTGAGTACCGTAAATTGTTTCGTCAAACTTAATAAGATTTACGTAAAATAAACAATGTTTCTGCCGCTGGAAAATAAATGCTTCACCCGTTGGAAAGGACAAAGGAGAAGGAAGTTTAATCAATAAAACCAGGTAAGCTTGAATTTAATTAGGAGAGACAGTAATGAGAACACTTATTTTTCAACAAATAAATCATGAATTTCCTTTACAGTTTGCTATCATTCGGTGTCCGAAATTAAGCACACTTCACCAAAACCGCATTTAAACTTTTTGGTAGTCTTGCTCGGAGATACACAACTACTAACGGAAAATTTTTATATGCTGTAAAACCTAGACCTTTTATCTTCACTTATAGGGGAAAAAAATCTGTAGCGCATTTTGCGAGAACGGGCCGCTTAATTGAAAGAAGAAACAAATTTTACTTACCTCGACAAAAACTTGAATCTTTCCGCCTAAACGAAGCGTGGGTCGGCTGCGAAAAGGAGACTAGTCTATAAGTCTTCGGAACGTATCATTCGGATTTGTTTCGTTTTTACAACGAGATACAGAATCGTAAAGTCGAAGTGTCCGGAAATAGGGGTGTGTTTACTGTAATATTGCTGATAATATGAAGCTAAATTAAGCTGCGCATATGATTAGATTGGACAAAAATAAATAATAAATGACCTTTATTTCGCCTCGAATTTGAGGTAGCGAGATTACTGATATCTCCGAGAAATGAAATAAATAAGGAAGTCAAATATAAAAATACGTGACTATATTTTAAGGCGAAAATTGAATACCTTCTGCCAGCCCCTACAAGATACATGTTATTTCCTTGAAGTGTCATAGGACAAGGATTGCATCCTAGAATTCGTAAAATACGTGGAGATAGTTGTTCAACTGTTGGCCAACGTACAAGATTTCCAGCAAAACCAGTGTACGATAAACCAAGGCCGCCATTTTGTTTCACATCATGAGCTCATTGGGAAGTCCGCTGGCCATTCGCGGTCTCAGCTCCCTTGTTGCCATGCAGCAAAGTTGCTGAGGCGTTCATAGAAACGATTCATTAGACGGTAAACACAAACATGGAAAGCAATAAACAAGAGAAAGACAAACAAAATCCGGCTACAGTCGAAGGCCAAGACAATATGGCAGCAACAAGTGAGTTTGGATTCTTTTTCGGCTTTGAATTTTAGTTTAACGAGGTTGAAATGGAGTTTTTCGTTCTTTTAGCTGCCACACGAAGAATAGACACTTTGGCTCGGCCTAAACCAATTCCGGTTGATTTATTGAGGATAGGTAAGTAGTTTAGTCAATCTGCCTTGTTATCGACGCTGCGATTTATCATTTACTGCTAGATTATCAGAAATTAGCTGTATGTCGCTCTTGTCTTCTCGACCACAGAATCGGTAACATTCCTTCGTCTATCTCTAGCTCGCTAATGAACTCTGCTCGTGAAGCTACATCTCGGGGTCAATTTGATTAAATTGTTAATTGTAATCGATCGCTATGCTTCACTTGATGAATAACACTAGAATCAAGAAAAATTTCGTTTTCATTTGAAGCCAGGTACATTTAATGAATTTGGTTTCAAGCTCGCAACATTTACGACATACTTGCAATGCTTGGGATTATTTTAAGAAGACTGCATCCAATTGAAATTCAACGAGAAGTTAAAAAAAAAACTTAAAACCGCGCTCTTTTAACTCTTTGGCGCTCACAAAAACATTACGCAATATGTAGCAACAACGTTTTGCGAGAAAACATTACCCGGAAACAATAGAGATTGCGTGATTCACAGTTGGCTCAGTGCCCGGGTTGTAAGAGATTTTGTTTTACATTCTTTGCTTAGCGTGGTTACGTGATTTGCAATCGAAGAGATTTTTGTTTACCCAGCTCGAAGGAAAGAAGGCCTCACAATTGACCTTTCAAACGAATATATATATTTGCATATGTTCAAAGGGTTTTTTCACTCCTGTTCGAATTCCGTCCCAATTTCTCCACAGAATCATAGTACAGGGTTAAGCGCTCCGTTCCAGTTAAAGTTCAAGCCAAATTCATCTCCACAGCACACGCTACAAAGCTATGGATTTAAGTATATTTGGACAAGTCAACACTTGAGATTATAAGTTGCGTGATTGATTCCACATTGCGATCGCTCTCATTTGTCACATAATGAAAGTGAACGCACCTTGCAGCTCTTACAAGGTCTCACCTGATTGGAGACCACCCTTGAGGTTTAACAAAAGATCAAACAACATAAACAATGGACCCTAGCCCTAAAACAAAAAGGCTGCGACTCTATCCTCGCCAATGGAATTTAGAGCTTGTCGGAGCTGCGAGGCTACCCAAGTGAACAGTACAAGTTGCGTGATTCAATGATTACATTTTTGGCATAGCGTGATTTGTAAATCCAAGAGTTTTGTGACATCAGGGTTACCGCCGTCATCTACATTCTCGTCCCCAGAGCCCACGATCCTTCTGGCCTGTGGTAGGGATCGAGAGCTCTGGCCTGACCCAATTTTCCGAGCATGCTAAGAGTATTCGTTTCGAATTCTCAACCAATCGCATTTGCTAGATTTGACAATCAGTCCGTGAATCGCGGATTTTCGGTGTTGGACCAAAGAAGAGCTCTCGATCCCCGCCACAGGCCAGAAGGATCGTAGGCTCGGGGACGAGAATGCGTCATCTTCTGTTACATAACAACCGACTTTCATTACGCGAAATGTGACTCTCGTCTTTCAGCATATGAAGGTATTTTGTTACAAAGGGTTGGTATTGAGAAAAATGTCAATAGACATTTTAGCCTAAATTTTAGTAAACTTTGTAGTAAAAATAACTGACCTCAATGCCCTGTTGTCTTTTCTTAAGTCATCTTGCGTTTCAACGCGATCCTAATCTTTTAAGCGACTTATCGTTTTTTAGTAAGTAAGTAAGTAAGTAAGTAAGTAAGTAAAATCTTTATTTAAACTCGGTTAAAAATCTTCAGTTATTCTTATAGTATAATTTCAATTAAAAGTATTTTTAAAAATTAAAATAACTATAAAAACTGATTTACAAGATTGCCGAGTGGGAATCGGATTTTTTAAGTGCGCGGTTGATTTTCTTCTTAAACTGCCCAATTGATCTAATCGCCCTAACATTTTCAGGAAGACAATTCCATAGTAAGGCACCGCTATAGCCAAAGCTACGTTTCAAATAGTCGGTACGCAGCTTGGGTAAGTTTAACTTACGGAAAGAATCACGCATGTCATAGTCTGTGTGTCGCTCACTGAATAAATCTTGCAAGTAGACTGGGGCTAACCCGTTCAGGGATTTAAACAGCATCATAGCTTTCTGTGTTCGTCTTCTTAATGATACCTTGTCCCACTTCAAAGTTTCAAGAAGCAGGCTTGAGTTTACCTCACAGTCAGCTGCCTCAAAGCACCTATTGCCGAGGATATCTTTCCGCATAGTTCTTTAATTGATGTGATTAGACCATGAAAGTCGGTCACTGATCAATAATGAAACCTAATGATTTGGCATACTCAACCCTGCAAATTAATTGGATGGCCATCTAATTGGATATTCATCTCACTACAATTTTTGCAAGAAACTTTTGACGTGTACTTATCACCATAAACTCTGTTTTATCGATATTTACACTAAGCCTATTTGCTCTTAACCAGCTGTAAAGATTGTTAGCTCAGAATTGGTTGCTTGTTCGAGTTCGGAAAAAGTGCAACCAGGGACGGTGATGTTAGTATCGTCGTCAAGCATTTTAGCGCAGGATGTATCGAGGCAATTAGGAAGATCATTTATATATATTAAAAAGAGCAGAGGTCCCAGTATACTTCCTTGGGAAACCCCGCAGGTTTTACTTGCACTGGATAACGCTCCATTGACACTGCATTTTTGGGATCTATTACGTGAATAGGACGCAAATCGTGGAGCACTTTAATCAAACTCATAGTTAGCAAGTTTCCGCACAATTATTTCATGATCGATTGTATCAAAGGCCTTTATAAGATCAACAAATAGCACGCCATTAAGGAGACCGTTGTCAATATTAATTGATCAGTTGTTCGTTGTCTCAATTGCGAGCAGCGCTGTTAGGGTGCTGTGTATTGATCGAAAGCCAGATTGGTGCGTATTTAAGAGACTATTATCCTGAAGGTAATCATAAAGTTGAGGATAAATAATTTTTCGAAAAATTTTGAGACGAGTGGCAATACTGATATTGGTTCCCTAGTTCACGCTTGGATTCTTTCTTGAACAGCGGTGTAACTTTGGCAATTTTCCACTCGTTTGGAAAGATTTTGAGTTTCCTTTGAGTTTTTCTCCCCATCCCCAGAACACGGCAGTTGACTAGGCCGCATAATTATATTCATAATGTCCGGACAAGTCGTTTCAAATCAGTTTTTATTAATAGATATCTTTTCAGTAGTAACTAGACGCACATTTGCGTTCACTCGGGCTTTATGTTGGGGAGAAACTCTGGTTTTGTTGCACGTAGTTTCGAAAGGTTTTTTTTGTAATGATGGTTGATCTTGTAGCTGTTTCTGTATCGGTATGTTGAAAATGCAGGGTTATTACTTATGTATACAAGTTGAAAACATAGTTGTTATGTAGGCAGAAGACATGGACTGGGTTGGGGCGAGATAATGCCCCCCATATATTATGGGCTATTATTCAAACATTTTACTAGCAGCCATTTATTTCGTTATTACTTTTTTTGAGTTTCTACTTGAGTAAGTTCTTTTTGCTGGTTTAGAGAGTTGTAGCAGGTTAACTGATGATCCTAGGTTGAGTTTGCTGGTAATCATCAACAGGTTAAAGTGTTAGGGCGATTACACTTTTTAACTTTGAAAACCAAATGCTGTTGTGTCTTATCAGGAAAAGAATTGTAAAAGTCATTGGTCAAGGTTATTAGCATTTGGACTATGAATATTTTGGGTTGAGGATGTTTTTCATGATCCCTTGTAACATATTATGGCCTATTTTGTACAATTAGTCTCCAATTTGGTTGTTTGGTTTTGGAGTTACAGGGCTAGTATACCTCAGTTCAAGTAAGTTTTTTATTGGTTAGAGTGATTGTGTGTAATGGATGGCTGTGAAATTTGCGTCTTTTGTCTTCTTTTATTCTTTATCAACTGCTGCAGACTGACTAGTGTTTTTTCTTCTATGGGCATAGAAGAAATTGTCATCCATCATGAATAATAAAAGTATTTTTATTTGTAATAATAATAATAGTTAGTTCAATTTCAAATTATCTTTTGTGAATCATTTCATGTTATAAAAATTTACAACTGTGACAGGAACTTAACACGAAAGTCGAGAATTTATCACTTAATATACTTATGCGTGACAAATTAAAAAAAATACATGTTGCTAAGAAAGTATTCTTTTGTGAATTTCACTCTACATCATTGATTAATTGCAATTGTTATATAGCTTATGCTTATGCTTGTGCTTATGCTTATGTAACCCCGGTTCACACATGTTTTTCTTATCGTTCTTACGCTTATGCTTATGCTTGTGCTTATGCTTATGTCAAAGTGTGAAGCAGCCCTAAGTGTTAAATGTTACACCATGTATCTTCGTATAAAAATTGACAACTGTAACTTGAACATGAAAGATAAACCACGAATTAAGCAAAAGATTAGTAATCAAAGTGAACAACTCATCACTTTCACTAATGCGCTACCAATTAACAAACAGTTGTTACCAAGAACGTATCCTTCTCATATGTCAATGTTACATTGTTTATAAATAGCAAATGTTCTGCCAATGTATCCTCGTCTAATTCTAAAACATCTGATTTATCTAATAATTTTGACAGAATTTCGTCGCCCATTTTCATGCTTAATTCCCTGTCATCTGTACTTTATATGGCCAACTAAAAGAGATAGAATTCCTTCAGTGTGTGTTTGTTGTTGAGGAAGGGGGGAGGGGAGGGGTTATAGTTAAGTCTTAGTTGTTGTAAGCAAATTTTTCTCCAGTGTAGATTATATTCACTTGAAAGGGTATAAATAAACTTTTCTGAAAAAAATTATGCCTCATAGAAACTAATCCTGTCTTGAAAATAATGTTTTGAATAATGTACCACTGAGACGTTGAAGACCAGAGTTACCAAAGTTTAAACTACATATAATGTACAGTATTATAAATTAATACACAGGCGGCCCGGTGCCCAAGGTCAAAATGTTAGGAGTTATCTTTTCTTTCACTTTTATGCAAACGTTCAGCGTAGCGTGACATATGGTATATATTGTTACATAACAACTAATTTGACTACGTGAAAACGTGACTCCCGCTTGCAGCATATGGAGGTTTTGTATTACAACGGTTTTAATTTATAAAGGTTTGTATGGGATCGCAACGGCTTTGCTACAAAAGTCACTTATTCTTATGTTTTGTTACTTAAGTCTACTTACCCTGTTGTAGTGTGGTATTCTTTGTTGTTTGTCGGCTCCTCAGGCCGATCTGACAAGATTTCGGCGGGTTGTCATTCTGTGGGTTTCTTTTAATAGTAGCGGAAACCCACAGAACGATAACTTGCCGAAATCGCTTCAGATCGGCCTGAGGAGCTGACAAACAACAACGAATACCACAGTGCAACAGGGTAAGTAGACTTTATTAACAAAACCTAAGAATAAGTGCCCTTTAGCAAAGCCGTTGCGATCCAATATAAATTCAAACCGTTGTAATACAACACCTATGCTGTAAGGCGGGAGTCACGTTTTCGCGTAGTCTAATTCGTTGTTGTGTAACAATATATGCCAGATGTCACGCTACGCTGAACGTTCGCATAAAAGTGAAAAAAAAGATAACTCCTTACATTAGCTTGGGCCGTCTGTGATTAATATAGAGTTAATCTAACATACAACAAAAGGTAACCGGAAGGTAAATTAAGTGAAGTTAACTTAAAGCAAAGTGGAGTGAGTGTTTATCAGAAGCAAACCTAAGGGCGGAGTTACTGCTTACATAATCATACTGCGGAAAGGAGTCTACGTGGGAGGCATTTATTCCGAGTTTCAAGTTACACTCCTGTGATTAAATATTCATTTCGGAACAAACATCGGCAAAACGAATGCGTTGTACCTTTTCAAAAAGAATTTATACAAACAATTTTTGATAAAGACTGCGAGATTCTATACATCAATCCTTACCAAATTTTGAGGGAATCAGAAGTATATTTATGTATCGTTAAGTTTTCTATTTTCTTTCGTTACAGGTAAGGGTTCGTAATGAGGAATTTACCAGCAAACAAACTATAATATATAGTGAAGTACCTTAATTGTCATTCCATAACTGCATTTATCGGCGCGCATAACTCCGCATCTGTTGCACTTGATCATTTTTGATGTACTGTGTTGGATGGTCTTCTTGCACTTCGGGCATTTTGGGAATTTGTTGAAGTGCCACCGTTTCCACATCTGCTGAGCAGTCAGTCTCAATCAATGGTATGGCCTCTAATTTGAGGTCTTTAACTGGCGTAATGCTGGTTTGCTTTACCGTGGAAAGCTTCTTCTTTCCGGACTATACACGTACTTGTAGTGGACGGAATGTGAATAATCCTCCAAGGCTAACTTTCTCAATACACGCTTCCCAGATGTCAATTGGCATAGAACCTGATTCGTCAGCGAGAATTGCTTTGCTCAAGTTGAGTTTATTTCTACCAGCAACAATTTTCTCGTTCAACTGCGTGACCTTCGCGGTCACTACTATATTGTCCCACTCTTTCTTGCTGTTAAGAATCTGTAAGATGGTTGTCGGGTCTTGATTTGCTCCCGGCTGCGTGATTTCTGCATATAGAAAGGAATATTCAGAGCTGTGAGCTGTTGTCACATTTGTCATATCGTTGATGACGATGTTGTTCTTCTCCGCTGTGTACTAGCGTGTGGTCTTTTAGCTTCAGCGGAGTTCTGCTTTCTTGGCATCTGGCGAACAGCGGCCTTTTCTGAGGGGAGTAGAGAAGTGCTTCGACAGTTGTGTTGGGCGCTGTTTGCAGGATCATGCTTACATAGTCCATGGTGTTGCTTTTGTTTCTCTTCACCGGCGACAAGTTGTGGACGTGAGCAACCGTCGATGTCGCATCAGACTGACGCTTTAGACTCTCCTTTTTAGATATTGAGGAAGACGAAAACGACGAGATGACTTGGTACGGACAAATTTCAAACGCGTGGACGCAATGATAGAGTCAATGATGGAGTGGACGTGGGCAGAAGTATTTTATGCTGGGAATTATGTCACCTATGTCACTATATGATTGTGTAATTTACTCTTTCACTACGATATTTACTGCATCGTGATCCGAGTAATACACGGAAGTAACTTCAATTCGGGTGTTGCTACGAAGGCTTTGTTTGACGTACACTTGATCAAGTAGACTTCCAGGTGAAATAAATGTAGGTTTGTCTACGATTGAGACATATCAGTGAGAATTCATTGTATCTTTAAGTGACCTTATGCTTGATTCATTGAAATAGTTGATGTTAAAGTCTCCAAGGATAATGTCAATAACATTTGTATTAATTAGGTTGTTAATGTTTTCAACGTATTGGAATGTGCTGGAGTCGTTTTTCCTATAAATTAAAAGGAGTGTTTTCGTGTTGTTAGTATGTAGGTTTGATACAGTAAACTTCAATCCATTGATTGTTGCAATATGTTGGCTTCCTAGCATATTAACATTCTGCTTGGTACAGATAGCTAAACTTGAGTATTTATCAGTTGGGTGATCTTGTCTATGGAGAGTATGGGGCTGTAGAGTTTGTCTTATAGTACCATCTGTATGCTGGGGTAAAAGCTGAGTTTCTGTTAGGGCTAAGATATCACATTTTGTTAGATTTAAACCATACTTAATGTCAGTGCTATTTTTCTGCAGAGAACGTATATTCAGTAGACATAATTTTAGAGTTTGAACATCATGTATAATGGGAATGATAGAGAATTTGTCTGCTTGTTGTCGTAACCTTTGATATTCTGCATGTACTTTTGGATTGGCTCTAACATGTTTGTTTTCTATTTTTCCAGTTATATGTAATCCTTGTAGGGATCTTGCTCTGCTTAAAGCAACATAAATCTGCCCATAATTGAAATGGTTTTGTCTTTTTAGTTCAAAGCTGACAACAATCTCATTTACAGTCAATCCTTGAACTTTGTGCACAGTGCATGCCCAAGCAAGAGTAATAGGGAATTGTAGTCTTTGTATTTCTGGAGAGGATGGTTTTCCTGGTCTCACCTTTATTCTAACTAACACAGATTGAATTGGTACAGCTCGATTTTCTCTAGTATATGCATCTGTACATTTTTCTATAGATTTAATGCCAGCTTGTGCATCATCAAATTTGATCTAAAGAACAGATGGTTTGTTTGTGTTTTCATTTATAGCTATTTTCTTCATTGTACCAATCTGCCCATTTATCAGCCTATCATTTATATCTTTATTTGTAGTCAACATCACTCTACAATTTTCTTTGACTAAAATTTCAGAATCTAGTCCACCTGTTTCTGATCTTCCTCTTGTTAATACTCTGTCGATGTCTTGTTTTGTAACATGTGGTGGATATTGGTCTATGGCTTTCAATTTATGTAGAGGTGTTGTTAAATGTTAAAGATGTTCATTATTATGTTGATCCACAAGAGTATTTCCAGCAAAGATGTGTAATGCATGTGCTGGATAATCAGTATCTTTAGGATGTCTAGCCTTGACTGAATGCACTGAATATCACCATTTGTCTGTGAAGCAATTCTGAATCTATTTGATTATTCTGTGAATTGTTGGTCATCCTTTTGTCTCATATTTTTTGTCAATTCTATCATCTTGAAAAGTAGCCATGGATGGGACAAATTGTAAATATCATTCTAAAATTCTTCGAAAACAAATTTTAACTTTGGTTCTACTCCAGGATAGTACTTTGTTGTATGCATAACGTTGTTCAGAATTGAGAGATCTCACATTTTGTCGAAGATCATCATCAGAAATTTCTAATGGTTGAATGTAGGTTGTTATCGCACCTCCAGGACCTTGTTGTTGTGATATTGTTTGTAGACCAAGGTGTTCTGATGGTTGGGTATTAAATTATTCCTCATGACCGTAAATCTTCATTTTCTTGGTCATTAATAGCATCATATGAGTGCATGGTGCTGAAGTTATTATTTATTAGCATTTCAAATGCTTCGATAACAGAATCAGAGTCTGGTTCAAATATATTTTTATACAGTTTGTACATCACTTTCATAGAATTTTGACATATAAGTTTGTTCATTTCCAAGAAGCTCTGCTTTTTCTCTCCATGGATAGTAAAGCATAAGCAGGTGATTAAAATATAGTTCGGGTTTTTTTGTTTTGTTAGGTGTGTGATACCTAATAACTGCTTTAACCTCTCTGCACTTCATTACTTCTTTGCCATTGATTAATTGTATCCTTTCTGGAAGAAAAGATGAGTTATCCTTTGTACTGGCATGTAGTTGAGTAATAATGTCATCAGTGAGTACCTCTGATTGACCATCTATTGCTTCATATACATCTGTTTTATAATCTTTGTAGTAGTGAGCTGCAAATTCTGCTAGACATATGTTTTTAACTGATGATATATAATACGGTCTAATACTGCAACGCTCAATGATATTGGATTTGTAGATGTCAGTACTATCATTGTCTAATTCATCAAGTTCCTGTTGACCTTTTGCTATTCTTAATCTTTTTTTCTGGTGAATCTGTGCTAACAAAAACTGTTTTGGGAAATATCTTTCTCAACCAAAGCTCCGGTATGCATCTATACACACACTCTTGTGGGCTTACGTCTCATATAGATAGAAATGCAGCACCAATTTTTCTCAGCCCATCTTTCACGTTTAGATTTGATTCTTTTGCTTCTTTAGCTGCATTCATAATAGCTTGGGAGCATTCAGTTTCATCTTTAGTAAAAAGTATGAACATACATATATAATTAATTTATAATGGATGAATACAGGTGGTAAGTCTACATTAGCTGCAAATCCTTTTATACCAGCAACGAAACAGTTGTTAATAAAACGGCTGTCTTTTGATCTTTTTAAATGGAGCTCATAATCAGAATCAGGTGATACAGAAAGAGCCCATTCATACTGATCTTTATATTAGTAATACCAAGACTTTGAAATATATTTTCTTGGGTCAAAGAAGGATTGTATTCTGGCTTCCTTCCTTTTTCTTTCACAATACCAAGAATTTTTTGTCGTTTCAACAATGGAGCAGCTTTTATTTCTTCATCCATATCGTCAGGTAAAGGTTCAGCTACAATAGTACTGTCTATAAAGAATTGTCCAAAATTGAATCTGCATGCAATATTTTTATATTTTCTTCATGATTTGCTATCACTATGTGTCTGATATTTTTTCACCAATTCATATAATTCAAGGTCTGCATCCCTGTCTGGTAAATATGCTTGTACATTTTTGTCTATGTACTTTACATAGTCTTGCTTGGTATCATGGGTCAGTTTAGGGCAATCAGATGTCCATATTAATGCATGTAGGTGAGGCGAGCCTCTCATTTGGAATTCTATACGAAGAGCGTAGTAAGCAATCTTGCCAATAGGATTCATATTTGTTAGTAAAACTTCAGTAAAGAAAGTCTCTACCCTGTACTGGAAGTGTTTTACTATAATAACTGGATTCAGATTTAGAAGTCTGCATCTTTCTTCGTATGATAAAGCTTCTACTTGTTCAACTGTCACGTTTGTTCCATTAGTTCTAGCAATAATCTGAAATAACTCTGGCCAACTTAAGTCAGCACATGACAATCTCATGAACCATGTTGGAATACCAAGTTGTTTTACCATTGCAACTACCTCATACATAAATTTTTGCCAGTATGGTGGTGAACCCGGTATCTGTCTTAGAAACAAGTATGCCTGATCTTGCGAAATGAGATTTTGTAGGGTTTGTGTGTTCGATCTGACTTGCGATGCTGTTGCACTCTGACATGGACTTTCTTAAGTGCAATGTTGATGCCGTCAGATACGTTTTTCTGTTCAGTAATGAACTGAGCAAAGAAAAGATATTCTGGATTTTTTGCAAATCTTCCACTATGATGTAGCAGTCTGATCTAACTGGTGACAATTTGATTTGTCGTTCTGCAGTATAACAAAATCTTCCTTTTGGAAATAATACTGGAGATGCCAGCTCCTCGCATAGTTTATCAGCCATTAGAGACACTGGGTGTTTGTTTTCACCACGTGCTATACTGTACATTTCTCTACCATTGGAGTTCTCAGACTGATTTTCCTCAGTTAAAATTGGATAATCTGGAATAACGGATTGCAAGCATGTCTCGCTAGCAGGTGACCTGTGTTCATTGAACAGGTCTTCTACTTCTTCGTTTAGAGTGTCTGTTCTGTTAGAGTATTTACAGAGTTGTTCAATTGTGAATTCTCAAGAATGTAGGTATCACAAGATTGTCCCATATTAACCGCATTTTCACTTGTAGTCTCTAAATGATTATTAACGGTATTTGTTGGTAAGCTGGTGTCATCATTATCAGCCTGTGTCATATCCGTCAGTTGTACACTAATGTTTGTACAATCAATTTGTATATCCTTGTATAAAGGATTATTAGCTTTTAACCAGTTGAGTGCTGACATTATGAACTCTGGTCTAACTGTCCTGTCGTGATTGAAGGGGCAATGTGTGCAAATCACTGGGCAAAAGGCCAGGTAAGTCCTCCTCCTACTCTTCTCCACTGTCACTCTCATTATGGTTAGGTTGGCAATCTCTGTCACTATGCTCCCTAGGATGAACATGCATTCTCCTCTCTCGAATTGACTGGGGCATCGACGCCTGAGTTTCAGCGGCGAGGAAGTCACATGGCAGTGGGAGATTTCTGTGTAGTACTCTCGACTTGCCTGGTAGATCGGTAGGTCCCCTCTCTGCTCAATTACAACATGTATTTGCTCTCCCAATACGAACAGAGTTTCCCTGGTCCACCACGCTCAGACAAATTTCGGACCAGCACCCTGTCCCCGGGTTGCAACTTTGAAAATCTAACCTTGCGGTCATACTGTTGTTTGCCATCAGTTGCAGACTTTGACGTGTTTTTTAGGGCCAGTGAATATGCTTCCTTCATAGCAAACTTCCATTTGTCTACATATTCTGCTTGAGTGACGCTAGCTTCCTCTAGTGAAGGTCCAAATATTAAATCTATTGGCAGACGTGGTGACCTTGCAAATGGTAATTAAAATGGAGAATACCCAGTTGAATCACTCTTGGCGCAGTTGTAGGCATGTACAGCCTTGGGCACACACTCTCGCCACTTGCGTTTCTTTTCTTCAGTTAGTGTTTATAACATTGACAGCAAAGTCTGGTTGAATCTCTCTGCTTTACCATTACACTGCGGATGATAGGGCGTGGTTCTTGAACGTATCATCCCACATGACTGTTGCAAGCAGCGAAACAACTTGTTCTCAAACTCCCTTCCCTGATCATGCAGAATACGAGCTGGAAATCCGAATCGAAGCATGAAATCGTTGTAGAGTCGGTCGGCTGCTGTACGAGCTGATTTATTTCAAGTGGGGTACGCCTGTGCAAATCGGATGAAGTGGTCAACAATTACCAGAATGTATTCGTGTCCACCAGAGCTTCTTTCAAGGTGTAGGCAGTCAATAGATATCAACTCAAAGGCTGCATTGGTCACAATAGGTTGGAGAGGGGCACGTGTTAGAAGATTTGGTCGCCTTTGCTTCAGACAACTGCACACCCGAGTCACAAAGTGAGTGATATCTCTGCATATGGGGCCAGTAAAACCGTTCACGGGCTAGCTGTAGTACCCTCTCTGTTCCCAAGTGGCCAATCTCTTGATGTAGTTCCTTGTAGACCAAGCGGTGAAACTGCTTCGGTAACACTAGCTGTAAATTCTGTCCACTCTTTCTTCGTAGAAACCGATCACGCCCAATTTCCAATTTAGGCCACTCACGCAGCAACTTTCTTGTATACGGAAGTTCTTTAGCAATTTCGCGTATTGCCGGTTTCTGGCCATTCAATTTGCATGCTAGAACTCTGCTAATATTAGGATCCTGTTTCTGAACTGCCAGGATGACTTGAGGCTCAATTTTATAGAAATTTCTGGAATCGAGAAGATCGGAGTCAAGGTTCAATGCTTCTGTTCCATCGCTGACTGCTGTTATCCAAACTGCATCGCCATTCTGAAGTGCCATTACACCGGACAGAGCTGATCACATTCTGGGAAGTTTCCTGTGTACAGATAGGGATGTACTGGTTGATGTCCAAAGGAAGTCTGGACAGAGTTTCAGCATCCTTATTCACTTTACCAGGCCTGTACTTGATC
>CM042758.1:13740898-13754157 GCA_022496165.2 Catalaphyllia jardinei | reverse complement strand
CCACCCTCCCGATTCTTATACTTTAAAATCGTGTAATAAGTTTCTTGAAGTTTTGTTCTCAAACTCATTAATAATTCATTAAGATAAAACAAAGAAAATCATAAGCGTGAAGGAGGTTTGGATACCCGGTCTTAATTAGCATAGATTTTGACGATTTTACTTCTCTGTTTACTCCTTAGTTTTTCTTTTGATTGAGAAGATATATCAAACACTCGAGACAGTGTTTCATCGGCTATCCAAACACCTCGAATTTCGTCAAAAATACTCCGCTACGCGTCGTATTTTCAACTCTCTTCTCGGTGTTTGGATATCCCGATGAAACAATGTCTCTCGTGTTTGATATATTACTTTGCAGCTTTTCAACGAAGGGCATTTGTACAGTGGCTATTTGTGTCTCTTGGCAAGGACCAAAGAAAGCCCAACTTTGACTAGTATAAATGGCTTCGCACGTGGGCCATGAATCGAAGGGGAAAAAACTCGGTCCGTAACTTACGGTACGGACCTCGAACTCGGTTAGTAAGAGGTATATATTAACGTACTCTCTTTGAAGACACTCGCTGTACATGTCAGATTGAATTTCTGAAATCAGACAACAAAATAGCTTACCTGCTTTAGGAAATTCTTCAAAGCTCCCAGCCGCCACAGCCTTTCTCGTCTCCCGTTTTACATCCCAGGCTTTGTAGTAGCATTTTCGATCTATTTTTACAAATATACTAACTCTTCCTTCGGGACCTGAAATCGTGTCAAATTCTTTTCTTTTCCCCAACCACGGGATCGAGGATAGGTCACTGACGTAAAATTCCCTAGACGGCTGTTATTGTGTCATAAAATTTGACCCCCCTCATGTTTCTTACCAGTGAAAAATTTACCCCTTGTGACAGAAAAAGTTTATCTTGTGACAGAAAACCTGTGCTGTGACGCCTTATTTTCGTAATTTAATCATTTGTTGTTTTGGCTTCTTAAATAAAATATATTTAAAAACATTTTCAATAAAACCAAATACCATGTGAAATACGGCATTACCCTTGTAATGTGAAACATAACGACATAACCTGTGACCTCTGCTGACCGCAAAGGTCATTTGACTTGTTTATTCAGTTAACGAGGACCGATTTATTTTAATGCCCACGAGTCGAAATGAAGGATATAGATATGAGAAACTGATTTGCTACGTTTTGAAGGGTGTATTCTCACATTTTTTTTTGTCTCCTTGAGTCCAATCCCCACGTCCATGTCGTAGGAGGTGAAAACAGGCAAGTAGGGGATTGCTAGGCAGGGTGATGTATGGCGGGGAGTTAACCTTCCCGGGCCGTTACGGTAGCCAGGAAGGCCTGCCTGGACCTACCCTGAAACGTGCTGGCTAACGGGGACCCTGGTGAAGTTTACTGGGCCAAACACCCACCAGTGGATAAAACTGATTACAGAAACGGAAACAGTACTGAGCAGGACCGGCCTGAGAGCTACATGACGCCATCTAGTGAAACCCTGCCTGGAGCCAGATGGCCGATACCTCTTCTGTCGACGAAGGCCACAACAAGGATAGGGACCTGGAACGTCCGCACTATGTATGAGACAAGTAAAGCCGCACAAGTGGCGTCCTTATAACATCGCGGTGCTTTGTATCTGTGAAAGCAGATGGAATGGAGCAGGTCGCATAACACTAGCAACAGGAGAACAGCTGGTTTACTCTGGTCATGATAACGAACAGCATGTCCACACAGAGGCAGTGGCTTTTATGATGAGCAAGTTAGCAGCAACAGCCTTGATTGAGTGGGCCCCTGTGTCGCCAAGGATCATCACTGCACACTTCAACTCTAAGGGTAGAAAGGTCGCCCTCATAAACTGCTATGCTCCAACCAACTACGCTACTGACGAGCTAAAACAAGAATTCTATGACCGTCTTCAAGGTGTTTTAGATCACACACCGAGACGCGACATCAGAATTCTCATGGGGGACTTAAATGCCAAATTAGGCTCGGACAATACAGGCAGAGAGAGGATCATGGGGCGCCATGGATTACGCTGCCTAAATGAAAATGGAGAGCGATTCGCCGACCTGTGCGCTTTCAATGATCTAGTTATCGGTGGCAGCATTTTTCCCCACAAAACCATACATAAAGCCACCTGGATCTTCTCTGATGGTAGATCATCTAACCCAATCGACCATATCGCAATTGGCAGAAAGTGGAGGAGGAGCCTTATAGATGTGAGAGTCAAAAGATGGGCCGATGTTGCCTCTGACCATCATCTTCTGCTTGGGTTAATTAACGTGAAACTTAGGGCCCACCAGGACCGCACATGTACACCGCACTACAAATACAACACCCGAAACCTGAAGAGCAAAGAGACAGCAGAAACATCTAGCTGCTTAGTAAAGAATAGGTACTCAGCCCTTGAATTTGTGGAGGAAGACGTAGACAGTCACTTGAAACACACCTGGCAAAAGTCTTGTGATGAAGTCCTGGGAAAAAGGAGAAAAAGCGAGAAAGACTGGCTCTCGGCAGAGACATGAAACCTGATCACACAGAGGAAACGGTTGAAAGTCGAAATTAACAGTTTTACTGAGCAAACCAAGAAGAGCAACCGAACTTCAAGGTATTGGCAACTTAATAAAGATGTAAGGAAAAGTGTTAAGAAAGACAAGAAGGCATTCTTCGATACTCTCGCCACAGAAGCAGAAAGTGCACCAGGATTGCGAAATATGAAAAGGTTATATGACATAACCAGAACAATGTCGGGTAAGAGAAGCAGAACGCCAGAGCCAGTTAAGAACAAGGACGGCGTTATCATCACTGAAGAACAAGAACAAAGAGCGAGGTAGGTGGAGCATTTCCGAGACATATTGAATAGACCCCCTCCCACAGAAATGCCAAACATCACTGCTACTGAAGATCGCTTACTCAATGTTACTGTTGACCCTTCATCTAAAGCAGAAATCGAGCGAGCGTTGAAGCAGTTAATAAATGAAAAGCAGAGCTGCCCAAAAAAGGGGATCTGGGGCTCTGCAAGAATTGGAGAGGAATCGTGCTCCTCTCAGTCCCCAGCAAGGTTTGAGAGGCTGAAACATGCCCTAGACCGCAAATTGCGTTGTGAGCAGGCAGGGTTTAGGAAAGGCAAATCCTGCACTGATCATATTGCAGCCCTGAGGATAATAATCGAACAATCTACAGAATGGCAGACTCCATTATACATGAACCTTATCGACTTCGAAAAAGCGTTCGATAGTGTTGACAGAAACGTCATCTGGCAACTCATGGGTCCATATGGAGTTCCACCAAAATTTATCAAACTGATCCAGGAGCTTTATGAAGCCTCATCCTGTCAAGTTATCCACAACGGGAAGCTGTCAGAGCTGCTTGTTGTCACCAATGATCTTTATAATGGTTGTTGACTGGATTATGAGAGAGGTAGAGAGTCTGGGAAAAACAGGTATACAATGGACACTTACACCTCAACTCCATGACCTGGACTTTGCAGATGACATATGTCTTCTATCTCAGAATCTGCAGCATATGCAATTCAAGACCGAGCACCTTGCACTAGCTGCAGAGAAAACCGGCCTCAGGATCAGCAAAGAAAAGACCAAAATTATCAGAGCTAACAGCAAACGGCTGGAGAAGATCAAGCTGAGAAATGAAGAATTGGGGGATGTTCATATCTTTACCTATTTAGGGAGCGTCGTGACATCAGACGGAGGAGCGGATGAGGATGTAAAAAGCAGGATAGGCAAAGCAAGGCAGCCCTTTAACACCCTAAGACCAGTGTGGAACTCAACATCACTATCCACCAAAACCAAGCTAAGAATCTTTACTACCAATGTGAAGTCAGTTCTCCTTTATGGTTCAGAGACTTGGAGAGTCACAAGATCCATATCCAACAAGCTACAAACATTCATTAACAAATGTCTGAGGAAGATCCTAAAGGTATACTGGCAAGAAAAAATCAGCAACAGGGAGCTTTGGACGCGAAGAGGGTAAGAATGTGTTCCAGAAGAGATCTCCAGGCGCAAATGGAATTGGATCGGTCACACTTTGCGGAAGCCAACATCTGACACAACCAGGCAGGCTCTGGAGTGGAATCCAAAAGGCAAGAGGAAGGTGGGACGACCAGTGAAAACCTGGAGGAGGTCAGTAGAAGAGGAGCTCAAACAAGCCAACATCACTTGGAACACGGCAAAAAGAACAGCCGCAAACAGAGTCCGCTGGCGTACTACAGTGTCCGCCCTTTGTTCCACGAGGAACCTAACGGTCTAACTAACTAATTCTCATATTTTTAAAGGACTCTCGACTAAGCAAGACGATGAAAAGAGCCACACTGCGTCTGCGACAACAAATATAAACATTGTCGGCCTTGTCGAATTTTATGGCCGTTTATGCTCGCTGTGTTACTGGACATATTTAACCAAACAACTCAAAAGGGCACTGGGAAGTTAAAATCATTTTCTTAGCAGCAGAAGGAACTGAAATAACGGCGAGTCGTTGTTTCCTCTTTTAAACTGTTTACTTCCAAAGAATAACCTCGTGATTTGCACAAAATTGTACTCTCTTACATGCCCTAACATTTTATTTTATTCACGGGGAACGTTTTAATTCCCAGAGCTATAACTTTTCTGGTGAAAAAAAAAAAATAACCAAGGTTTCCTAAAATGTAAATATTTTGACCAAATGATTTATACCAGAGGCCATTTATACTAATCAAAGTTGTGCTTTCTTTGTTCCTTGCCAAGAGACACAAATAGCGGCTGTACAAATGCCCTTCGTTAAAAAGCTGCAAACAAAACTTCAAGAAACTTATTATACGATTTTAAAGCATAAGAATGAAATAACATTTTTGCCAAGTTTCGTTTTAATAGGTTTTTTTTACGCCCCTGCTGTTTTCGCAAAGAAGCGTGAAATTTGAACATTTTAAGCCGCGAAAACCGCCATTATATGCAAATTTCGAACTTTCCTAAATTTTGGCCGTAAAATAAATCGTTGAAACTTTAAACTATTTTTCTTGAATAAGTTCACCCAAAGGTATGTTTTGGCGAAATAAAAGAAAAATCGATTTTTCGTGAGTGTCTTCCGATTCTCAACTTTCTCAGAAAGTCGCTCTTAACTCGTTTCAAGCAATGAACACGGCAACTGAAACTGAACAACAAAATAACAAACACGGGAATGAACATAAAATAAACAAGAACGACCAAACATCAAGAGTGCAGGAAAACAGCAAAGCGAAATAAACAAAGAAACTTACAAGACGAATGTGCCTGACCAAGACGAACCAAAAACCAATAAACTGTAACAAATCTAAGCGATCACAGCTCCTACAAAACGCTACTAACTCGAACAAATTACGCCCGAACCGAACTTATAGAGTATGCTAATGAACATAACATAAAAAAAAATAGGTTCGCAATGCGTACATTGTGGCTTACGAGTCGCCTTGCTTGTAACATGTAATTGAAGTAATACTGAAGGGAAGATTATGAGCTGGAATCAGGTGGTAATAAGTTAGTTGTAACATTTGGATTAAATTGACCATAACTTACATTGAAAATCTGATACTGGACAATGGAAGTAGTAACTTTCTGAATGTTTCAGTCAGACGGAAAGTATGGATTGACAGTATCTCTCCAGAGATAAGTACTTTTTCATATGATGATCAATAAAAACAATCAGAATTGAAATTCTCATGAATTGCCTCTGTTGACAATTATACATATGGTCAAGGATTTTCCAGGACCAAATTTTGATTTACATTTATATACCTTCAACCAAGCAAAATGTTTGTGTTGAAAGCTATGTTTTGTGTATAAACACATGCACATGTAGAAATGCCAGACAAGGAGAGCTTGAAAACACGTCCAAACCAGACATTCACTGTGCATTACTGGCTCAATGGACATGCGCGAAAAAAACCAGAGAGCAATGGGGAAAAACGAGTGTTTTCACACATTTTGTAAGAATTTCGACAATATTATTCTCTGTATACCTGAACATTTGTTTTCATTTCTAGAAGTTAACACAGTAAATATTTTCCTACAGTAGGGCTGGAAAGTCTAAGGTCTTCAGCAGTAATGACACTGTGTTTATACCACAAGGGGCTAATAAAGAGCAAATGCACTCTGGACAGTAGCATGAAATTTTCTGATTTCATTAGTAATGGTTGAGCTATATGAATTTTGTCGTTCTGATATTGATGCTGGTTTGCCAGTCTCTCTTGTCTAATATGGTCTGCTGATTCATATATAATTTTTTCTGTCTGATATCGATGTTGGTTGAACAGTCTCTTTCTCTACATTCTGCTAATTCGTTTGCATTCTTTTGTCTTTGATACTGAGACTGGGTTGTCAGTCTCTTTGTTCCAGATTCAGAAGATTCATTTGCACAGTTTTTGTTTTCCTTAAATAGATTCTTCACTTTCATTTGCCCTTCTCCTCTTCTCATATTCACATCTAGCAATCAATAGTTGTTCTTTCTCTTCTAAAGTTCCAGATATGTCCAGAAATGCAGGTTAATGAGATGAATGCTCTTTATGATAAGCAGTACAAAGTGTCCCCTTACCTATAAAGTCACCAAAACACACATAATTCTGTCAAATATGAGGTAATATGAAAATGACACTTTCTGATGTTTATTCATAATCCTGCATTTCTTGACTTCAGTGTAAAGTTCAGTTAAAGACTATCCCTTCCTTTTAATAGGTTGTGTTTGGTTTCTTTTAGCACTGAAAGGCAAATGTTTCATTTTTGGACTCTCATGGACATTTTGCAAAACAAGTTCATTAATTTCAAAGGAACAACCCCTATTTATAAGCAGGCTAATGATACAAAGTTTTCAGTTCCTTCAATGGTAAGCAAGTGAATTTCCCAAATGAATAGGGCATCCCGTGAAAATCACTGGAATGAGCATAAAAAATGTTAAAGCTTTGTTCTGGATTCTTAATCACTGCAACTGTGTTAATTCCAATGGTTATCAAAATTTCAACACACTTCTGTCAGAAAGTGAATAGACATCATGAACTCGTCAAAGTTCCTGTAAAATTTATTGGTAATTGAAATGATGCATGGAGCATCAGTTAAAAGCAAATATCTGTAAATGCAAATGTCTGGACAGAACATCTTATAGAAATGTACATGTGCAGATTATTTGCAATGGTAAGAATATTATTCAAAGTGGAGGAAGATCAAAAATTGATATCTTCTATGTGATGATAAATAACGAAAGTAAGTGACATTGGTCAGTACACATTGCTTACCAGCATTTTCACCAAAGAGTACTTGATTTTCTTGATTGTAGTTACCACAAATTGTTCTTGTTGCTTGTAGAAAATCATTTGTGAAAACCAAAACATCACATCTTTCCACATTTTGTATTGTCCAACAACTTGTTTCAGTACGGACAAGTAAATTACATCTTAAATGGAATGTCATAACCATAACACTGCAAAAGTGATCCTTAAAACGAGATATCCATTTGTTTTCACGAAATTGTCATGAGAGCTAAACCTTGACCGGTAATGTTCAATGGAGATCTCCATACTTCCTTTTGTCGTTTTGATCTTGGGCAAGCGAGAAACCCTTCAAATTTAATATGCTTCCGTGAATTCTCAACAGTGCAGTATTTCACCTTGTGTAACTTTCAGGTGGCTTCTGGCACTTTCAAACACTTTCAAACTTGCAGTGGTGCAACCCAGGCCGCATCGATAGATTAAGCCGATAGTTGTTAGCTTGCGAGAGCGCAATGACCTCTCCCAGTGTTGTACAACATTTAACTACATTAAACGTGTAAATACATAAGACTACATCTAAGGTTTAAAACACTACTAAGGCTCAAATGGGCTTTGTAAAAACACACCTCTTTAACTACATGTGAAAATTATCATGTAATGAAACTAGTGCACACATTTTTATTTCTTTTGTTTTATCAGATGTATTACCTTGCTCAGAAGATTTCAAATGCGGAAAAAACAGACGCTGCATTATCGATCCACTCCTTCCTAACCCACCACGTTGCGTATGTAATGACGACGCGAAGTTAACCGCATATGGAGAATGTGTGGGTGAGTGATGTCCATGCAGTCGAAAACTACAGTGATAAGATGTGTATACATTGGTTTTGATAGCTTGGAAATTGTCGCTATTTGAAGCGATTCACCTAGAAGAGTACAAGGCCTGTGACAACATCTGACAAGGGGGCAGTACAGCAACTTTCCACTTTGAACTTTTTTATATTTTTTTCTTAAATTGGATACATAATGGCGAAAGATCATGCTTAAGTAATGAACGTTAGGTAAGGGTTTAGGTGGACTGTAACACCTAGGATGTTTGAGTTACACAGCTCGGTTGGAGCCCTGGGCGGGTTTAACCCACTGTGTTACTGACCTACAATCCTAGCTGAGATTTTAATTACTCTCACAGTTCTTCAAGCTTTCCATCGAAGTAACGAGTAGCTACAGTTGAAATTAATGCTGCAAGCTCTTCCAGGAGTGATATGAGGGGTGCAAAGTCAGGGAGTAGAAATACTTATAGTCACCCGGAGGACGTTTAATATTTCAAACACCAAGATAAGCTTCAGCGTATATCGAACACTAGTTCATGCACAGGGTCCTTTTCTTAATAAGTAAGTAAGCAAGTAAGCAAGCAAGCAGGCAAGCTACTAAGTAAGTAAGTAAGTAAATAAGTAAGTAAGTAAATAAGTAAGTAAGTAAAAAAGTAAGTAAGTAAGTAAGTAAGTAAGTACGTAAGTAAGCAGGCACGCAGGCAGGCAGACAGACAGACAGACAGACAGGCAGGCAGGCAGGCAGGCAGGCAGACAGACAGACAGACAGGCAGGCAGGCAGGCAGGCAGGCAGGCCCCCTAACAGGATAATAAATATTAACTAAGAGATTCGCAGGCCAACGTTTCGAGCGTTATCCTTTCGTCGGAGCGACTTGTGGGTTGGGTGTGGTTTATATACAGAAAGATGGAGCTACGCTATTGGATGATGCCTCGTAACGTGAAAAATAACAGAATAAATTAGTTGAGTGAAAAGTGTTCATTGATACTGTGAGGATTAAGAATGTCAATTTAAAAAATAAACGTTTGCTCTAGAGTTTTGCGGTTTTCCGTGCTTCCTTGATGCACGGAGAGGCTGCAGACTGCGATATGTTGCTTAGAATGATTGGCAGATTAAAGTGTCTCACGACCTGTTTAGATGCGTTTTGTCGTCTTTTTCTACGTCACGAAAGTGTTCTCGGAATTTGACCTCGCTGCCAATGTGTGGCTTCATAGCTCAGTTGGTAGAGCATCGCACCGGTATCGCGGAGGTCACGGGTTTGAGCCCCGTTGAAGCCCTGATTTTTTTCAGGCTTCTTCTTTCCAGTTGCTTAAACTGGAAAATTTACTGCGATGATCATTATTCACTTGCAATTTTCCTAGTTATTATACACAAATAATCTTGTAATACTCTCACCGATGCAGCACCACAGTTTCTTTAGAAACTTACCCACTTTATCTTTATTCACAATAAATAGTGCTCGTGTAGTAGTACTAATATTCTCCTTGCATCCTGGAATAATCGTTCAATATTCTTATCTGCTCTAGATTGCTTCAAGCATGCGGACTGCAGGCACAACTCTCTAGCATGCATCGAACAAGAATGTACGTGCAAGGAGGGACTTGCAATGGGTGACGACAAATCATGCAATCCTGGTAAGAACATCAAACACAAGAAAAAAAGAAACGTGTTAAACGTGTTGTTTATATAGTCATGCAGACGCAATAAATCGGTGATTTGTGGTATCAATAGTAATGATAGTAATCTTTGTTAGATAAAACCCGCCATAAATAATTTAATGTTTTTTGGTGAATGAATTTGTTTGCTTTTGCACCACTGGACCATCACTGTAGAAAACAATACATGTACGGCGAATTGCCGTACAGTATTAGCAGTAGTTGGCAATCCCTCGATATCGAGTAGGATGTCTGCTTGTTAGTGTTCAATTTAACTTAGTTCAATTTTGACTAAGCAGTCCGATTCTCGAAAGGTAGATTCGCAGACAGATGGGGCATCTAAGCTCTGTAGAGTTTGGAACTGTGCTGGCAGACCCTTGCCTCTGTTCTGTCGCTGACTGGAATCTCTCACTCTGTTACTCACTGTGCTCCGCACCAGTGTGGTTGGCATATCATCAACCAGGTCTGTCACTGGCGTGTTGCTTACAGTGTGTTATACAGTATATAGAAGCAGACAGGCCAAGGCGAGCTGGTTCGGATATTTAAGCTCTCTAGCTCGAGGCATGTTAACAACTTAATTAAGCACTAAAAATCGAAAGCCCTTGAGATTCACAACTTTAAAAAACGTACGCTCTGAAAATGAGTACCGAATAGGCGAGAAGAAATTTTGCTCACAGATATTTTTCATTGATCTTGAACAGCGCTTGCATTCTAGCTAAATCTCGTTCAGTTCACGCACTAAATCAATAAACTCATGATGTTCGCATTTGATTCTTGTAGGGCCTCTACATAGATGCAAAATTGACAGTGATTGCCATTCTTTGGCGAAGTGTACCAAAGGATTGTGCTTTTGTGGAGGAAGCAGTACTGGAAACGGGAAATACTGCAGAGGTAATTATTATATATCATTCAAATCGTAGGCCTGTCAACAGTAAACTGGAGAAATTTGGTTTTACCCTGGAATTGTATGAAATGCTTTCCATCTACACTACGCCGAACGGGTTTTAAAACGCAACTAGACGCTCTAAGAGCGTTAACTCGGGCTTCGTACCGCAGTACCAAATCGTACTTCACGAGTAGCAGGACGCGTATTGAACACAATAAACACAATAAAATAATCAGGAGATTTTCCGTTGAGCTATTTTCTATTCAAGTTGCTTCGTTGAGTATCTTCCTAACCCAGTCGCAAGTTGTAAGTTTAAACCATTTTGGTTCAAGAATCAAGCACAGCTATGTTACGAATTTATGGAGAACTTGTTTGCAAATAATTTTCCAGTTCTTTTTCACATAATGGCGATTACTATGCTGGCTGGAAGGAAATTCGTTTACTTCTCGTGGGCGATCCGAGTGAATCATGCTTTGCCAAAACAACAGTCCAATGCATGAGGTGTCAATTTACATTGCACAGATTTGCATAAACTTTCAAGTTGTGTTTTTTGCGGATAACTTCCGAAAATGTGCGATCCTTAACGGAGTTCATCAAGAAATATCCAAGCTGGCTTAACTGCAGAATACCCCGCCACTCGAAGCAAATTCCACGTAGCCGGTTACGCGGTACGCAGAAAATAATTAATTAAAATAAGAATTAAATTAATTCATGAATGCTGTGCAGGGAAATGAATTCAAAATGGCGCAACAATGTTATGGGCTGGCTACGCGGTACGCGGTGATAACATAGACAGAATATTGTAAATTCCTCGTTCTTTTAGGCGTCAAAGCCAAAATTATTCCACAGACAAGAGACTATATTTGTATATTATATGCTGGCTACGTGGTACGAAGTAAGCTGTGATAAATAGTCTAAGTCAGAGTCGCTGATATTTTTTTTAATGATCTAATGAATAAGTAATGAAAGAGATAGTTAAATTTATATTCCTAGTTCTTAAAACATCAATGGGTAAGTAATTCCATAAACAAAACCATTACATTTTACACTTCTGTCTATGAACGCAAAATTTCTCGTTCTAAAAATGTGAAAAACCTAATCTTTGTCCCGACCTCGTAGTTCGAAAACCAATTACCAAATAAACGGCGACTTCAACTTGGATAGAAATGCCGAAACTTGGGCATGTTTATGAATGTTCAATTTTATTGTTCCTCGCGGTGTTTTGGTCCTAATCTTTAAATTGATAAACACCTGCAACGTCCTTTAAAAACACAAAGAACAAGTCCTTCCCACTGTTGATGTAACGCCAAAGAAATTCGGCAAGATATGAAGAGTAGTGTTCCTTTTTTCTTCCATGTGTTGGTAGACTGACCACGGGGCTCACAAATTCTACTGAGTGGTTCACTGTTTTATGTTCGTATCCATATTTTTCCAGGTTTAAATAACCCTTCCAGCAATCACTGACAATTGGTGTTCCTTGCTCTACCCACTCCTGAATATGGCTTACGAGTGTAGCCCCGGTTCTGTTCGCAACTGTTACAATAAAGCATTTCCGGGAATCTTGCTCTATTCCTCCGAAAACCCATTGGCCTTCAACAACGTGTCCACGATGGTATTTTCTTTTCCCTATTTTCGACTCATCGGTCTGCACAACTTTTCCAGGTCCTCCAAGTCTTTCCCTCTTTTCAAAGATTGTAACTTCGCATAATTCTCGGCAAAACATGTCCCAATCCACAGCTGTGTGTGATCCCAGACCGAGGTGCTGTTTAATTTGCCACTGGTCAAGTCCCTGGCACCACCAGTATGTAACCTTTATCACTTCCTCTATTGAGAAGTTGGATTTCTCGAACCAGCTGCCTTCTCTTATGCTCTTCTCAAATCGATGTCTTTTCTTTCCGATCTGTTTGCGGCACTGCCATACAAAGCCATCCGAACGGACATCACACTCAACCCAGTTCATGCTAGATTGACAAACATCACAGACACGCTTCGATGCAATTAGTCCTTCTTCCTTTAACCAATATAGTGTGATCTTTGCTCCATAAGTACTTTTCTTTAAGTTGGTCATAAGTGAGAATTTTAAATTCCTCGTTCCGTCCATAACTGCCTCTAGACTCCGAGCATTGGATACCAACATCTTTTCGTTTCGCAAACGGACAGCCCACCTGGACCTCAACTTTTCTCTTCCGACTTACTGTGTACATCACAGAACGATCTCGATAGTCCTAATTAAATGGAACGGACATATTCTTATAACCTGAAATATATGATACAACGTTCAATCGGCATTCGAAGATATGAGGCCAGAGACTCAACTAATATTGTTTTCTTTTTTGTCATTATCCTCACGGGAATTCGGAACACTTTTAAATGCAAAGTGACTTCAGTGTTTTACAGATGTTCAAATTTCTATTCAATTGGTTCATTTATCTACCGCCATTGCTGGCATTGTAGTAAATCTTAATGGCCTTATTTAGTATCAATTGCCGCTTACATAAATTATACCAACGCTATTGAATTGATATCAATTGCTTCGGCGTTTACTGATAAACCTGTCCTTCGTTATTGAATTCGCTAACACTCTTTTTGGATTCCGTTTTTCACACACTTTATTTTAAATGAATTACTTAATCTACTTCGCAAATTTAGTGCCTATTCCGACAATCATCAAGCAATAC
>CM042758.1:13718460-13729281 GCA_022496165.2 Catalaphyllia jardinei | reverse complement strand
TGCAGGCAGATCTCACTAAAAGACATGCCTGCCGGGAGTCATGGTAGTTGTATTCATCAAAACAAATATCCAGTTGAAGCTGATGAATATAACTACCATGATTCCCTACAGGAGTCCCGGCCCATCTCCACTCTCCCCCCCCCCCCCCCCAGGAAACGATTGTTCAAGAAAGAAAAATCATCCTCAAGAAACATAGACAAGCCAAATCCACTTTTTATGTGGTGCTGTAATATATATGGGCCTTAGTTACCTTCTCAGGCCTCCTTTTACTTGGTCTTTACATAGACTCAAAACCATGCTCAGAGGGCCACTGGTGTAATGAGAATTCTAAATGCGTTATTGATCCACTGATACCAGAAAAACCACATTGCGTTTGTAGCGACGGTTTTATAGAGATTGACAACAGAAAGTGTGTTGGTAAGTTACCCGACTGAAAAAAACTCAGTAATACTTTGTTTGTTCTTATCATAAGGAAGAAGCAATTGAATGGTCAGTTTACTGATAAACTCATACTAACGCTCAATTTTCCATAAGGGCAAACTTGTAGCTCCTCTTACAGATTGCCAGGAATATTCTGACGAGGAATTCTGATCGAGAAACTGTAGTTGCCTAAGTTAAAACTTCTTATTTCATTTGGTTTTCAAACGCATCAAGGGGAAATTCCCTTACATATTGAAGACTCTCTAAGACGCAATAGTCAGCAACATCGTCATGTAACCAGACATAGTAATATTAATTATATTTGGCCAAAATATAATCGAGTGAACGAAGGTGATAAGACGTTCGCAGCAATTAACTACCTGCCAACTATGGAACAGCTTAAGCCAAAAACTTAGAAATGCAGTATCATTAGAAATCGTTAAGAATTATTATCAACTCGTGTAATTGATTCAACTCTTAAATTTCTTCAGCTTTATCTGTTTTGTATTTACACTTTTTTTTTGGAATCTTAATTTTATATAGTGGGCTACAAGTTGATAATTTTCGATTCTGTAACTACTTCGTGCTGCCCTCTTTAAATAGAATGTATTATTATCATTATCATCATCACCATCCTCGTCATCGTCATCGTCGTCATCATCATCATTATTATTATTATCATTATTTAACTATAAAGGATTGCGATAAAGTTGAAAAATTTTAAAAATTAAAAACCATTTTGGTTAAAAGTTTAAAGATGCATCGTCGTCATCATCATCATCATTATTATCATTATTTAACAATAAAGGATTGCAATAAAGTTGAACAATTTAAAAAATTAAAAACCATTTTGGTTAAGCGTTTAAAGATGCGACGACGTTTCAACGTTCGCTTAACGTCATTATCAAGTTAATAATGAGTGAAATGAGAAAGAACATAAATGTAAAAGAATTCCTAGGAGATAACAAAGTGAAAATATGCAAATAACAAAGTCTTCGCGCGCAGAAATTCACCATGGAGATAGCAGAACACAATACTATCCCTTTTGTTGGCATGAACATCACCAAAAGTGGCAACAGGCTCGAAACATCAGTCCACAGAAAGTCCACAAATACTGGCTTACTCGGGCAGTACCACAGCCATGTAGACAAACGTTACAAAGATTGCTTACTCACCATTATGACCCATCGTGTGTATCAGCTGTCATCTCTTGTATTCTTGGCTGCATCGATGTTGTTGATATTACGCAAAAACTTATTGATCACTGAATTGATCAAATTAATTGGGTAGTCGAGGTGGAGTAAAGTAGAGCGGAGCTTGTTACATTTAGCAGAAAAGGCAGTAGGAGTAGATGACAGCTCTACCATCATGGTCCCACTACCAACATTCAGCTAACTCTGTCAATGATCACTCTTTCATACCAAGAGGATTGGCCACAATCAATGCGTGGTTTACAAATTTAAATGTGATCTGTGCGACGCAGATTATGTCTGGTACACCACCAGACATTTACACAGCGCATTGACGAACACAAATACTCTTCAATCGGGAGGCATCTTGAGCAACACGGTCTATTGAAGACTGATTTGGCTGACAAGCAATGTAGATCAAAGTTTGATTGTCTAATTTTTGAGATGTTATCCATTAAGGAATTGAACCCCGAGTTAAATACTCAGAAAGATCGACTCTATTCGCGCCAAACTCCTCATGTGACTCTGCGTGCGAATATTGTTATTTGCACATTTTCTCTTTGTTATCCCTGTCTACTAGGAATTCTTTTGCATTTGAATTCGTTCTCATTTCACTCATTCGTTCTTATTTAAACTTTTAGCCAAGATGGTTTTGAATTTGTTAAACTTTTCAATTATTATTATTATTATTAATTATTATTATTATTGTTATTATTATTATTATTGTTATTATCATTATTATTATTATTATTATCATTATCATTTCTGGTCTTTTTATTGATTTTTTATCTAAATATTTGATACAAATAAGTTCATTTTGATTACCCTGGGGTCTCAGATTCTGATCAATCACTTTGTCATTTGCTTCAGAAATAGATAAATGTTTCAGACAAAATGGTCAGCAATGCGCCAGTGATCAAATTTGCAGCGAAGTCTCTGACGGTTCTTACAACTGCACTTGCCACCAAGGTTATGAAATGATCTCTTCAGAAGGAAACAGTAAATGCAAAGGTACCAATGTACTGTCAAGGTTAATAAATTAGCATTAGAAGAAGGTAACATAGACACACATATTTCCAATATGTTTTCCAATGATTTAAGGAAGTTTGGTAAGACATGTTCTTAAACTCATTGATAACTCTTCGTGTTTGAAGAAAAGGAAATTATACCTGTGACGGTGCTAGCAATTGTCATAGATTTGAAAGATTTATTTTTTTTTTGTTTTCCTCTTAGTTTTAGTTCCGATATATTAAAGACTCGAGGCACTGATTCATCGGCTATCCAAACACCTAGAACTTCGTCAAAAATACTCCTCTGTTCACGGTGTTTGAAACTGTGTTATACAAGGTGTCTAGTGTTTGATCAGTATATTACTAAACACGATATTTATTTTATGCTAACTCAGATTTTGATGAATGCAGCAAGCCAGACTATTGTCCAGCAAACTCCGTCTGTTTAAACTTCGAAGGTAGCTACGAATGTAAATGTAAGGACGGATACACAAAGAATGACAATGGAGACTGCCAGGGTAAGCAAATTAATCAAAGTAAATTGTTTCACTTTTTACCTGGTGCAAATTATTAAATGACAGTTCAATTTTATATTGCTGCTGGGAAAAGTATTTGCGAAACTACAAATTAGTAAGTTGGTGCTATCGTCTAGTAGATAAAGTAACTGGACAAATTAAAAAATCACGTGGTTTTTCCCGGCCGAAAAAAAATCAGAATTAACTCAAATTTTACTTCAAAGCATGCACGAAACAGCCTCTCCACGACTATGCTTCTGTGAACGAGAATTAGGGCAACCATACTGTTGTCCCCAAACAATGAAACGACCACTATGTTGGTGTCCCAACCAATCCTGTTGGAGTCGAACTCTTTTGTTATGTGTACACCTTAATTTGTTACAATAAATTTGCATGTTAGCGGGTGAGGAAAAACGCTCTGATTTTCATGGCAGATAGAGATGAATGCTCTGAAATAGTGGATGCATGCCTTGCCGGCGAAGAATGCGTGAATGTGCATGGAGGATACTCTTGCCAATGTAAAAAGGGATACTTCAAGAAAGACGGAGTATGCCTGAGGGGTAAGCCTTTAAAGAAAGAACCCATGATTTCCACCTTAAAGGAATTGCAAGATCATAAGGCAATAGTAACAATTTGAAAAGTAGTGAAAAACGTTCTCTGATTAAAAAGATTAAAACATAAGCTTTCGTCTATCAGTTTAACGAATGAAAATGTTGACGCGGAGATGGAAAGACACACTCCTTGGGTTGCTAAAAAATTATGAAACTAGAACACAAAACAGCTGTAAAAAAGCTAAGAGCTAAAAAAAATGTAGATGCTTTTCAATAACAACAAAGTGGATATTGCCTAGGGCAACGGTTTTGAGATGTTAGAAAACGTTTTCGAATTTCGCGGTACACTAGGGTCTTTCAATTTGTTATCATTGTCAAAGCCATCAAGAAATTGAATCTTTTGGGAACATCGATTAAATCGAAATTAAGGGAAACCACATAAATCCATCCATGTTAAAAACACGATTAAAGCTAACGGCTACCCACCGGCTGTTGTTTCTAACATTCTCAAAAAGAAGCCACTCTCACAGACAGTTCCTCCACCAGAAGCTTTTCAGAGGTCGAATCATTGGACAGGTACCAGGGCTTCGCATGCCTCCCTTGCTTCACTGAGCCTGAGTGAGCGTCTCACGAGATTACTCTGTATCAATGCAATTCAAGTGGCCAGCAAACCATGCAGTTAAAATCCTCCAACAAGAATTTCTGTCCCAAAGTTCAGACAATCTTCGGATCTCCAATTGTACTTACCTGTCCAAATTGTCAATAACGTCCCGTGTAACAGCTGTCCTTGGAACTACGTAGGAGAAACAGGGGATGTTTTCAAACCCAGAAAAAGGAGCATCAACGACAGGCAAAATAATCATTCCATTGACTTCGATAATGCTTGAGTGATCGACAAGGACAACTACCGCGTTCGGAAAATGCTACATTGCTGGCACACTGCCAAATCAGTCTGCGCGGGCAATAAGTCAATACCGCTGCCTAGGCAATACTCCATCTTATTGTAATTAGACGTCATTTACATTTTTATCTCTCAGCTTTCTAACACTTACTTTGTATTTTAGTTTTATAAATTTTTCACACCTATTTTCATATATATTTCCATTCCTGCGCCAACATTTTCATTGGTTAAAGGCTATAGAACGCCAGCCGAAAGCTTCTGTTTGAATCGTTTTAACCAGAGATCGTTTTCACGGCCAAATAACTTTTTGCTGGCGAGCGTTAGTGAGACAACACACTATTCTTGTCAATAGGGGGAGAAATCCAAAATTTTGTCGGATGTAAGACTCGAAGCTTGAGCAGTAGAGCATTATCCGGGATAGTTTAAAAGGCAATCATGCGCAAATCACATGGCTGACATTTGGTATGTCTTTATTTGCTTTTGTAATCATTCATCGAGGTCACGAACGGAGGGAGATCAATTTGTGTTTGGCTGCTTTTATAGATCCACTTTCCACCTGAGAATTTTACCACGATCTTAAAAAACTATCACAAAACAAGCAGACTCACAGATGGGGTAAACAATCGTTTTTTGCGCTAAAACCTTAGCACCTGAGAGATATAGTTAAGGGCAATAGAACGTAGTGTTGCAGCTGCTAATTCCTTGATCTCCTCGCTAAGCTTTGGTTCTAGTTTCTAGTATGCTTTTTCAAAGGTTGCTTGTATCTCCATTGGTGAAACTGGCTGTGGGAAAAAAGCATACTGGAAACTAGAACCAAAGCTAATGATGAAACTAAATTTATACCCATCGGCCTCGAAAGGCCAAAGGCAAAGGGAAGACCTCCGAAGCATTATCACCCGCCACTTAAAAAAGAGAAGGAATTGTCTTCTATTGTGAAGAAAATTCTTCCGAAACCCATAGCCGACTCACTGATCCAAAAGGGTTTAAGGCTCGCACACCTTTATGGTTTACCAAAGACACACAAGACGAAACTAGCGGTCCGTCCGATCCTGTCAGTAACAGGAACCGATTACAAGCTTGCCAAGTGGCTCGACGAAAAGCTAAAACCTTTGTCCGTCAACGACCAAACCATTAATGATATCTTCTCGTTTGCTGATGACCTTCATGAGATGAAAATCGACGAACAAGACATTTTAGTGTCATATGATGTTTCGTCTCTTTTCACAAACGTACCAGTGGATGAAACAATCGAAAGCTTTTAGAGACGATTAGTTCAATAAAGAATATGACCTTAACATCACAAAATCTGACCTTATAGAGTTGTTAGAGATTGCTACAAAAAAACAGCTTTTTCAATTCGAAGGAAATTTGTATGAGCAAGTGGATGGGGTTGCCATGGGCTCTCCCCTCGGGCCACTAATGGCAAATGCGTTTACGCGCAATATTGAAGAAAAATTGGGAAACCCAAACAAGATGCCTGCTTTCTATAAGCGATATGTCGACGACACTCTTAGCAAAATGCCCGATGTTTCATCTGCCTCTGAATTCTTGTTAACGCTGAATGAAATACACCCCTCACTCAGCTTCACAATGGAACTCGGAGACAACGGCAAGCTTCCCTTTCTCGGTATGGTGATCATCAGAAATGGTCCACGCCTAGATACGAAGGTCTACGTGAAACCAACCGACACTGGGCTTTTATTGCATTACCAAAGCCATGTCGACGTTAAGTACAAGCATTCTCTACTGAAGACAATGTTAAATCGTGCATTCCAACTCTCATCGAATTGGCAGTTCTTCCATCAAGAATGCGAACGTCTAAAACTGGTTTTTGCTCGCCTGCATTATCCCGAGACCCTCGTAGAGAACACCATCAGACATTTTATCAAAATGAGAGTTACTGAGAATGTGTGTTCTAAACAGCAATTTTCCGATGAACATGATGCCCCCATCAGAATTGTGTTACCGTTCAAAGACCAGAAATCGGCAAATGCGGTAAGACACCAACTCAGCGATCTCAGTCGAAAGATTGATGCCGTCGTCCAGCCTGTTTATGTGAGTAAAAAGATCAAGGGACATTTCAAGCCGAAGGAACATAAACCTCCACTTGTAAATCAACAAAACGTTGTGTATGATTACAAGTGTGGTCTGTGTGATACAGACTATGTTGGCTTCAAGAGTCGACACCTGCATCAACGTACTTTTTAATTCTAAAATATAGCAGTCTATGATCCTCTGATTCGTAATTTTCGAGTTTGGGCTTCGGACAACCGCGTACAGTAAATCCATACAAACGATGCAAACTTGTACAGAATCTGGCTAGCGACGCCGATTGGTCAAATTGCAAGTGATGTTTAAACGATCTAATACTTACAATACATGGGTTAAACATTTGCAAAAAACCGAGAAACAGGATGTCCATATTACAACACGTTTATCCAATTAAATTGCAGTACGATCCAAATTGTAATATGTGTGTCCAAATGGAAATATGTATGTCCAAAATGTTGATAGATATATATCCAAACGCTGCGTCTATTGTCCATTTCATACATACCGGTAACTTTAATATCACATATTTGAAAACAGTTCGATGTGTATCACGCAGGTTTTCGACATATTTTATTTTTTAAAATTCACTACCGAGCTGAAGACAGGCAAACAGGTATATGTTTAAAAAATACTTTTCCCTGATAAAAGTAAAAAGATAAAAATTTTAATTTTAGCGTTTTGTGACATCACGTGAAAACCAAGAATAGCTATTAGAAAACAGCCTAAGAAAATACTTAGGCGGGTGATTGATCGTGTTTCTGCATGGATAATAGAATTCTGTGACTCGACGGAGACAGACCTAGCACGAGCTGTTTACGGAATAGACCCTTTGCATAAATGGCGCCTAAATTTGAATAACAATACTTGGTACATCCTTAGCCTCACATTCATGTTTCAAGACAAAGGAATTTTCACATGAATGTGAGGCTAAGGATGAATGAGTATTGTTATTCAAATTTAGGCGCCATTTATGCAAAGGTCTATGATGGCGCGAGCAAAGAGAATTTACATTTTGATAATCAAAGCGGACAAGTTCTTTTCTTTTTCTTCTTCGCCGCGATGTTTTCTAGAAAACATGTTCTCTGTGTTTCTATCGAGCTATAGAAACAGTCGTGAAAGTTTGAGAGAACTCAGAATAGCTGTGGAAACATTCTGCAGTTCTTGTTCTCATAGAATTTCTCGTTCTCCCAAACTTCTACTCGTGTTAATTTATATTTAAGCAACAGAGCACTTTTTCGGTGTTTACATAGTCTCATGTAAACACGAAGAGGGTTAAGAGAATTCGAGACACATATGCAAACCCTCGATTAAGTCTCGGGTTTGCATGACGTTTGAGGCTCTGTAAACACGAAAAAAGTGCTCTGTTGCTTTTATCAAATAATTCTCAAATCTGAAGCTTCACAACCGTGTTTACATACTCTAATCTAAACACCCCTATCGACCAATGAGAACGCGCGTAGTGGCTCATTTATTTTATAAACTCGATAGAAACACGGTATATGTTTTCTATCTTTTAATTACAGCTTTCACAATTCTGTGAATCCCTTTTCGCTATTGCCGGCATCCTTTGCCATCACAATTGCTTATGGCACAGTTTCTCCTACGAAACAGAACTTATCACTACTTCAAGGGACAAGCGGTGTCATGAGGATTTTGCTGTTTTAGGCCAATTCTGTATTAAAATCATTACTTTGAGGCTTGAATCGTAAACAATAGGCTTTAGTTAAGCTACGTCGAAGATATAAAAAGAATTTTATAAGACAGGGCTAACCATAATTTTTTGGAACACGTGGCATTAAAAAAAAATTGGCCAATATTTTCAAGTTTCAATACATTTCCATCCTTGCCATCCATAGCATGCATGCATGCATGCATACATACATACATACATACATACATACAAACTTTATTCTCGTCCCAAAAAAGCTTTTCAGAGAATACATGAGACAAAAAAGGGGGAAAAAGACTAATCGAGAACATATTTGATAAAGTAAGATAAAAATAAAATAAAATAGAGAATATGAACTATCTACAGAGGCAATATAATCAAGTCTATATAGTAAATTACATGAATTAAGTTACATTGTACTGTCCATGAAGTCTTTAAATAAAAAGTTCTTTAGTTTTCGTTTGAATTCTTGAAATGTTCCACTGGATTTAAGCAAGGGATACAACGTATTCCAAATCTTTACAGTCCTGTAGTAAAGGGATCTCTGTCCAGTTGCAGACTTAAGGAAGGGAATCTGAAGTTTCTGGCGACAGGAAACAGTTTCGGTACCTTCAAATAGTCTTCAATAACAAAACTAGATCATTAGGTTTGGAATTCAATTGATGCGAAGACACCTAGCTTTTTATGAAGTTGTCAAATAGCGCGACAATGCCCCTTTAAGCTCCTCCAAGATAACATTTCTTTTAAAAGTAAGTTCAGCGATTAAATTTTCTTCACTGTATCTTAGACGAATGCAACTGCGAAGAACATGAAGTATGCTTTAGAGGAGAATGTAGATGCACTAAGCCATACAAGAGGGACATAGAAGGACACTGCGTTGGTAATTATATAATACCAAGGAAGTAGTAAACTTGAAACAAGAAGACTTTTAAAATTCTTTAAGCCATATATCTTTATGGCATATCTATGGTAGTCCATTATTCTCATACGAAGTAACAAAATATCACCAAACATCAAGAAATACAAAAAATTGATTCTAACAGTAACCACAAAAAATAAAACAATAAAATAAAAATGGAAAATTATAAAGGCTCTTTAATAATTTATAAATTATTTTTATTTCAACGTAATCGAAAAGTGGAAATTTTAATATAGAAAATAAAGTAAAACAGAAAAGAAAATTTATTGACGTAAAATAACGTGCAAAATCTGAGTAAAAAAGAAACGAAGTGAAAAAAATACAAAAGCATTTAACACCAAAATCAAAACCAAAAGCAGAACAGAAAAGAAAATTTATTGTCGTAAAATAACATGCAAAATCTGAGTGAAAAACCAAAAAAAAATTACAACAGCATTAAACACCAAAAGCAAAACGAAAAGCAAAACGATTGTTACATGTCTATAAGTGGCCCAGCGTTGTCACAGGAAATCAAAGCAAAAGGTGAAGTTAGAGGATTTTCACATGTTCACGACGTGGCCCAACTTTCCATAGCTCCGTAACCCGTCGAATAGCGACACATTCATAGCGGTATACAAGCTGCAGACTCTACAGTTTTTAGGGTAAGCTCCCCTGATCCCTTTCAAGTTGCAGGGGGACAAAAAAACATCTATAAATCGCGTTCATTTTCTGATTTGCAATCAGTGAGGTGGATTTAGTGACCAGGGGTTAGGGTAAGGGTTAGAGTTACTAGTTGGTTAGGAGGTTTTGTGAGGATTGTTATCATTGCGGGCGCAGAAAACTATTTCACCCCTGTGTTATCTAATGCTGACCGTCTCCGCCATTGTGGATTGCCAATTAGAAAATGAACGCGATTTGTCGATGTTTTTTTGCCCCCCTGCAACTTGGAAGGGATCAGGAGAGCTTACCCTATAAACTGTGGAGTTTACAGCTGGTATACCGCTATGAATTTGTCGCTATTCGACGGGTTACGGAGCTATGAGAACATTGGGCCACGTCATAAACATGTGAAAATCATTTTACTTTACTTTTTGCTTTGATTTCCTATCAGAACGCTGGGCGACTTACGGACATGTGAGAATCGTTTTGCTTTTCGTTTTCATTTTGCTGTTAAATGCTGTTGGTTTTTTTTTTGTAGTTTTTTTGTTTTGTCACTTCGTTTTTTCATTTTTTTTTTCACTCAGATATGGCAAATTATCTTACGTCAATAAATTTTCTTTTCTATTTTGCTTTTGGTTTTGATTTTGGTGTTAAATGCTTTTGTAATTTTTTCCACTTCGTTTCTTTTTACTCAGGTTTTGCATGTTATTTTACGTCAATAAAATTTCTTTTCTGTTTTACTTTATTTTCTATATTAAAATTTTCTCTTTTCAATTACGTTGAAATAGAAAATAATTAAAAAAATATTTAAGAGCCTTAATAATTTTCCATTTCTATTTTATTTTGGGGGGTTACTGTTGATATAAGCTAGTATTTCTTGATGTTTTGTGATATTCCATGTTATTTTCTTATGAGAATAATGGGCCACCATACATATCTCGCGTTCTTGCATACG
>CM042758.1:13705960-13710960 GCA_022496165.2 Catalaphyllia jardinei | reverse complement strand
TTCTCTCTATTATGTTGGAGAAACTGTGCTTGTTCGTGTTGCGAAAACGTAGAAAAATGTAAAGGGAAAAAAGACAACTTTAAGAGGTACTTGCGAGGGACTAATATATTAAAGGCTGATCGTGATTCACACAGATATTATGTTGATTTTGAGGATCCGAACACTGCGAAGCAGCAAAAAGTCTGGGTGAAAGTTGACGACATAACATCACTGACAAAAGAAGAAGAGAAACGAAGGCAAGATACCGCAAAGAAACAGAACAACAAACGAAAACACTTAAGCCCGGATAAATGTACGTCAACTCCCAGTAATGCAAGACATGTAAAACTAACTAATGATGTAAGCTTACTTGATGCAAGTATCGCCAACGTTCTGTCCTTTGAAAAATTAAAAGGGAACACGATCAACATTTATTTTGATTTTCTACGTCAGGGATCGTTGTCTAAACAAGAAAGCATCTCTTTGGCAAGTTCTTACTTTTACGCCTCTCTTGACGGGCCGGAAAATATGTCGCCATACAAAAACTATGTTGGAAAAAAAACCCATTGCAGAACTACGAGCATCTTATTATTCCTGTGCACCTTCCAACTGAGGAACACTGGTTGCTTGCCATTATCAGCATCATCAGTCTTTGTATATACATATATGATTTTGCCAGCTTTCCGGAGAACACATACAAATTAATATATTCCAAACCCTGAAACAAAAGTTTATCAAGAGAGAGCGGCAAACCTTGTCACCACAACAATGCACGCTGTTGCACGAGGATAACTGGGAAGAGAAAACACCATCATGTCCCAAGCAGACGAACGACATCGACTGTGGTGTGTATACCTGCTCGTTTGAAAAGCAGTATTTGTCCGGCTGCAATTCTCCCATGGCGTTTGAAGGCAGTGATTTTCGAAATGAAATGGTGGGTGATATGTTGGAACTAGCAGCCTCTAACAAATGTAGTGCTGACTTCAGTGGTTGTCAGGTGGCGCTGTTAGTAAACAGAAACTGAATGCAGAAAAAATGTCAGAGAAAGAGAAACTTGACGTGGAGGTGCAAAGTGCTGGACTTCAATACCGCGACCCTCCTACTCCTAGAGATGGCAACTGCATGTTCATTGCAATTAGTGACCAACTCGCACACCTCGGTTTAGCCCTGAAGACCCCATCAGAGTTCCGTTCGAGTGTCGTCCAACATCTGCGAAACTACCCTCTAACGTCGGATGTAGCTCACCTAAGGGAGTTTATTTCCTACCAAGCCTGGGAGAGCTACTTGCGCAGAATGTCTCAAGGTGTATGGGGGGACTGCATTGCCTTGTAGAGCCTTGTAAATATGGTCAACATCGACGTAGCTGTAGTGTAGTGTCAAGTATAGGAGAGGGTGGCCTGCAAGTAATACGCCTAGGTAATACATCTAACAGCGACCACAACCTCAACCGGACGGCACTTCTGGGCCACGAGGCCGAGGAACATTACCACAGCCTAGACAATGTTACTACTATTTCGGCTAAGAAAGGGGCGGATCTTGTCGACTACATGAAGAACAAGACCGGTGAGGGAAACGTTTTAGAGCAAATTTGCCCGAAGTGCTGGAAGAAGTTCAAGTGCCTTTCTGCGGGAATTTATGACGATGACAGTGGAATGATGCAATATTATGTCGACGACTGTTATCTTTGTGACGTTTGCTCTAAAAAGGAGGAGTGGTACTCGTACTAAACGTAATATTTTCAACGGTTGCGTTCAACGACATTTGAGATGCCAATTTTACATTTATTTACAGACTGGAATATATTCGGATCCGGCCATCCTCTGCTACTAAAAAGTTTACTATTTCAGAACGCTGTTAGCCATATGTTTTACTCTAATTTACCTTCATTTAAGCCATCACTAAATGTTTAAGAGCCATTTGATTGTCGGATTCCTTGTTATGTTACCAAGACAAAGTTTTGTGATTTTCCAAACGCTAGCCATTTAACACCTTCATATTTTTGTATCTGTTTCTATTGTTTGATGCTTGTCATATGGTCAATTTGATTTGTAAGTTATGTATACCGATTAAGAATTAAAGTCGATCCTGTTATGTGGTTGCATTATGTCAGTTGCAGTCTATCTTTCATAATAACACTTATTAGCTTCAGTTACAAATGTTTCTACAAATTCCATTTAATGGAAAATTTCCCATATTCTTACTTTACTTTATTCCGTTTTGGTCGTTAATATCGGCGCCGTAAGTCAATTTACTACATACGCCAAAATGGCTTTAAGTTCCTTAATTATTGAGCTATCCACAGTCCCATGTTTCCCCGCCATTCTATAATTCCTTCGGGATCATTTCGGGGTCAACGAGAAGAAATGTGGGGATCATTTCGGGGTCGGGATCATTTCGGGGGCTGTACAGAACTCTTGGAGCAACCATTTTGAAATACCAAAGGAAATAACCGAATTCTGCCCATCCGGTTTCACTGCGCAGTCGGCATCTATGGCGCATGGTGAGATGGTTGCTCCCAGAGCTCTCGTTTTCCGACCGCTGGTCAAGGAAAACGAAGACTCTGGGAACAAGATTGCTAACTGGACGGGTTTTGCTCTTTCGTTGCAAGGGAAAATCTCACTGACAGATGTTTCTGTTACTTTACGGCCGCCATGTTTGTGTCCCTCCGAGCGGCATTAACATGACGTCTCCATACAAAGTTCCACAAATTTAGGTAACAAATTTGAATAATGTGGGAATGAAAAACACCAGAGATCTAATTCTTGACGAGGATTTTTATACAGCAATCATATTTTATATCCCAAAACATTGACTCTTAAGATTTATCACATGACTTGTGAAAACCGAGAATTCTTATAGTGTATTAAGGTAATTCCTCTGAAATAAAACTGTCAATAGATTTTCGTCCAAACTTGGCCCACTGAATAATTATCATATGAGAACTTCAATTTTGAAATAAAAAAAGGGGGTGCCCACACTCATTAAAAAGCACTGAGGCATTGAAAATGACCCATTTTGGCATTGTTTAATGCTTATTACAAGAATGCATTCCCAGCAATAATTGTAAATTTTTGTCACCGAGACTCGTGATAACACCCATTAAACTGGAGTCAATACATTGTGTCGGACACAAATAAACTTTTAAAGTTTGATTTAGACAGAAAGCTGAATTCTTGATTAAAATTTCAACCAAATTTCTTGACATGGTTACCATACGGCAAAATAGAAGAGACCACAGTTTATCTGCTATTTTCGTTATTTATTCAATTTGTAGCAATAGAAATCAGATTAGTCTTTCCTCAAGCAAAGTTTATGATAAGTTGATTACAATGACTGGAAAAAAAGTTGGGGTGCCCGTGCTCGTTGATGAGCTATAGCCATTTTTCAACTGACAGAGCTCAATATCAAGGCAAATCCGCCATGTTTTCAATGTGCGCGTGCACGAGGGTGCGCTAAATGACTCCATAAATTATGCGCAGAAAGGATGCGCAGTGCAAATGTGAGGAATGACTTTAAAAATTAACAATTAAGATGAGTCACCAAATTTTGTTTGTCTGATTTTTGTTTTCTGTTTCCTTATTTAGTCGTCCGCAACGCAGGGCCTGCCCAGGTCAATGCTTACCTAAGCACCTTTATTTTTGTTGTGCTTGGAAGCCTGGCCCTCTCAGCAGAAATGGAACCGCGCCTGCTGCTTGCTTAGCTGTTGCTTAATGGGATCCTTCAAGTTTCTGTTAATTGAAATAACTTGCCACAAGTTAAAGACTTCGCACACTTAATTACTATTTATGAGTTGGACTTCACTAAATCAATTGAAACGTCGTGTAATAAATGACTTGTAAATCCTACAATTTTTTTCTGGAAAACTGGTAAAGCTCAAAACAGGAAAAACGATATTTAACATTCAGACAGAACATCTGCATATTTTAGAGAAGACATATATACAAATTTCTCAAGTTCCTGTTTCGTACAAGAACGGTATAAAACTATTTTACACTGTGAACTATAATTGCTATACTGTTTGTAAACAGGCAGTATAACAAGGTTAGATTCTCTTTGATGTCAAATAAACAACCTTTACTTTGCTGTCCAAATATGTTTCTGTCTCTCACTTCTCTATTTGATTTTTAGCTTAATGAGTTTTGTGCGAGTTTGGTGAATTTGTCTTGATTTTCTAATTTAATTTATCTGTTTAATGTGGAACATCTTCCCCTTTCATATTTTGCCACTGTGCGTTTATTTATAACCCAGACCGACCTGCACTTTCGAAGAGCTCGGCGAGTTTGTAGATTTCTTCTCTTTCTTTGCAAATGTCTTTATAGCTGAGAGATATGCAGCCAAAGACAAGTTTCGCTTTAGTTGCGCCTATGTCTTCTCGGCTCCATTTTGCTTCTCCTGAGACTCTTCGTGCGCAAAATCATATTTGGCACCGAGGCTAATATTTAAGCTCGGGGTGAAGCTCGTCATGTAACTGCAACAAAATTTCAGCCCAGTTAGCCGGGTTGAAATTTTAGCCCGGGCTGAAATTTGGCATGTAATCAGGCCGTCAGCCAGGTTGAAATTTCAGCTCAGGATAAAATTTGCCATGTAATCAGGCCCTCAGTTAAACCAATCAAATTTACTTGCTCTTTTACGTCAACCATCGGATCACCGCTGGCTTTTTTTACCATGTTTCAACGAAGCGGTTTTTGAAATTTAATGGCAGGATTAGAAAATAAATAAGCCCCTTTCCAGCTTGCTGGTACGTCGGCTGATAATGTTCTTGGCTGAAAGATTGACCTCAAAATTTCACATTTGCTTTCGAAGATTCCCTTCTCAGCCAAATGTTCATTTTTCGAACAATCTCTCAGTCGCGGACATTATCAGCCGACGTACCAGCCGCCTGATGGAGTTTATTTACTAAATAAAATATTACTTTCGGTCTTTTATATCGATTTGGCGAGCACAAAGTAGGTAGGTAGGTAGGTAGGTAGGTATGTAGGTAGGTAGGTAGGTAGGTAGGTAGGTAGGTAGGTAGGTAGGTA
>CM042758.1:13674781-13685424 GCA_022496165.2 Catalaphyllia jardinei | reverse complement strand
GGGTGCAGGAGTGCCGCCGAAGGTTTGAAATCCTGACCCAGTTTAGGACAAAAATATGCTACAAACCCTACCCTGTGTAGAACAACAGCCTTCATTTGAAGACCCTGTTTAGGACAAGTGATAAAATGCACACTCTCTAGTTTTACAGGAATTTAAACTGTTCAAAAAGAAATTCAAATCCGAGAAAAACCCAGTTGTTGCATCTCTACACTTGGACTAAACAAAAAGCCATCAAGCATGAAGCTCTGAATTAGTTTGCGTAGCAAAATGTCGTCATTGCATATATAGAAAGATGATTTTGTTTACTAGCAAATCGAAGAGGGATGTAAAGAGGAATGGTTTCTTCAATTACTGTATAAAATAAGTGGAACTTATTTCTGAGGTTAATTCTATTTTAATTAAAGCACTAACAGAACTTTTACAGAGAAAAATATCCCTAAACAATATATATATTCCAGCGGGATCCCTCATGCCTGTGCGACACAGTGACATCTTTCTTTGATCACGTTATCCAAGACAAAGAAACTAGACCTAACAGTACGATCAAATATGAATTATTTCATTTACACGTTACATCAGTATGATCTGTTCTGTCAATGCACTCTTGTTATAATACTGATAAGTGGAAAATATTTTAAATTAAGATACTGACAACAATAGCATTTTTCTCCAGCAAGTGATCTGGTTGATGACATTGTAATGTCCAGTTAACAGTCGGTTTACTAAGTTGATATTATGCAAATCAGGAAAAAAATGCATCGCTTGTCCACGCTCGATTGCATGCTCTTTCAACTTCTCGCAGGCTTCGGGTTGCAGGCTAAGAAAAGACAGAGACTGCTTGCAGTCTGGGTTTAAGTCTCTCGGCTCGTAATACCATACCCTGTTTAGGACAGGTTTTTAACCTGTTTAGGACAGAGGCAAGTCAAATTGTATACCCTGTTTAGGACAGCGAGGCCAAAAAACCATACCCTATCCAGCGGCACGTCCCAGTATAGCCCAAATAAGGGAGTACCCCGTCGGGGGACCAGTATCCCATTCAGTACTACTAGTCGCTTCATGCTACTGAAAGCAGACTGATTGGCCGAAGTTAATAGAGGGGAAACATTGGAAGGACTTCACCTTTACCATGATCAAACATGTTAATTAATTACACATGCAATCTTTAATTTATCATGTGAAGAAACAACGAACACCTATCATCAAGATCAGCAACTCTTAATGAAAACAAGCATCTGAGGACAATATTTAGAGAGAAACATTTTCTGTAAGATCATCACATGTAACATGAAATTAGAGTATCATAGTTTAACAGAGTTCTATAGCTATTAATAATTAAGTACTTGTGACCACTCGAATTCCAACTTTGTTGGCGACAAAGTGACTGACAAATAGACTACAGTGTAAATGACATGTAAATAATTTATCATAAAACAGAAAGCTAGAGACTATCACAATTGCTACATGTATAAACTGGGTTCATACATTTTCTATAAGAAAATTACTGGATAAATTATGATTAAAATAAAATAACAGTGTTCACTGATTAATTCTAAATACTCTTCATTTTTTGCACCAAATTCCACAGTGTTAAGTGAAAGACAAGCACAACTTGTGTACAGCAAGCAACTTCACAAAGACTACGTTGGGGATAGGTAAGGATGTTTACAACATTTGAAATCACTGTTGTATACAAGTTACATAACTTACCTTGGCCCTGATCTCCCAGACATAGTTTTAATTTGCAAGGCCTGTTGATTCAAGTTGCCAGATTTAGCTGTTATCGGAGTTGAGCCTACTGTCAAATATTCTTTGTTTAGAAAGGCAAACTAGTAAACAAGGCAAAAGGGTCAAATATACAAAGCAGAATTGACCCCTTTGCCTCGTTTACATGTCAAGCGGCTGATAACTGCAATAAGAGCTATTCATTAACTGAGATTTTGTTGTTGGTTTGTCGCATGTTCCAGTTTGTTGTTTTTGTTGTTCTCAAGATGCAATCATGGGCAAGGGTAATTCCCATGCGAAAAGTTTAGAGATGGCCATCCTCTTGAGCACCTGGGGGCATAAATCATAGATTTTGGTCTTAGTGTCTCTTTATGAGACAAAACCGGACTATTTTAGTCTATTTTTAGCCATCAAGGTATTTTTAACTAAAGGTTGCTCTCAAGCTCAGAGAAATAAAAACAACAAATATTTTTGCCTGTTCTCAGACAGGTCTCTTTTACATGCACATGTAGGTCTCTCCTTGGGTTTAATTTAAATGTTCTAATGAGGATCCCAGCCCCACCCTTTCAAATTGTTCAATCCCCCTTCCCCCCTTTCCCCATCCCTTCAGATCTACCAGACATGCCTTGCCCAGGAACAAAGTGCAGAGATTGAACCAAGGGTTATCAGAGTACACTGACTATTAACAGTGCTTTTGACAGTTGATGATTGAACTTCCACCCCCTTACAGCAGAGTTGAAGGTCTCTGGTTAACGTTTTGGTTGTCACAGTCATTGTTACACAGTATGTCTTTTGTATTCAACAGACAAAGTGCTATATGGCCAGTCAGTGAGGCAGCAATGAAAGCTTCAGCATCAGGGCGAGTTGAAGCCCTGTCAGAACCAAAAGCACTTCATCGAGACTACCAACCATGTAGGCAAGTCCAGACAGTTGTCAGTGACGCAGCAATGAAAACAGAGCCCTCACAACGTATAGAGTTTCTCGCACAAGCCAAACCATATGCTCCTTTAAAAATCAAGTCAAATAGTGAGTGGGATTGGAGCGAATGGGAATCTGATTTAACAGAAGCTGCAAAAAATGCAACAGCATCGGAAAGAGTTCTGGTTCTTTCGAATCCCAAGCAGCCACATCGAAATTACAATGAAGGGCGTCCTGTGATCTGGGAAGTGTCACAGTCAGCCCAAAAGGCACTTCCATCACTCAGAGTGCAACAGCTGGCAAGACCAAAGAGCCGAAGTCAATACAATGAGGATTACGATGCTAATGCGTGGAAAGTCTCACAAGGAGCTAAAGTGGCTCAGGCTACTCCCAGAATTGTAGAACTAGCACTACCAATTCCTCGAAAAGTTAGAAGTAAAAAGGTTGCTTGATCTGGAGATAATAAATTTAGTATTACTTGTTGGATATATTAATTTAGTTAATGATCCAAGAGCAATATTTACCTCCAATTGCATCACTGAACAATTTTTTTGTTAATACTTAATAAGAGCAAAACTAAAAAAAAAAAATTTTTCCCCCAGTTATTGAGCTTTGCACACAAGTACTGTAGAACAGAAATCAAAGCTACGTGTATTTGTGAATATAAGTTATGAAAAGATAAATTTTTATTTCTGTGAGTGTGAAGTTATCTCGGAACTGGTCAATCTCTCTGTAGTAATTATTGTTTATCTAATATAATATTAAATACTTTTTCATTAGTACAGTTCAGACAGTGGATTGAATTATATCTTTTCTCTTAATACGTCACACACTTTTATAAAACAGCTGGAAAAGTTTCAAAATTTTTATTCCACATTTATCGAAACGAATTAAAAAGGCAAAGCTTGATTAGATGCCAAACAAGTATCACTCCAATTTGTTGTTGTTTGAATTTTAAATAAAGTTTTGAAGGAGAATGTGACTACCTACTGTACATGTCTTTCAACAATAAAAACTCTTGTTGAGCCCCTAGCTTCATTCAAGGCATCTTTATAGTGTGCATTAATTTTGTATCTTTTTGAGGAGTTAACGTTATCTTTTGATGTTTCTTTTAACATTACATGTACATCATTCTATTCTAGTTCTAAGAATATCTCATGGTACAATTCCACAAGAAGATAATCAAGCACGCTCATTGTACAAATGCTTACCAGAAGTTGATGGTTTTCTCTATTCTGATCATCTGTCTTTACTGATTATTACATGTATGAAGAGAAATAACCGGTAGATGTTGAGCACTCTTGGAAAGAAAAGGTTCCTCTGAGTTAATCAATACTCTATCAAATAGTTTCCCCTAAGATCACAAACATTGATAGCACTGGCTAATGTTCCATTTTAGTGATTATAGAAATCCTTGAGCTCTGATTGGCCAAGAATGGCATCATAATTATTTCGCTATAATCTCCTCCGGCAAGGTGATTTGATATAGCGGGGGAACAAATTTCCAAAATAGCCGCCTCGCGCTTTGTCCATGTGTCTGAAGTGGAAATTAATTCAATGAAAGAAAATGCCATTCCGAGGAATACCAAACACACCACAAAGTTGGGAATGACACTCTTAAAAGGCAACATGTGAAAATTGTGCTAAACATAACTAAGAAACCATTTATTAAATAAATTCCAGTGAAAATTTTGCTTATGTTGACATGTATGAATAAATCAATGGTTTCGCAACAAATTTTGACCACTGTGATGACCCGTATGTTCTCGACAAGAGTACAGAATACGCTAAACCACATTCGATTTGTTTTTTTTTTTTTACCACAATATTAAAGATAATGAAAGAAATCTTTGCAAGATTTGTTGACAAATGAAAACACTGACTCCAACTTGGAAGTGCATGAGCTGCATTATGCAAATGGACTACTTGTGCGCGTCAGACTTTCCTTTCAAAAACTTTGCAAACTCGCTCAACATGCAGAGACAATAAGAAAAAACTGTTTGGAAAAAGAGTAATGAATCATATTCGTTGTCGATAAGATTATAGACCATGACAAACCACATTTCGATTTTATTTTTTACCACACGGTACGAATGTCAAAGGAATTTTTTTTAGAGCACAAGCTGAAAAAGGCATTGACGTGAGCAGCGTGGTATGGACTCTTAAGAACAATTGCAAATTGTGGTAAAATTTAGTTCATTCCTTTGTTTAGGTATTTCTATAACCACCTGTCAGTGAGTAATTATACTAATTACAAACAATTATTCGCCTCAGGCTCGTGAATATTGGTGAATTTTCGGGGAATATTCACGAACGTTCACTTGCCTTCGGCGAATAATTGTTAATTATTTTAAAGTGACATATCACTTCATTAAACAGCATGTCTCAGTTATGTACATGTAGTAGCAGCCTCTCAGGCTGAATTCAAGCAGTGCTCCTCCTTCCCATGCTTGAAGCAGTCAAATGAGCACAGAGTGATTACTCAACTTTGGTGTGTACTTCTCTATCAGAAACACTTTGATTCCCTAAACAATCAAGCCAGGTCGGCAAAATAATTATCCTTCCAGCCCACCAATTTTCCCAGCTCTTCAATGAAATCCCAGCTACGTAACTATACAGTGTAATTATGTGTGGGTGTATCCACCAATATGAAGATAACAACTTTACAGTCTTCAATGTAGTCAGTCTGTAACCTATGATAATCCAGTCCAATATTGTTTCCAAATTATTTACTAGCTCTTCTGTTTGGATTTCACAGTTCTCTTAACAGTGTGCACTAGGGCATCTCGAAGAACTGGGTAGGTCCTTGCACAGCCCTCCATGCAACATTTGAGAGCCTGCAAAAAGATAAGAAAACAATAATTATTGGGCTGTAACAACCTGTGAAGACTGGCTCATATTTCAATACATGCAAGTATTTCCACTTAAAAGTACTAACCTTGACTGACTGCTCATGGGTCAGTTCACCATCTTGCAACAACCCAGACACAACATTCATTGTGGGAAGTAAAGCAACAGTAACTTTACCATCAGTCTCTGATGACAATCCCTAGCAAGATGATAGTGACAGAGATTTCAATCTTAAACTAAACTGTTATTTTAATTTTATCATGGTGATTACTTCTCTAAATTACTGCTTTTTGTCTCCTTTTTATTTTCCACCTCGACCACCTAGCTAGCAGCACATGGGAGTAGGCTCATGAACTGTTCAGGAAATTAGAGTTGTTGAAAGTTTGGACCACTTTTAATCCTTGTTAATCAATTTTTTTTTTAAATTTCATATTACTGTCATTTAATTCTAAACAAATAAATCAAACTTTTCACAGTACCTCTTGAAATGTTGGATCTATAAGTGATATGTCACCTTTCTGAACCTAAGGAAATTGGAGAAGAAACATTCAAATTAAATCAAATTTAGTTATAATAAATAATCAGTGACTGTTTCTTTGGACAATGAAACAAAATGATAAATAAACTTCAGTGTTGTTTGGGTCAGGAAGGACTTCACTTTTCATCTGCAGCCATGTCTCTACAGGTTCAGTGTAGACATTTTAAAATAGCTGTTTAAAAGAAAACTTCCTCCACACTTCCCTCCTGTCCTTCTACAAATGTACATTCAAGGATCAATAGGGTCTTATGGAGTTTGCACTTGTTGCAATAATTACATCTTAGTAGATAACATATATATTGTAACTGAATTCATTCTGACTCATTAATAATGAGCACTTGTGACTCCAGTTAAACAAGATCCTTACCAAGGAGCAGGAAGAGACAAGGTCATACATTTCTATTCCAGCTTCTCCTAAGGCCAATGAAGCACAGAGGATCCCTGCTGGGAGGGCTGGTACATAAAAAGTAAGAAGGCAAAACAATCAAAGGTAATGGATGAAACATAAGAGGGTGCAGGGACTGCTTAATTAACACAGAATAGGAGAACTCCCAGACTAAAAATGACAATCTTGCAACTATAGGAGAGAAAAAGGCCATTTCCGAGTTCTCTTGTGGCTCTGTTTAAAAACGAGTCTACATGTAAGTGCGAAACCTTTCATATGAAAATAAGTTCTGCATGTAGTTTCATTTTCATGCAAATCAAAGTCATTTTCATAGGATTAGTGGTTCCGCACTTAGACTTGCTTTGAAACAGAGGCACATAGAAACTCGGAAATGGCCTACATGTATTGCAGCAATCAGGATCAGTGGCAGGGTGGCTGAGCAGTCCAGGCAAGAACAATGAGTAAGGCCAACACATTTATTTAACTACCTCATGGGGACTGACCTACTAATGTCTTGCTTGTGTAAGCCTGGTCAAGCTGGGGATACAGTTCGAACATGGTTTTTTTTTATGCCCATATTAGAAACACTCAATTTGCAAATGATGTTTGATCGTCAGGATTAAGGAGCGGTAGCAAGCTTTCAACAAATCTCTGATCACCTACCATTTCCATCATTCTCTAAAACTGTGATGTAGATGTCAACCTGTGCCTTGGGAAATTTCTCCTGTTAGGTGAAGGAACAAAGCCAGTCAATTAGCTGGCTAATGCCCTATTAGACAAGAAACCATGATTTTAAGTATATTCATTACTAGTGTTATCCATCTTCCTTTGCTTCCGTTGCAGTGAAATACACAACTCACCAAGCAAACTGCTGGCTTTAGCGCTTGGACAACAAAAGAAGAAAACTCTTTCTCTTCTGAATCCTGATGGGAAAATAGAAAAATAATGTACTGAATAAAACTTATATTCCAACTAACTACAAGAATTTCCAACTTGCCTTCCATATGTCACATCGGTTAAAATGGATCCCAGGTCAAAATGATTTCAAATTAGTTTGATTTGTATTTCCTTTCCTTAATGGCATAAAAGCCGATTCAGAGACACAGTACTTAGCACAAACATCCCCACTTGTAAGCCAACTTTCAAGACCTTGGTGACAGTTTTTAACTAGATATGGACCTCCCAGCCAGAAAATAAGATCATGATAAAACAGTCATATATTTCACTATGACACTTGTTCCCCTGAGGAGTCTGAGACATAGTTTTTCGCACCAAAAAGGGGCAATTATTTGAGGGGAGGCGCTTAGTCAGGGGGGAGGGGGGGGGCAATTGTTTCAAATATACATGTATCTCACAGGAGGTCACATCCTCAATATTTTGTCTTATTATACCAAACAATAAGAAATCAAAGGGCTCTTATGAGCCAACTCATTTATACTCTTAGCCATGAAATGACTAAGTGTTTATTGTGTATTATAGTGTTTAACAATGTTGGTGGTGCATCAATAAGCATCAAGCTTCTTGCTGACATGTATCTTAGCTATCGGCAGGCTTACAATTGATTGATTGGGTAAATGAATCATTTGCTGTGCAATAGATTAGGACAATATACCATCATTCTGTATGTTTTGTTGTCAAGCATTTGAGTTCATTGTTTAGCAAATGTTGTGTCGTCTAAATGAAGTGAAAGCCTCACTCACTGTTTGCTTGTTACAGTTTATCTATGATATCTTATTCAAAGAAAATGTTAGTGATTAGTGCAACATTTATCAGTTAACCTTGAGAAAGCTTATGTAACTGTTTTAAACATGTACCATGTTACAAAAAATACAGGTCTGAATGAAACTAAAGGAGAATATTCTATATCACGTGCATCATATTAAGCTTATTTTGTTAGTTTGGTTGCTTGCATGGTGGGAAGGTTGAGTGGACGGAGAGAAGCATGCATGTACACAGACGTAACTGATCATTTACTTTATATATTACTAGCTACAACGTAGTCTCTTGGAGTCTTATTGAGGCTTGTGCCACTTAAAGTCCAATAAATACATATTATCATAATATGATATTCAAGAGCAAAATGTCTTGTTCACAGCATTGTACAAATTTGGGTTGTGTATCATTTACACAGAAAAGTTTTCTTGTAAACGATTTGTAGAAAATGTTAGCAAAAATGCTTGATGGTAAGTTCTGTTCAGATTGGTCACATACCATTAACTCAAAAAACTCTTAATATTTAAAAGTTTAACCTGATAATAATTCCAAAATGGTGGTGAAGAAGTTTCACAATGTTCAAAGATATTAGGTAGTCTGACAGTTCATTAACACTCAACAAATCACTTTATTCAAGTGTCAGTCTTGATTAATTTTCTGGTGGTGGAAATTTCTCAAAACAGTATTTCAGTGTGTATTAGTCCAGGTTGTAGTGGTATTATATGTACCAATATATTTTATATTTTAAGGAATAAGAGACAGTCATAATGACTATGTCAATATCTAAGGTGAGTTGGTTGATGCTATGATGGTGAACTACAAATTGTACATCAGCTATAGGCTGGCTAAATCAAGTTGAAAGAGTGCAAGCTTAGTTTTCGAAGGAAAGCGTTGAAGTCTGATGGAGTCAGTTTGCCGAGACAATCCACCCTGCACTCAAAGTTCTTGAGTTGTCATTGTCATTATTCATTTGACTAGTGTATCATTGTTTATAATTTTTTTTATTATTAAATAAGGAATAATCCTGACCAGTAGATGTAACATTAACTGCTGCCCCTGAAATCAAATAGATAAAAAAAGATGAAGATCTAAATAAAAATAATTTGGAAGATACCAGAAATAGGGCACATCCCTTTTTAGTTGACCCGGGCCTAGCAGGACAAGAGTCTTGAGTGGAAGAAAACACACTGCAGATAACTCTGATCAACTCTGTTTCCAGCAATCTAAGATACTGAATTGATTATTTACCTGCATTTCGACCCCATTTGGCTGATTACAATGGTCACCAAATATTACATAGCTTTTAAAATTGTCAGTTTTGGTATCATGGTTAGATTCATTAAACCTGATGTCTTGTTTTGCCTGATCAATCTGGGTCTACGCGTGTAACACACGAGCAACGATAATCAGAAACGAAGTACAAATTTTGTCATACCCTTGGCAGTTTTGGAATTTTCTAAGCTACTATCCATAGTAACTCAAATAGTTAGAAATAATTTCACTTGGGGTGACTCCCAGTGGCAAATAAAACTTTAACGTCTTAATAATTATGTCAATCACCTGGATGTGTTGTCTTCTTTGCCAGCATGAAAATGGTGCAAACTTAAATTCACATGAGAGCTTTCCCTAGTGAAACAAAAAGAAAAACAAAAATTAAATTGAAGCCATAATCTTAACAAATTCATTCACTGACAAGTTAAGTTTAAGTAACCACAGCAAATAATCTTCAACTGAAAAATATTGATTAGAATGTATGAAGAAGTAAAGAATCTGTTTATCAAACAGGAACATTTAGTTTAAGAATATTTTCCCAGTGTGTGGTCATATTAAAAAGCTAAAAATACCAATACTAGATTTTAAAAAAAGCCTGCCTAGCTAACCTAATTGAATGGAAAATAATAGTGAGCACATATTTGAAACACGAAATTTTAAGATTTAATTTACTTGCTATTAATAGTACTTAAAGTTATTGTAATAAGGTTTTCCAGCTTTTAAAGTATTGTTTCCTAGAGCCATGGGGATTTTACTTTATGCTGGCCATCCCAGAGAACAAGAGGCACCTTTCTGAGCGAGTAAAAATTACAATGGGCGAGTGAATTTTTAGGGTCATTCGCCCGAATGGCGAGTGCTGTAAAAATGTGGTTCCAACACTGTATTTGATATAGCACTGAGATGTTGAAAGAGCATGTGAAACTTTAGAATCACTGAGCAACTTGTCATTTAAGATTATGTGGGGAACAATAGCAATACAGTAGGTAAAATGCTGTTCTAACCGAGAGACGTCGGGAACATTCGGAAGCTCTTTCCGGTGATTTTCGGAGAGTATTCCTGGACATTGTCGAAAATGACATTCTCACAATGCAAAGATTTCTAGATGTCTCCAGATTTTTGTACTCTGGGGGTTAGCAGGTATGCAGTAGGGAAGCAATAAAATCCCAGACCATCTGGGATTTTCCTGACATATGAAAACCAGGCTTAAGTAACTAAATTATTTGACAATTTTATTTTGAAATATAG
>CM042758.1:13656354-13674381 GCA_022496165.2 Catalaphyllia jardinei | reverse complement strand
AGTGGTCTGAAATGGTTAAAGAAACCACCCAAGCTAAAGAGGCCTATTGAACCAACCTTTTCACTAAATTCATGTTGTCTCTGGGACTCTCTTGGTCCATATCTAAGACCTAGTTAAGAACTAGCAGACGCTGCTCAGAGGATATTGGGTCAAGTATTACGTCACATTAAAAATACAGGAAAACAAAAAAAAATTAAAGAAAACCTGCCTATTTACAGTATATTTAGCTGAGGTGAACCAAAACAGAACTTTAAAAAAATGACCAAAATTAAACATGTACATGTGGTGCATAATGAGAAATCAGCCAGTGAGGGAAGTTCTGGTACACTTTATAACAAGTCATAGTCCAAGCAAAGCACACATTACATCCACATTTCAGGTGGGTTGCATGCTGACACCATTTTTTTTTTATTTGAATGTAATTTTTCTCGGCAATTTTCATTGATGTTGACACTTTTTAAAGCATTATTCCTATCTTTTTATTCTTCCAGGGATGTTGAAGATAGTTCCTTCATGAGCTACCAAATTTCAAGCACAAGCCATGTAACTATCAAGTTATGGATGCACTTGGGAGGTTTGCCAACACTCAAGAAGCTAGAGTTGTACTCGGCTGTCACCTTGTGCGACTCTTACGTTTCTTTTATCTTAGCAACCTACTGTTTGCATCCACAACTCAATAGTTGCAGGTTGCTTGCCTATCATTTCTTAATTGTTAATATAGCAACAGCTGTAAAAAGCAGAGCACAGTCCATTTACCATCTATAATTGAATAGAAGGATACACAGCACACTTGACCTTGGTCTTTTGCATTTCAATATATGCCGAGCCCCTTGCCTGACTTACTACTCCTGATCGCAGAACTGTTGATACGTAAAGAATAAATTTAATACTGACATGCCAGTACAACCACCTAAAACTTTGCACAAGCTAACTAAAAAATGACTTTGAAATATTTCATTGCAAATATATTAAAATTGATCTTCATGCTTAAGCAAAATATATTATGCAGATTGAATTGTCGCCCAAAACTTGCAGCTGTTATCTAGACAGTTAAGAGTCTCATTGAAGAATCTTGGGGTGTCACAAATGACATAATCAGGACTGTCATTAAGGGCCGTAACCCGTAACACCTGTTACAGCTGGGTATGCTTGATTTCCCCTTGATGCTGTGGGTGAAATTGCCTGTTGTTACATGTAATAGAATTCAGCCACAAAGTAACAAGTTTGCTACCCTTCTCGGGAGTCAAACTATCCAGTGGCGTTTCTAAATCTTCCTCCAGAGCTAGCGTTGGAAGAAACGAGTCGGTTTTATGAGGGAGAGCTCGAGTCACTGCATACTTAAATACATGTACAGTGTATGGCTGTCGATTCAGGAGACCAGGTTGATGCATGCTCTTCGTGTTTAATATGGTTTTTAACCATGCACCGATTTTTTACACCATGCTCTGCTTCTACAACTTCTTTGCATGTAGTAAGCTTCTGCTTTTGATATATGACATCACTTACATATCGGTCGAAGTTCGTCCACTTTTCGGCCATCTTTTCGCAATCCCTCACTGCTTATCTGGAAGGAAACAGCTTGAAAATATGAGCTATGACAACTTAGAATGCAAATAAATGACAATTATATAGTTACCAGAGGTTTGTCAAAGTATTTCTCGACTCCAGAAATAACTGGTTGCGTTTCTTCAGGACCAGCGATCCTTCTGCTATCAACAGGCATCGTGTCTCGACTAAAAGTGTCAGTTACTGCCAGGCGTTCCAAACTGGACGTGGAAAACTGGGTAGCGAGACACACTAGGTAGGACTCCCACTAGTGGGGAAGGGAGGAATGTCATGCACGTGACCAAAACATTCATCGTTTTTCGCTTCAATCTTTTGACTCAGCGAATGTATTACTGCCATTACTGTAACATCAAGCGTCGATTTCGTGAGAAACATAGTATCGATCAAAGGAAAGGAAAGTTGTTCATCAAATGGGACACTGATCATCATGAGGTGACTATATTAAATAGTTGACTTCTACCTGCTTCTACTCTCAAGGTCGAAAGTTTGCTCCGGGCTAATGAAATTGTTATTACGATGGAAAGGACATAGCGGCGCGATTTACGTTTTTTATTACTTTTATGGAATGGAATCCTCTGGTCAAGTCACTAACTTTACAAAATTATGCATCAATCAAGTAGAAATACCCCCATGCATTTGCATTTTTTGCCATGGGGGCGGAAATATGACGTCAGTAGTTATTTGGGGGTGGGGCATTTGACATGGGAGGGGTAGGGTTAATTTGCCTCAGAGTCATCGTTAAGTTAGCAGTCGTCTAGAAACATTACTATACCTGCCAACTTTTTCTGAGATATAAGCGTGAGATTTTTATCCTGGGAGTGCTAGAATTTTTGAAGACGAGACGATCATTTCGAAGATTCCTGAAAAAGTCTGAAGTCTCCTGAAGAAGTCCGAAGTCTTCCGAAGATGTCCAAAGTCTTCCAAAGTCTTAGGACGTGTGTAAACACGAGCTCGCTCCCAGTGCTTTTCACTTCAAAAATCAGAGATCGCGAGGAAGGTATTGTCATTTATTCATCACATGGTTTTCGTTCCTTGCATGGGTCTGAGTTGACATATTTGTGGAAATTGTGTCAAGTAAGATGGCAACAACTCACATTTTTCAAGCAGGCGTGAGAAATTGGCCCCCAAGTGCGAGCTGGTGTGAGATCTAAGTTTTCAACCCGCAGGCGTGGGACTCGTGCCTGAGGCGTGAGAGTTGGCAGGTATACATTGGCATTCTTTCCAATGCTGTTGCTTGATAAAGAAACTGAGCTTTCTCAAGCTTTGGAAAGTATTTATAGGTACATGATAGTTTCACTTGTGAAAATTAAATACCTGGGGACAAAAAGATTTTTTCTGTCATTCATTTTTTATCTTACCATGTATGTCCAGGTGTAGGGGTATTTGAGCATCATTTTGGCCTTGAGGGAGAGTAATTTATCTCAAAAATAGAAAATTCAACCTTAAGAATGCCTGATCAGGGAGAGGGAGAGGGGGGTTGGTGGTTTTTTAGGTTGTAATTTTTCGATGTTTGTTTTTAGCTTGGCAGTGTGGGATGTCAGAGCCTGCAGTTAGATGCTTGTCAATTTTTTTGCTTTCTTTCTTTTGTTTTTCTTTCTTGTGCTGGTACTCATCCATTCCTTCAGCAGCCCCGCTGGTGATCCTGAGCCAATGTAGTCACCAGTATGATCTTCCCAGTTAAAATCTACTCAAAAAGGTACCAATCCAACAAGCGAATTGGTTTCTCAGGTCTCACAATTTGATATACTTGTTTATTATTATAGGTTATTTGTATGGTGCAAATCAAGGAATTCAGAGTGGCCTTATGGTTAGTGTGCTAGACTCCAGGGGCCTGTCTCTCAAAAACCCTGGAAACTTTTTGAGTCTGTAAATCCATTTTTAGTTCGTCTGTATCTAAAAACGGAGAAAAGTATACGTCTGAGAACCTTTATTCCTATTAAGGATATGTGAATAAATCAGCTCTGTAATCGTACGGTTCAAGATTTTGCTATGGCCTTTTGGGCCTGAAAAGTTTCTGTGGCTTTGGAGAAACAATCCCCAGATTTGACTGATGACTGATCACGTTTGAAACCTTGTTGGGGTCATTGTGTTCTTGGATCTTAACTGTTACAGTGCCTCTCTCTATTGGGGTATATAAATTTAATGCTGTGGGTAATATTATGATGGCGTAGCATCCCATTCCAGTGGTTGATTCAGACCTTGAGCAAAGAGGGGGGAAGGCAGCATTTTTTCTTTTGCTTACCCTGCTGGCTTTTCTTCCTTCTGTGATTTCTTTTTTTTACCTAAAATAAGGGGGATCTGGGTCCCCCAGGCCGCTCCCCTAGATCCGCCACTGCATTCAGAGGGGTGTAGAAGGGCTCCTAATCACTGCATGTTTCTGAAACCTGAAAAGCCTCATTATGATGGAACACAAGCCGTGAATGCAGATTTTACTTACAGTGTAAACTGGATCTTGTGTTTCGAACATTTCATGCTATTAATAGACCCTTCTCCAAAATGGCAGCCGAAAATTCAAATGGGTAAAAATACGCTAAAATTGAAAATGTATACCAGCACTAGAAAGAGCACCTTTACTTTAGTAACCCTGCCGAGGTTCAGCATCTCAGGTGTAATATCAGCTGAGAAAATGCATGTTGAAAATTGAAAAATTTACAGATGTTTGTATGACTGGGGATATAATGCATAACCCCAGTCATACAGACATCTGTAAATGTTTCAATTTTCAACTTAAATTTTCTCAGCTATTACACCTGAAATGCTGAAACTTTGCAGGGTTACTAAAGTAAAGGTGTTCTTTCTTGTGCTGGTATATGTTTTTAATTTTGACTTATTTGAAATTTCGGCCGCCATTTTGGAGAAGGGTCTATTATGGCATAGGTGACAAATTCAACTCGTTAGCTGTGACATGGTTTCTGCACCTTGAAAAGTTTAGCCTAAGTTTTGCGTTTGTCGTTTGTAATGCATATTTAAAATTCTTAGAACTCCATCCATAACCATCCTTGTTCTTTTATGGTTTATTATTATCTCTTTGCTTTTCTTCTACCTTAGTAAACTATCATATTTAGGTTTCCTTTAATTAAAGGTAATTTAAAGGTAAATTTTACAATGCCAAAACAACTCAAAATGGTATGACTGAGCGTTCTCAAGTGACCATGTAGAGCAACATTAAACTATAACGGAAATGATTGATAACTACCAGAGGACAATTCTGAGTTGATATTATCTAGTCACTGAAGCTGGATTGAAATCATGATATGGTCGATTTATCCACTGAAACTATTTTACCTTTCCATCAAGGTTCAACAAGAGTATACAACTGCTGCAGAAATCTGTACAGAACACTAGCATGACAACTACTGCACCTTCATCCCTGGTCAGCTTGTGGAAAAGACAAATGGAGCCAAGCTAAGCAGACTTCTCATTGATGGTGGAACTCAGGTTTTACGGAATCTCTTTGACAACTACCACCCTCCTGCAAAACTTACCGCTGATCTCAATACCAGTTATTCAATTCTTAACAATCTCTTGCATCGAAGAATCATCAACAGACCTCAATGGGAACAGCTGTTCCCTCCAAGTGGGGCCCAGCCAGACTCTAGCACTTTTGATATAACTCTATTGTTCCTCTTCCTGGCAAACATTTGTGGACTATCCCCTCCCCCGTTAGTTTGGCACACTCTTCCCCCTCCATCTGATACTTCCCTGGAGGCAAACCTCGCACGCATTAAGTTGTTCCGCAACGAATTGTTTGGTCATGTGTCTACCACTGGTGTTGATACACCAACGTTCAATGCTCTATGAAATAAGTGCTGTTATTGTTGCTCTTGGGCTGGATCAGGCAGAAATAGATAGATTAAAGGCAGAGAGCTGTGGAGAGAAAGACTATCTTGACGTGCTACTAGAATGGGCTGATAGTGAACAAGAATTCAAATCACCGCTGAAGCAGTTGTGTCAATTTCAGACTGAGACACAACAAGATATTGCTAAAGTTCTTCAGCACCAACTGGAAGATCGCAAAACTCTTGGAGGTAACTTTTCTAAGCTGGAGGAAGTTTATCAGATTGAAAACGAAACGCATCAGGCTACCAAGGAAGTACGTCAGACTCAGCTAGAAGACCACAAAACCCTTTAGGATAGCATTTCCAAATTGGAAGGTGTTTCCCAGAACCAAATCAGAACTCACCAAGCTGTTGAAGTAGTACACGAGACTCTTCAAGCAGGTCTCCAAGAACTCAAACAAGAGGTTGAAGACTTGAAGAGAAAAGGAGAGGTGGATAGGACAGATGATTTACTTAGGAAACTAACTATGTCCGAGTTCAAAGGGTACATTGAATACCATGCACAAAGATTCCAGGAGGGAACTCGTGAGTGGATCTTTAAGAGAGTCGAGGACTGGCTAGATGATAGAACGTCCCCAAACCGGGTGATGGTTGTCAGTGGCAATGCAGGCACAGGAAAATCTGTTATTTCTGCAGCAATTTCCCAGAGAATGCAAGAAGCCGGAAGACTGTCAGGGAGCCCCTATTGTCAGCATAACAATGTGTGTTGCAGGAAACCTCAGTTGATGCTTCAGTCTTTGGCCTGCCATCTGACTTACGCTTTAGCAGAGTACAAGAACGCTCTTGTAGAACAGCTATCAAGAAACCTGGGAGTAGAACACAACAACATGGGCGCAGAGGAGCTATTTGAATTGCTTTTTAAGGAACCAATAAGCAGCGTGGGCGAGCCAGAAAGAAACATCCTTATGGTCATAGACGGCTTAGACGAAAGCGAATATCAAGGACGAAATGAGCTGCTCGATGTGATTGGCAATCAGTTTGGCAAGCTTCCACAATGGATTCGATTTTTTGTGACAACCCGAACGGAAATAAACATTGCAGACAGCCTGAAACATGCATTTGCAACCTATTGAGTTAAAAAAAATCAGGAAGAGAACTTAAAGGACTTTCAGATATTCTTTGAAGTGAAAGAAGAGTAAAAAATGTTCTCTTGAGGAAACTTCTTGAAAAATCCGAAGGCTTCCTCCTCTACGCTTATTTCCTGATTGATTTCATCCAAAGAATGTTTCTCTTCTCAACCCAGAGCAGTTGGAAAGCAACTTACCTTTGAGTATTTCATCAGTTTACCTCTCCCATTTCAAAAGTTAGAGAAAGAACTTTGTGAAGAGTTAAAGATCGACGAAGAGCAGGTGTTGCGTTTCTAATGTGTTCTTACCGCCTCCAGAGAACCAGTGGTGTTTGGTTCCAGAATGTCGGTCACAAGGGGACGGTCTTTAACTGCTCAGCGAAGAGTAAACAAAGCAATCGCCTGCGCCTCTTCACTTCTACCAGTTCGCGATGGTCGTCTTTACTTCTTCCACAAGTCGGTAAAGGACTGGTTGACGAACACGGAATGCTATGGTTACCATGATTTCCCTGTAGACGAGAAAGAGGGTCATGAAATTCTTTTCGACCTTTGCACGAATGACATCGACAACATCAAGCGAGATGGTGTGTACGATTTACATTTATTAATTTTATTTTTATATTTATAAGTACGCTCTACAACATGGTGTCCACCACATGATTGAGGTAGAAGACTTGGAAAGCAAATCCAGGCCCTGTAACATAGAAGAGCTGGTAAACAATTACGTCACGGATCTAGAGCTGATATATGCCAAACTCTGTGTGAGCAGCACGGCCTCCTCAGATGATCTTCTCGATTTTCTGAGGCACGTTGATCTGACGTCAGTGAGTGAGGAGAGTCATTCTAAGTTAACCTTATTATTAGGTTTGCTGCGGAAGCAAGCTTACATCATAAGAGACCATCCCCATCTTTTTTTTCAATGTTTGATGAGTGAAGGATGTCCTAAGCTATCTTCTAGAGCAATAACCATCCTTGCAAACGAGATTTCCAATGTGCCATACATGAACTACTTGGAAAAAGAAGAACAAACTGAAGCAGTTCAAGCCCGATTTTACTGTTCAGATACGGTGGCGTGTTTAGATGTTTCACCCCAAAAGGATTATATGGTCTGCGAATGCCAAGATGGAACAGTTCATTTGTGGTCTCTTGAGACTGGCAATTTGGTATGGATTGGATGCTCGTTGATGATGAGGGGATTTCACCGTGGTAAAGCTGTTAGAGATGCGTATCGTCAGATAGAAAAGTGTTTGTCTTTTTATCGTTCTTTCGTTTTTCATCCGAATGGAAGATATGTCTTACCGGGAACGGTGAGAAATGTTTACACCCTTAGCGGAGACTGGAATGACCTCTTCTCCAAGAGCAACTGCACGTTCTCCAATTGCATCTTTTCAGGAAATAAGAAGAAGCTTTTAACAGATTGTCCAGAAAAACCAAAGCAGATAGTTCTATGGAGTATGGAAAATGGCGAAGAACTTAATCGTATCAAGTGGGAGAAAGGCATTGCGTCATTCACCATTTCCCGAGACGGAACACTTATCGCTATTTCTGACTATTCTGGTTACATATATCTTGTTGATCTGGAGCACGATTTTCGTGTGGGTTTACTCAAGTACCCAGATTCTGCTGTGTGTGGTTTGATGCACTTTACAAGTGATAATAACACTCTTGCTTGTGGTCTTCTGATTCACACTCTGACAAAGTTGACCATGATTGGTATTTGTTGTTTGCTAGAAGACCAAGGTATACTCTTTTGACATCCGTAAATGAACTTCGTCAGTCGACTACATCAGACTGTTCTGAGGTGTCACTTACGTCGGGAGACTTCGTTCTGTGGCCTTTGGAACCAGGTTCACTGACCGCAGATGATTTTGTGGAGCAGTCTGCCAGTTCTTGTTGGGTGAACAGTTTGAACGGTGTTTTTTCATTCTTATTAGCAGGATTCTACTTTGAGGTTGATAATGACACATCATTAGTTGGTAGTCCAACTTTCAAGTACGTTGCAGCTGTCAATGCTGACCGGGTAAGTGAAATGAATTCATCCCCTGCTGGCGAAAGGATCATGAGCGTTGTATTGTCACCTGAGGGAGATACCATTTGTTGAATACAAGGTTCGATGGGCAGGATTAAATCACACATAACAACAACTGTAATCTAACATGGGGAACCCTGGACCAGAACAAGAACAGGGAGCCTCGCTTTTAATGCCCATACATACAACCGCTGACAATACATAACACTTTCTCCCCCTTCAAAATGTGTGTCACAAAAGCTGACCACCACCAAAAATACATGGCAATAACAAATTTAAACCTTGCAATATCAACAAAACTTCTACTGAGAGTAGACGGTGTTCTTAACCTGAAAATGTTCTTAAAGTCACAAGTTAAGCCTATCTGGGGCTTTTCTCTCTCTGGCTGGGTATCTGCGCTCAGCTCTTAAGGGCGTGTTCCTTGGACTAGTCTCACTTTGCTGCACTGGAGATGGTAGTTTAAGCTCTGGAACTGCAACAGGAAGCTGCTTTAGAGACATAGACACTGGCTCTTGAGCTACTAGAGAGTCTCGAGTTGCAGACTGGGGAACTGGTTCAGCAACAGGTTTCTGAGTCTCAGTGGGTTGGTCTTGAGTTGTCTTTGAAACAGTAACACTTGGCGACGGTAGTGTACTTGACCCTGACACTTTTAGTGGTGTACGCGGTACTGACACTGCTTGTGATGTACTTGATCCTGACACTGAAACTGATGACTCTTCAGGACCCACTGCCTCAAAAGCCTCTTCACAATTTACACGCTCCGTCTGCAGGAGATGATCAATGTGAACATAACGCAGTTGGCGACCAACTCTCACCAGGTAGGTCAATGGTCCCAACCGTCTTATCACTGTACCTGGAACCCACTTCTCCATTCCTCCTCGGGTATTTCGCACATTCACCGAGTCACGTGGTGACAGTTCACGCATGATTCTTGTCATGCTGCCGCTGTTGTCTGCCTTGCTGATTCTGGATGTGCTCTTCCATGTTTGGTAGGAGGATACTAAACTTGGTGCGAGGTTTGCGTTTCAAGAACAGTTCTGATGGTGTTACTCCTGAACACTGAATGAGGAGTGTTTCTATACTGGAACAGACAGTTGGCTAATTGGTGTTTCAGTGAACGTTTCTTGCCACCTCTTCTCACACTTTAGCATGTTTGCGTAACGCTCTCTTCAAGATCTGGACTGTGCGCTCTGCTGCCCCATTGGACGATGGATGGTACGGAGGTACCAGTGTTTGTTTAATTCCATTCTGTTTAAGGAAATCTGTGAATTCCTGGGAAATGAATTGGGGTCCGTTGTCCGAGACAACTTCTTCCATGGTTGACTGCAGGGGCAGAGGCGATACCATAGGTTAGACGTTGATAGGCATACAATCCTTTGTGAGTGTTCACAGTTAGGTATTGTTGGCTATTCGTGTACTTTTCAGTTCCATTTGCTGATAGGCATTTGACAAATCAATCTTGCTGAACACAGTTCCACTTCCTAATGTGGCAAAGATATCTTCCGTGTCCGGCAGCGGGTAAGGGTTATCTAGAAGGACCTGGTTCACCGACACCTTGAAATCACCACAGATGCGTAGACTTCCATCTTTCTTGGGTACGCAGACAATCGGAGAACCCCAGTCACTTCGTTCCACCTTTTTCACGACTCCTAACTTCTCCTAACGGTCTAATTCGTCTTCCACTTTGGCGTAGTGCGTAGGGAACTGGACGAGCTTTGCAAAATATCGGTTTGCACCATCGTGCAACTTTATGTCCGCCTTAAAACCTTTGATGGTTCCCAGTCCCTTGTCAAATACCAGTTTGTACCGGCTCAAAACATCAGACAGAGTATCAGCCTTGCTCACATAAAATATATTGCGCCAATTTAACTTCAGTTGCTCCAACCAGTTTCTGCCTAGCAGTGGAGGGCCGTCTCCATCCACAACAATCAAAGGTAGTACCAGCTCCTGCTGTTCATAGACTACAGGCAAATGAACTTCACCATAGTCAGGAATTCGTACACCATTGTAAGCCTTCAACTTAATCTTGGTACCACGTAAGGGCCACTGGTTAAACTGCTGGTCATACAGGACCTTAGGTAGGATAGACACTGTGGCTCCGGTATCCAATTGCATTTTACAACTCTTCTGATCCAACAACACTGACACAAGAATCGGGATGTGTCCATTTTTACCAGAATCTTTTGCTGCAAAAATGCCCAGAACTTCATCATCTTCTGTGTCTTCCTCGACCACCTCTTCCAGGTATTTTTGTTTCTCGAAGCCCTTTTGTTCTACCACTTGACTTGCTTGCGGTTGCGGAATCATTGCTGGGTTTCGTCTTGCATACACTTGCATAATGACCCACTTTCTTACACTTCGTGCATACACTTTGGCGAGCTGGGCAAATTTTATCCTTGCTAAAATGTCCCTCTTGACCACACCGGTAGCATCGGCCAAGCCGTTTTTTCCCTTTTTGCCTCCTAGGGGGCTTTGAGTCATGGCATGAGGCAACTTTATTCACTCCCAAGGATTCCTCTGTTGAAGATGTAGAATCTTGTGCTCCCATTTTCTTAGCCTGAAGGTCAACTGCTTCCATTGATCGAGCTACCTCTTGTAATTTCTGAAGAGTAAGATGCTCCTTTGCCAGCAATTTTTTCCTGAATTCCGATGATCGACATTTATCAATAACTTGATCTCTGATGTCAACATCTGGGTTTGCAAAATTACAGTCCTGTGCTTGCTTTCTAAGCCTAGCTATGAATTGACTAACTGTTTCTCTCTCCTGTTGAGCCATGCTCCTGAATACATGTCGCTCATACGGTTCATTAAGCTTGGTGACAAAATACGCGTTCAGAGCACGTACCGTTTTCTCGAAATCAGTAGCCGTATTCTCTTCAAATTCTTCCGTCGGGGCTGGGTCAGTTAGCGTTTCGTACAACTCCTGAAACTCTATTCCCGCGGTGTGAAGTAGTAAAGCCTTCTTTTGTGCATCGTTCACCACTCCTTTGGCCACAAGAAAGTATTGAAACGATTGAAGCCATTTCTTCCAACGTGGTCCCAATGCAGACGAATTACCTTTGCAATCGAACGGGGCTACACCTTGAATTTCGATATTAACTGCCGCCATTCTTCGTTAGTTAGTCAATCCCATCCTCGTCGCCAGTGTTAAATACTAAGAAACCATCGGATGGTTTCAGAAAGGTTCGATTGGGCAGGATTAAATCACACATAACAACAACTGTGATGTAACATGGCGAACCCCGGACCAGAACAAGAACAGGGAGCCTCGCTTTTAATGCTCATGCGTACAACCGCTGACAATACATAACACCATTTATGCAATTAGTTTAGCGAAACCCGGTGCCAATGAGGTAATTGTGACTTTATAGAGAATTTCATGTCATGAACTCCTGATGAAAAGGTTCTTCCCTGGCTTGGTCCGTAATGACCATGGGTCCTGGTGATGATTGCACACTGTCAGTGGCGTGCAACAGTGAGCACCAAGTCTTAGTTTGCATTTCTAAGGAAACACATGTCGAGCGTCAATTTTGGGATGAGGCGATAGTGATGCTGAGTTTATGGAGCAACAACTCCCTTGCGTGGAGAAGGAGCACGGTGTGGTTCGACAGAGCTTGTGTAGACCCACACTTGATTTTCTCACCAGACAACAAGTTTGTTGTGACCTGGAAGTGCCTTCGGGAGGGCCTTGGCATACACATTCTTGATGCAAAATCCGGAGAAACACGGCACACCTTGCTTCAAGAGCATTTTGACGTTGTTGACTGTAAGTTTGTGATTGATAGTGAGTCTCCGGTTTGCTTTGTCCGGGGCAACTTCCTTAGATTGTTTAACATGAGATCCGGTGATCTGCGCGTGCTAGACATTGGAGAGCGACCTTACAGTTTAGGAGCCTGTGTGGGGCAGTCCCTTGTCGCCATTGGTTTATGGGGTAGATTGAAATTCGTCCATGTCGAGTTACCAAAAGTCAAGGACTCTCAAAGGAAGCAAAGTTACTAATGACTTCATATAAACTGCTATCAGTAATTCCGTCAAGCAAACCAGCAAGTAATTTTCTCCGATTCATGAAAAGGTAACCTTGACACGGAAAGGTTTACCGTTTACTTGATCTATTTCCTTGAGATCCTGCTGTGAGCAGAACCTAAGCTACTAAAATAGTGGCGGATCTAGGGGGAGGGTAGGGGGCAAGGCACCCCTTATTTTGGGTGAATAAAGAAATCAAAGAAGCCGGCAGGACAAGGAAAACAATACTTTAGTTTAGTGAGTCGATTTGTTCCTGTTTTACTTTGGCGTGTTCGATCTTGAAAAGTTGACAAGAGTCTCTTGGCTTACAATCGGTAAGAAACGATGATCTAGACTGAACACACAGTTTTGGTAGAGATATCTCGTGCGCCACAAATAGATCGTTGAGAAAAGCACTAACATTAATATTTCGTCACTTGCGAGATTATTCCGAATATATGAATGTTGTGCCGCGTAGCACTATGAACACAAATGATGTAACAGAGAATTAACTCTGGAGTGTAAATTTTAGTGCTAATTTAACCTATGAATAACCCACTGGGCGTTAGCCCTAGTAAAAGGAATCAGGGAACCACACGAGGTAAAGAAAAAATCTTTTGACCTCGGTGGGAATCGAACCCACGACCTCCGGATTAGATCTACCGTTACTTTGCCGACTGAGCTACGAGATCGGACAGAGAAAGTCGGGGTCGTTTTAGATGGTGAATCGCGGTGAAGAGAAAGTAAGGGTACATATGAATGTTGTGCCGCGTAGCACTATGAACAATCTAAATCGACCCCGACTTTCTCTGTCCGACCTCGTAGCTCAGTCGGCAGAGTAACGGTAGATCTAATCCGGAGGTCGTGGGTTCGATTCCCATCGAGGTCAAAAGACTTTTTCTTTACCTCGTGTGGTTCCCTGATTCCCTTTACTAGGGCTAAAGCCCAGTGGGTTATTCATGGGTTAAATTAGCACTAAAATTTACACTTCTGGGCCCGGTTGTTCAAAACTCCGATTAAGCCTAATCGTCGATTAAAACCACTAACACCGGGTTAGCTAATTGGAGGAATTGAGAACGTTATTCAAAGCCCGATTAGAAGGCAGATTAGTTAATCGCTGGTTAACGGTTAGTACATGGTGTAAAAACCACTTATATTGTCTCGCTAATCGACAATTAGTATCCCATAATGTAATTTCCTGTGAGTAAGAACTGTGATTGTTTCCAATATGGCGTCCGCGTTATGGACTACCAGTGAAACAGTGGACTTGTCCACTCCAGTTGTATCGCCAGGAACTTGCAGTAAGCTATCACTCGCATAAAACTGTAGTGCTATCAGCACTTGGTCGATTGGTTTCAGAGCGTAATAAAAATTTGTTTCCTTTGTAAATCCGCCTCTATGAGGTTTGTATTGTATTCAATTGAGGCTCTGTCACATCTGTAGCGAGTGCGAAGCTTTTGATTGCTGTAAACTAGTATGCTACCGTTATATCGATAAATTCGTGCTCGTGTTTGTCTCATGCAACGAAGACCAAACAACAAGTCGGCCATTTTATTTCAATATTAATCGGCCGATTAGCGATTTAATCTTCCTTTGGAGGTGTATTAAATTTAACCCGCCGATTAGAGTCAGATTAGCGTTAATCGGGCATTGAGCAACGCAATCTACTCGCAGATTAAATTTTAATCACGGATTAGCGTATTTAATCGAGGATTAGTGCTAATCGGGGTTTTGAACAACCGGGCCCAGAGTTAATTCTCTATTCTGAATATAGTTTTGGAATGAAGTGACGAACCACAAAGCCACGACAAGGCGTTTCAATTCCTTAGAATGTAAACGATTCATTTCTGGCGTAACTGTAGAACATGCCACAGTCGGAAAGTTCAGCGCAACCGGGCATATACCCCTGGTCAAACGGCCCATGATAGTCGATGATAGTTGACGATAGTCCATGATAGTTGAAGTACGTGCTTCCGTTTGACCGCCAACTATCATGCACTATCATCGACTATCATTTGAGCTTGTTCAAATCCTTCATGATATTCGATAGTTTTTCTCGTTTGACCACGCGTATGATAGATCATGATAGTTTTTTGGTCAGTTTTTTTGTTCCTCAAATGTTTCACAGTTCATGCGGAACATTTCGTTGTAAGCGGCAGTGTCCTCCACTCTCAATTCTTCCACCAATTTTAATTAATTAACATTCCGCTTTCGTTTCTCCTTTTGATCCATTGCCTTGTCCGTCCTCTCTTTCACCAACTCTCTCCAGATCCATCTTCCGTTCAGTCCTCCAACAAATTGATTTTTAGAAAACAAGCTGCCGCCTTCTTTCGCCGCGAAAAATTCATACTTTTACAAGTTTGTCTTACGGGAAGCCATTTAGTGTTCACAGTTTTACGCGGAAAGAGCTTGGAACTCGCTGCTCTCGTGACTTTGCTTGCGCGACCGCCGGTGAACTATCGTCAACTATCACGAAAGTCTTTGGCCGTTTGACCATCTGAATGATAGTTTGTGATAGCTGGTGATAGTCGGGAGAGAATCAACTATCATCGACTATCATGCGCCGTTTGACCAGGACTTAAACTGTGTTCCAAGAGCGGAAGATGTCCTTCTTCGGATGTATGTCACTGAAAGGAACACACAAGTTGTCGGCTAATACGATAAACTGGGTAGGAAAACAATCAGTCCCGGGTTTGGAAAATTAATTCATGTCTAAACACTACACGTTCATTCTTCAATTGTATTGAGAAAATTATAGTCTTCATGGGTTTCAATGTTTCCCTATGAAAGGCCTCCCGATCGTGCACAGGTTTATTTTTACATTTTTACATTATTATTTTACATTATTAGTTTACATTTCTGCCTATCGCCCACGTGTACGCAACACAACAGTATTCGCCAATGTGCATTGATGTAAACGTGCTCCAAAAAAAGATAAATTCGGAAGCGGAGACAATTATTTCGGTTTTCGTGCTTTGTTAACTTAAGAACAGCGCAAACGGATACATTCGTAAGCGATGACGTCGCGTTAAGAAATTCACTCATGCTTAACGCCAGCCTCTGACTTAAGCGCCCTAGTTTGATATATGTTTCAGCGTTACGGGCGTTTATGTCCGGACATGTTGTAAACGCTAGCTAAGCGATCTATAGTCCTGAGCGAAATTGTTTTGGCGTGCGTTGACATCCGTGTACGTTTTCGTAAGTGGATACGTATGGACTAATGCGTAACTAATGCAAACAACGTCATAGTGAAGTAAGTAATCTCTCGATATTCTGGAAGTATCTATTGTATTGTAGAACCCCTGTGAGCTTCATATTATATGATTTATATTTAGATACCCTTAACAAATGATTAAAATCAATTTTTCATTTTATACATGGCAACTAAGACACGTAGGGACCGGGAATCAAAACAACAGAGATGACGAGGACCAATAAATTAAAATATCTTGATGAAAAGCAGGATGAGAACTTTAGAGATATTCGCCTGTTTTTCGAAAAGCGGCTGAGTCGAAAAATTGATGAAAAGCATAAAAACGTTCTCTTGACGAAAATGATTGAAAAGTCAGAAGGCGTTTTTCTTTATGCTTTTTTCCTGATAGATTACATCCAAGAGAATATTCCACTTCTCACCCTTAAGCTGCTGGAGGACAGCTTACCGCTAGGTATTTCGTCCGTTAATCTTTCTCAATTTGGAAAGAGCTAAAGATCAGCGAAGACCAAGTATTGCGCTGCTTGTGCGCCCTCACCGCTTCCAGAGAACCATTGCCAGTAGCGTTTGTTTCCAGACTGTTGAACTCTGGTGAAAGGTCCATGTCTGCTCAGCGAAGAATGAACAAAGCAATCGCCTGCATCTCTTCACTTTTACCAGTTCGCGATGGGCGTCTTCACTTCTTTCACAAGTCAGTAAAAGACTGCTTAACTAATGTATCTTATTACGGTCAGCATGATTTCACCGTGGATGAGACGAAAGGTCACGAGGTTCTCTTGCACCTGTGCATTAATGAGCTCGACAACGTCAAGCGAAGGGGCGTACATCGTTCACAGTTTAGTGACGCTGAAAGGTACGCTTTAGAACATGGTGTCCACTACATGATTGTAGTCCATGGATTGGGTGAAAAGACAAGACCTTTCAATGTGCAAGAGCTTGTAGATAAATACGTCACAGACATAGAACTCATTTATGTCACACTTTGTGTCAACCACACGGCTTCCTCAGAGCACCTTCATGTTCAAAAACACGTTAAACCAGGGGCGCTCAATCAGCAAAGTAAGTCACTTTAAATGTTTTTGCTAAGAGTTCTCAGAAAACAGTCTAATATGTTAAGAGACCAGAGCTATCTTCCAGAGCGGCAACGATCCTTGATAACGAGCTTTCTACAGTAGCATACATGAAATACTTGGACAAAGAACAACAGAGTGGAGCAGTTCAGTCCCGATTTTACTGTTCAGATACGGTAGCATGTTTGGATGTCTCTCCTGATATGGATTACATGGTGTGCGAATGTTGCGATGGAACAATCCACTTGTGGTCTCTTGAGACTGGAAACAAAGAATGGAGTCGACCCACCCTAATGAAGAGAGAATACGCCGGTGTGAATCAAGGTTACGGTGGAGGTGCTTATCGTAGTGTAAAGAGCAAAGCGTTGGCTTTTTACAGTTCTGTCGTTTTTCATCCCAGCGGGAAATATATCCTGCCAGGAACCCTCCGAAATGTTTACACTCTCAACGGAGATTTTAATGTCATTTTTCCAAAGAGCACCTGCATATTCTCGCATTGTGCTTTTCCTAGTGACAAAGAATAATTTTAACAGACTGTTTTAATGATCCTATGAAAATAGCCTTGTGGAGTATGGGAACTGGAGAGGTTCTTAAACGTATATCTTGCCATGATATTATTTTATGTTTTGCCATCTCCCAAGATGGGTCGCTCATAGCTGTTACTGACTTGACTGGTTCAATCCATCTTATAATTCAAGCTAAATCATGCTCCCTGTGAATTGATGTTTTTCGCTCCGAACAATGAGGTCATTGCTTGTGGTTACCTTCGTTTTCGGATGGAATATCTTGGATGTCATCAGTATGGCTGGATGTCTGCTGGTCAACCAATATTTATGTTTTTTTCCGTGAAGGAGAATACTCGTCACCCCCATCAAAAGGCTCTTCATTGTCGCCCACAGAAGACTTTTTCTTGTGGCCTTGTGAGCCAAAGACACTAACAAGAGAAGGCATAATTTAAGTTTTTGCCGGATCAAGAATGTGTATAGAGTTTTCCCATCCTTATTGGCTGGATTCTACATCAAACCGAATGCAGAAACGTCGTTGGTCTATCGAAGTAGTAACAGTAATCCTCCGTCGATGGGAATTTTCCCATACTTTGTCGACTATTTAATGTTCATCCTGTGTCCAATCTTCTTCAATATGTGGCTTGCGTTATTTTTAACTGTTTCTCTTCTTTTACGTTAGTATCCCAATTAGGTACAATTTACGGCCCATTTTGCTTCTTCAAGAGGGTTGATAGGAAA
>CM042758.1:13634717-13644221 GCA_022496165.2 Catalaphyllia jardinei | reverse complement strand
GGGGGGGGGAGGGGCTTAAGTTTATACCCTGAGATTCCTTTGCAGCACACGTCGAGCTTTTGTAAAACGTTTAGTGTACTAAGCCGGAATGTATGTATGAATGTATCAAGTTAACAAAACGTGTGAAATATTGTTGTTATGACTAAAAATACCTGTTATTTTACACTCCATGGAGTTTGAAATATTGACGTGCACAATGCTGAAAATAGCATTTCCGGTCCTCTAGATTTCACAATTTTCTGGAGAGAGGGGTACATGCTCCCAGACCCCCCTAGAGGCCCGCGCCTTCGGTGCTCGTATTTCATAATCCCCCTTAATCAATATTCCTGTCAATACGAACACCCTTCCAAAAACCTCAGCTACGCCCCTGGTGATGAAAATGTTAACTGTCAAGTGTTGTTTGATAACCGAACTTTAGCCACGTGACCTACTGTCTTGGTACGGGGCCGTACGTTAATTCATATTTACGGTCTCGATCGAGGTTTAGGGCGCCGACTTGGCACCGGATTTCAATCGTCTCTCTTATCTCAGGCTGCTGCGTCAACGAGTCCTCAATAAATACCAGTGGGAAAAACTTTTCACTTGGCACCGGATTTTAATCGTCTCTCTTATCTCAGGCTGCTGCGTCGACGAGTCCTCAATAAATGCCAGTGGGAAAAAGCTTTTCCCTTCTAGTGGAACCAAGCCGGACTCCAACTCTTTCGATATCACTCTTCTATTCTTGCTTTTGACTAAAATTTGTGGACTATCCCCTCCACCATCAGGTTGGCACACTAAGCCACCCCAAAGTGACACCTCATTTGAGGCAAATCTTGTTCGTATTAAGTTTTTCCGCAATGAATTGTATGGACATGTGTCTTCTTCTGGTGTTGATACACCAACGTTCAAGGCCCTCTGGGACGCAATTTGTGAAGTTCTTGTTTCCCTTGGGCTGGATCAGGCAGAAATAGATAGATTACGGGCAGAACGCTGCGGAGAGGATGACTATCTTGACGTGCTGTTTCAATGGACTGCTAGTGAACTAGATGTCATCTCACAGCTGAAGGAAGTCCATCTGAGTCTGACTGAAACACAACAAGATGTCAAGAAAGTACTTCAGAACAAATTAGAAGATTGCAAAACCCTTGAAGAAAGCATTTCCAAGCTGGAGGAGGTTAGGCCGATCGAAAACAAAACACATCAAGCTGTCAAAGATGCACGTCTGTCTCAGCTAGAAGACCACAAAACACTTCATAACGCCATGTGTAAACTGAATGAAATTCATAAGATCGAAACCGAAACGCATCAAGTAATCACAGGAACACATCAGGATGCCATCTCAAAACTAGAAGGTGTATCCCAGACCCAAACGAAAACTCGTCAAGCTGTCGAAGAAGTGCATGACATCCTTCGAGCGAGTCTTCAAGAAGTCAAACAAGAGGTTGAGGACTTAAAGAGAGAAATAGAAATGGATAGGGCAAATGAATTACTTCGAAGCCTAAGTAAGTCCGAGTTCACAGGAAACATTGAGTATCATGCACAGCGATTCCAGGAGGGAACCCGTGAATGGATCTTCGAACGAGTTGAGAACTGGCTAGATGACCGAACATCCCCAAACCGGGTGATGGTAATTAGTGGAAATGCAGGTTTGGGGAAATCTGTTATATCTGCCGTCATTTGCAAAAGAATGCAGGACGCTGGTAGACTGTCAGGGAGCCACGTTTGTCAACATAACGATATGCGGTACAGGAAACCTCAGTTGATGCTTTAGTACCTAGCCATTCATCTGAGTTACACTCTATTATAGTACAAAAAAGCCCTCATGGAACAGCTATCAAGAAATTTGGGGATGGAACTCAACAGCATGGGCGTGGAAGAGTTATTCTCGTTACTTTTCAAAGAGCCGCTTAGCACCGTAACTGACCCTGGAAGAAATATGCTAATTGTAATAGATGGACTGGACGAGAGTGAGTATCAAGGACGCAATGAACTGCTGGGTGTGATTGCAAATCAGTTCTCTAGGCTTCCACAATAGATTCCATTTTTTGTTACAACTCGACCTGGAATTAACATCGCAGACAGCCTGAAGCACTTCAAACCTTTACATCTTCATGAAAATCAGAAAGAGAACTTGAGAGACCTTCGGCTATTCTTTGAAATGCAGCTGACTCCTAAGATTGCGGAAGAGCAAAAAGATGTCATCTTCATGAAACTGATTGAGAAGTCTGAAGGCGTTTTTCTTTATGCGTACTTCCTGATACATCACATTCCAGAGAATGTTCGCCTTCTCGCCCTTGAGCAGCTGGAGAGCAGCTTACCGCTGGGTATTTCGTCCGTTTACCTTTCCCATTTCAAACGGTTGGAAAATGAACTTCGCAAAGAGCTAAAGATGGACGAAGACCAAGTGTTGAATTTTTTGTGCGCCTTTGCCGCTTCAAGAGAGCCAATGCCAGTAGCGTTTGCTTCAAGACTATTGACCCCTGGTGGAAAGTCGTTGTCCGCTCAACGAAAGGTAAACAAAGCAATAGCCTCCATCTCTTCGCTTTTGCTAGTTCGCAATAGCTGTCTTCACTTTTTCCACAAATCAATCAAAGACTGGTTGACGAACACATCGTGCTATGGTGGACATGATTTCACCGTGAACGAGAAGGAAGGCCACAAGATTCTCTTCGACCTTTGCAGGAATGAGCTTGACAATATCAAGCGAAGGGGTGTACATAAATCACCCTTCTTCAGTGACACTGAAAGGTACGCCTTGCAACATGGTGTCCAGCACATGACTGAGCTGTGCGAATCGGGTGAAAGTCCAAGAGTTTCCGATGTAGAAGACCTGGTTAATACGTATGTGACCGATTTGGAACTCTTTTACGCAAAACTTTGTGTGAACAGCACAGCTTCCTCTGAGGATATTTTCAGTGTTCAAAAGCATATTAAGCCAACCTTGCTCAGTGAGCGAAGTCAGTCTCTTTTAATCTCTTTGCTAAAAGTGCTTAGAAAACACTCTTATCTGTTAAGAGACCATCCGCAACTTTTGTTCCAATGTTTGATCAATGATGGACCTCCTGAGCTATCATCTGAAGCTGCAGCCATCCTCGAAAACAGGCTTCCCACTGACCCGTTTATGAAATACTTAGCCAAGCAAGAAGAAAATGTAGCACTTGAAGCCCGATTTTACTGTTCAGATACGGTGGCGTGTTTTGATGTTTCACCTGAAATGGACTACATGGTGTGCGAATGCCGCGATGGAACAATCCAGTTGTGGTCTCTCGAGACTGGTAATTTCGAATGGAGTCGGCCTTCCCTAATTAACAGAGAGTTTAAATGTGTGCATCCTGAAGGGGATATAGTTCCTGATCGAGGCGCGTACCGTGAGATAGAGTGTAAAGTTTTGACTTTTTACCGTTCTGTCGTTTTTCATCCAAGTGGCAAGTCGATCCTTCCAGGGACCCTAACAAACGTTTACAATCTCGAAGGAGACTGCAATTACCTTTATCCTAATAGTAACTGCACATTTTTGCATTGTGTTTGGCCTACCGACAAAAAAACTATTTTAACAGACCGTGTTGATGATCCAAAAGAAGTTGTCTTGTGGAGTATGGAACCTGGTAAAGAGCTAAGGCGCATAGCTTGGAATTATGTTATTACATCTTTTGCGATTTCCCAGGATGGTTCACAAATTGCTCTTGCTGACGAGACTGGTTCTATTAACATTAATGTGGTTAAAAGAAACAGTTGGTGTTTGTTCAATTGCGGCGTGGCCTGTGGTATGATGCACTTCACACAAGACAACTACACCCCTGTCTGTGGCTACCTCTCTTATATGTTTGAAGAGAACATCGATTACGGTATAGGTGGTTGGGTGTCGTACCGTAACCCGGTGATTGTCCTTTGTGAAGCTAACAAGAATTATCTATCTTAAGTAGACTTCGTCTTGTGGCCCATTGAACCAAAGACCAAGGCTATGGGCTATTTTTGCGATGACGGCTGGGTGAAAAATGCGAAAAGTGTTTTTTCCTCGTTAGGAACAGGATTCTACAAGTGGCTTGATAATGGAACAGCATTGGTTGGTAGCCCATCGTTTAACTACGTCGGGGCAATTCATGTTGACTCGCCGAGTGAAGCGAATTGGGCTTTCACCAGACAAGCAGTCGAAGAAGTTGCATTTTCTTCTGAAGGAGATGTCATTTATTCCATTACCTCAAAAGTTGAAAGTAGTGTTAGTGCGGTTGAAGTGACCGTTTTCCGAATGTCAAGTCAAGAAATCCTGTTGAAAAAGTCTTTCACTTGTCCATCACTGTCGCTTGTCCCCGTGAAGGACGGTGTTGTACTATGTGTAAAGGATAAAGTACCAGAGCTTTGGAATTTTGAGCTTACCGAGTGCATTTGACAAATTCCCAAATTAAAGGGAACTAAAAAGCTTATTCGTTTATCAGATGACCTGATAACCTGTGAATGGTATTATCGTACATTAACACCTGAAGAATTATCGGAATTTGGTTATCCAGCAGAGACCGAGGATTCTCTGGAGCTTCATGCAGAAGATGATTTAATGGAAGAAAACGAAGCTCTACATCATGATAACTCCACAGATGAAGAAACGTCCGACGATTCATCAACGACGGACACTTGTATAGAATTCAGTGATTTTTTTTTTCAGTACTTTACTGCCTTAGCTTTTTGTGGACATCGTCAATGTTACCAGTGGAGAGTGTGTTTCATCTACCAAGACAGGGGCAAGTTGTGACCACCATGCATTTCTCTTATGCAACAGTCAGAACCAGCTGTTAGTCTGCACCAGCGAGGAATTAGACGATGACTCTTTTGAGGGGGAACAGTTTACTGTTGCTTTATGGAACAACAACTCCTTTTCCTGTGCATGGGAAAGAAACTACGCGCGATACGGCACTCGTTCTCTTACGCCATATTTCATGTTCTCCCCTGAAGAAGAATTCAGTTCAGGCTATGGAGTGCACATTCTAGATGCAAGAACTGGAAAAACACAACGCACTTTGCTGAAAGACCAAGATGACATCGTTGATTGTAAGTTCGTTGTTAATGGAAAGTCTCTGGTTTGCTGCAGTAAGGACAAGTTCCTTCGATTGTTTGACATCAGATCTGGTGATCAACGTAGCGTGCTAGATGTTGAAGAGCAACCCTGCTGTATAGGAGCCTGTTTGGACAAGCCTATTGTCGCCATTGGCTTATGGGGCGCCAGATTGAAATTCGTTCATGTCAAGTTGCCAAGTGACCAGGACTCTAAAGGGAACAAAGGTGAGAATTAATGGCTAAATGCTACTTTTCTAAGTGATTTCCTTCGGCTGGCTGCATCACGCATGGCTGTGATAGTATGCTGCTATTAACAGCAACAGTACACTGAAGTGTAGTAAGAAACGAACTTTCAATATATTAAAAGGACAGGTTACAAGAAAGGTGTAGATCTTACCCTCTCACTTCAGTCTGTCATTTAATCTGGTATACATTTGTCGTTGCTTTTCAGTTGTGCTTACGTCCGTTCCGTTACCGCTCCTTTACGAACAGGAATTGTATGAGGGTAAACACACCCAAATAAATATTTTTAACCTGGACAATGGAAGTATTCGTCAACAATTTTAGGTGTTTAGAGGCTTGGATACTACTCATAGTCACTACATGTCTCTATCTTTTGCAAGTTTCCGTGGCAAACAGAAGTGAATCACACATGGATGCTATTCTCGATGATGTCAGTTACTGGGAAGTTTTGAAAATAGATGTCAGAGCCCCGCAGAGTCCACCAACGGAGAATTAGTTTTAATTCAAGTTGAGTACCAGTTACTCTGAACATGCAGAGCATGTTGTACATTTCAGATAGGCACATGAAAAGGGACTTTATAAAGGAAATAATTTGACATTTAGCACTATTTATGTTCATATCTAAGAGGTAAAGCTATGTTAGGATACAGTCTAGTATGGTGTACTGAGCCTTGATATCACGACTTCGTTAAATAATGAAAACCCGAATATAGCGAACACTCTTGTTGTCTCAGTCATGTCTGATTTCTGAAGACATGGACATGATTTTTCTGTTCTTGTATTTAGTGACTCTTAGCCCAATTACAACGAACGCATCTGCTAGGAACAGAGTATCTTAACTGGTTTTATATGCATTGGAATCGTGAGAATTAACCTACCATAGACTTGAACTGAATCAATCCAGGAAGGATTCTCATTAGATTAAGCAGCGAGACAGTTTGTACTGATTACATCGAGTACCTCCACCATACATTTGCTGATGTAGACATTCTGATTTTGACTTTAGGAGTTCGTTTTATCCAAGAGAATAGCGATCATCGAATACACGCAGGGTCGTGTAACTTGCTTCGAATACTGTACTGATCATGATTTTAAAGTACTTTAAACGAGGCTACTTATGGAAGAATCTTTGTTTGCATTGTTGTTATTATTAGGAAAAAAATTGTATTAATTACATTTAATTAGGAAAACATACCGCAAAACTCACCGGAGTGGTAAAATATTGCTTAATTTCGTTTGGTGCTGTGCCAGTCTTGATTACGGAATTAAAAACTTTGTCAAGTGGACACTATTCATCAAAGAGCCACTAATACAAAGCTTCATAACTATCCGTTACTTTCTGCTCGAGATAACAGAAACCCTAAGAAAAGGCTTTGTCAAAGGCTGGATACGTATCATGAGTTCTCCACCCGAGTTACATCACAAGACAATGTCTTTATTGCTCATATAAATTCTGGAAAAAATTATATTCACGTAGCCGGCTATGGAGCGACGTGCTGGTTACTGACCGTTTAATACAGTGTCACTGTAAGCCATTAGCAATAAGCCATTTCTGTGTTGCCTTCTGCAAATGTTTCAAATTGAGCGGTCGCGCAAAATCCTTCAATGAACGTATAGGCGGAACATATTTCAATATGAACGATAAAAAGGCAAAACGCAACTCAGAAATGACCAATTCACTTTGAGTTAAAGCGTCAAAGGGACGTTTTACCTATTTTGTGATTTTGCTAGTAGAAATAAGGTCAGCTAGTTGGGACATGGCGTTTAGTTACTGTTTTTAATTTGAACGGAATACTAAGTTGAACTTCGTTTTTTTGTTGACACCACGTAGCCATAATACGTATAAATATCATAATGGACACAGCTGTATGATGATTGTGTATTGCAGGTAAATATTGTAAGGTAAATATTGTAAGCAACTTTTAAAGACTTTAAACACATCACTGTGGTCATTTTTACCGAACGTATTTCAGGACATTTGGGTTTTTTTCTAGTCCAGTCCAGTTACAGTAAAATGAGAGAAGTCTTATCACTTCTAGCAATGCACGTTTAAAAAAAATCAGTACTTGTATTGGTTTTTTTATGGATAATTTTGTTATAATAAATAAAGTTTAGTTGTGTTACTCAGTTTCTAAACGTAAAGTCTGTTCCAGGCTCTCTGTCTGTGGAGGATTGAAAAAGCGAGCGGGCGATGAGCGGGGTCTGGTAGGGAAAAAGGAGAGGTCAGCCCCTTCCTTTTCTCTCCCGGATCCCGATCGCCGCTGATCCCGCCAATCGCTTGCTCCCGAGCCTGGTACAGGCTAAGTGCTATACAATCAATGCTCTCTGACGGGACACTAGGCTTGGCCGCGGACAGCTCTACTCACGATCGCTTCGAAAACAATTCCGTTTAAAGTCCACACAAACGTTTTTGTTTTATATTTTTGTATGAGCCACGACCGTTCGCCCGTAAGTGTTTGCAAATTTCTCATTTGTAATTGCCTGTCATTGAATGCCAACCAGTAGCTAGAGATGGACTATGGGTCCTTGCAAAAGAAAATTAGTTTTCAACAAGACGGGAAAAGACTCGTTTTAACCGTTGTTACAGCTCAACTTTCGTGATTTGACGTCACAGGTCTTCTGAACGAAGTAAATCTTTGCAAGATGAATTTGTTCTTCGTTCATAAAGTGCAACTCGGGAACCATTTTGTCAAGAAAGTTATAGCCTGTTTTACCTTTATCGAAGCGTGCTTATGTAGACTGGAACTGGCCTATTTCGCGGGAAAAATATCTAAAAATAGACTGGTCTGTAAAAATGCCGTTGCATTGGCTTATTGTGGGAGTTGCAGGCTCCTAGTAATGGGCTCCTGCCAATGGCTATTTTGTGGCATTCAGAAACTTGATGCTCTTTGAATCGCGCCAACGCCTTTTTCCAGTTTGAAAACCCTTTAGAAATAAAAGCAGACTGCCTTACTTCTGGCAGCTCGAAGATTTGATTTTGCATTTTGTTGCATGCAAATGAAACACAACACAGAATCGCTTTGCTCATTATAGTGTAGCCAGGGAAATTCCGACTGAAATGAGCGATTCTGTTTGCCACAATGCTTGTTTGAAAAGTTGAAATCCGCAGGTTGGAATGGTTCCGTTACATTGATCTCTACATTCGCTGGCTGTCGACTGATCAACTTGTCGTTGGATTGGAGAAGGCTGCGACTCTTGACTGGATATTGTGGCTTCTACCTCACTAGTGAAGTTGATTGTTTCGCACGTTCCTTCGGGTGGAGGCTTTTTTAACGAATTAAAATGAAACATTATTAGACCAATATTTTAAAAACACATAAAAAGTGACTGGAAATAATTCAGTTATAGAACAGATTCAGAAAAAAGTAGCAAAAATTATGCACAGTTTACTCATCAGATAAAGAAGGTTTTCCATGTTGTTTGGAAAAGTAATCAGAAATTTTAAGAGTTCTCTTCTTTGCATTACTAGTGGTATGTGAAGTCTCGTCGTTCGTATTTATGCTGCCGTGTACCATGTGCACTTCTTTGTTCGTAATAACCGCCGGATTGAATGTTCCTTGATGATCAGAGCTATAAACAATTCTACGACAACAACAACAACAACAATATTTATTAACTCACACTTAAGACAAGTTACAGAGGATCGTCATATACATCACAGGTTACTTAAAGAGAATAATTAGGAAATTTATTTAATTAATTGGAGCCTAGAGCTCAAAGGAACCGTACGGTTTTCGAGTTGACCTCTAGTAACTATTTACAGTTAATTTTAGTAAAAAGAAAATAAGGAGCAACAAGAGGAAAGAGACAAGACCCAGTTAATAATACATATGTTTAATACTATTAATTTAAAATGCTTTTACGCAACTCCTAAGAGTATTGTTTAAACAGTAGATATTGTTTTACTTCTTTGGCAAAGGAGAATGTATTAAGATCTTTCAACGAAGAAGGGATATCATGCCAGAGGTCAATCGCCTTATAGGCAAACATTTGTTTCCCAGTGTTGGTTCGAATATATGGTTTGCAGAAGTTTTGATTTGATGCGTACCTTGTGTTGTACGTATGTCGGCTCTTGGCATATTGAAATAAGTTATCAAACACCTTTGGTAAGAACCCTTTATGCCACATGTGCGTAAATTTTAAAGCATGCAGGCGGTAAACATTATCTACTGTTAAAATGTCTAGAAGGTTTAAGATAGGGAGAGCGCTTTCAGTTTCAATTAAATCTTCAATTAA
>CM042758.1:13622217-13627217 GCA_022496165.2 Catalaphyllia jardinei | reverse complement strand
AGCTATTTAACGTTACACAATCTCTTGAAGAAAAGAGTTATACGTCAAGCTCAGTGGGACCAACTGTTCCCTCCTAGTGGAACCAAACCAGACTCTAACTCTTTCGACATCACTCTTCTATTCCTGCTTTTGACCACCATTTGTGGGCTATCACCTCCCCTATCAGGTTGGCACACTAAGCCACCCCCAAGTGACACATCCCTAGAGGCAAACCTTGCTCGCATAAAGTTTTTCCGCAATGAATTGTATGGTCATGTGTCTTCCACTGGTGTTGATACGCCAACCCTCGAGGCCCTATGGCAGGAAATTAGTGCTGCTCTTATTGCTCTTGGGCTGGATCAAGCAGAAATTGACAGGTTACAAGCAGAGCGTTGTGGAGAAGACGATTACATCGATGTGTTAACTAACTGGGCAGATAGTGAACAAGGAATAAAGTCTAAGCTGAAAGAGATGAAACGAGATGTTAATGAAGTACTTCAAACCCAGCTGGAAGATCGAAAAACTCAACAGGAGAGTAGTTCCAGGTTGGAGCAAGTGCATGAGATTGTGAACAAGACCCATCAAGCCATCAGTGAAGCCCTTCAGAACCAATTAGAAGACCACTGTTCACATGATACTATCTCAAAACTGGATGAAATACATCAGATCGAAAACGAAACCCGCGATGCTATTAAAAAAGTACATCAGACTAAACTGGAAGACCACAAAACACTTCAGAATGGCGTTTCCAAATTAGAGGGAATATCCCAGACTCAAATCGAAACTCAGCAAGCAGTAGACGAAGTACACGGAACTATACAAGCAGGTCTCCGAGAATTAAAGCAGGAGCTAGAAAACTTAAACAAGAAGCGTGAGATGGACAGAGCAGATGAATTGCTCAGAAACTTGACTAAGTCCGAGTTCAAAGGAGATATTGAATATCATGCACAGAGATTCCAGGACGGAACCCGTGAATGGATCTTCAAAAGAGTTGACGATTGGCTAGATGAAAGAACGTCCCAAAACCGGGTGATGGTAATTAGTGGAAATGCAGGGATGGGAAAATCAGTTATCTCCGCGGTAACGTGCCAACGAATGCAGGAGGCTGGTAGACTTTCAGGAAGTCACTTTTGTCAGCATAACAATGTACGCTACAGAAATCCTCAGCTAATGCTTCAGTCATTGGCCTGTCATCTCAGCCACACTCTACCAGAGTACAAGAAATCTCTCGTCGAACAGCTGTCGAGAAATCTGGGAATAGAAGAACTCAACAGCATGGGCGTAGAGGACCTATTCGCGTTACTTTTCAAGGAACCACTTAACAATGTAAAAGACCCAGGGAGAACTATCTTAATGGTGATAGATGGACTAGACGAGAGTGAACACCAAGGACGTAATGAGCTTCTCGATGTGATTACAAATCAGTTCTCCAGGCTTCCTCAATGGATTCGATTTTTTGTTACAACTCGATCAGAAATAAACATCGCAGACAGCCTGAAGCATTTGCAACCCATACATCTTCATGAAAATCAGAAAGACAACTTGAGAGACATTCGGCTATTCTTTGAAAGTCGGCTGAGTCCTAAGATTGGGGAAGAGCAAAAAGATGTTCTCTTCACGAAACTGGTCGAAAAGTCTGAGGGCGTTTTTCTTTATGCTTACTTCTTGATTGATTACATCGAAAAGAATGTCCCGCTTCTCACCCTTAAGCAGCTGGAGAGCAGCTTGCCGTTAGGCATTTCGTCTGTTTATCTGTCACATTTCAAACGATTAGAACATGAACTTTACAAAGAGCTAAACATGGACGAGGACCAAGTGCTGAGTTTCTTGAGTGCCCTTACTGCTTCCAGAGAACCATTGCCAGTAGAATTTGTTTCTAGACTTTTAAAACCTTATGGAAGGTCCTTGTCTGTTAGGCGGAGAACAAACAAAACAATGGCCTGCATCTCTTCACTTTTACCAGTTCGCAATCGTCGTCTTAACTTCTTCCACAAGTCAGTGAAGGACTGGTTGACAAATTTTGCTTGCTATGGCGAACATGATTTCACCGTTAACGAGAAAGAAGGCCATGAGATTCTCTTCAACCTTTGTACCACTGAGCTTGACAACATCAAGCAAAAGGATATAGACGTCACGCAATTTACCGACACGGAAAGGTACGCCTTGCAACATGGTGTGCAGCACATGATTGAGGGAGATAAATTTTGTGAAGCATCAGTATTGACGTATGTGACGAACTTAGAGCTTATGTACGCAAAGCTCTGTACAAGCACCGCGAATTGCTTAAAGGAACTTTCCAGTGTCCAAGTGCAAGCAATTGTCGCAATGACAAAGGAAAATCATGTTTCATCTCTTATCCATGCTTTGTTCTTGTTGCTTCGAAAACACTCTTACATTTTGAAAGATAACCCGCATCTTTTTTTTCAATGTCTACTTAACGAAGGGGGACATGAGCTTTATTGTAGAGCGGCGTCTCTTCTTGAAACCAAACATCCCGATATGCCTTACATGAAGTACTTGGAGGACCAGGAAGATCATTTCAGTCCAGTGCAGGCACGATTTTACTGTTCAGATACAGTAGCTTGTTTTGACGTTTCTCCTGAAAAAGACTTCATGGTTTGCGAATGCCGAGACGGAACGATTCATTTGTGGTCTCTTCAGACTGGCAACTTAAAATGGATTCGACCCACGTTAACGCTGAAAAAGTTTTACTTTGGTAGACCTGCTGGGACTGCGTATCGTCAGCTGGAGGGGTGCCTGTCATTTTACTGTTCTGTCGTTTTCCATCCCGATGGTAATTCAGTCTTGCCGGGAACCCTCAGAAATGGATACACCATTAGTGGCGACAGCATCTCTCTTTTTTCGAATAGCGACTGCACATTCACAAATTGCGTCTTTTCTGGTGACAAGAAAAAAATTTTAACTGACTGTCCCGATGAACCTAAGCGAGTAGTTATATGGAGTGTAGAAAGCGGTGAAAAATTAAAGGTTATAGATTGGGAAGAAGAAATTGCATCTTTCACTTTTTCTCGAGATGGTACACTCATCGCCATTTCTAGCTACACTGGTTGCGTTTACCTGGTTGATCTAGGGCAACGTTGTCCTGTGGGGTTGTTCCAGTTCCGACAGTTTGAAGTGTGTGGAGTGATGCACTTTATATCCGAAAGTAACACTCTTGCTTGTGGTGTCCTCCAGTTAAGGTCTGAGCAATACTATGACTACGGTTATGATTGGATATTTAGACAAAGGCCAGAGTACACTCTTTGGCGATCCACGAATAAAATTCTCCAGTGTACCTCTTCAGACTTCCACGAATGGACACAAGAATCGGGAAACTTTGTCCTTTGGCCTTCCGAACCAAGTTCAATGAGAGAGCATGATCTCCTTGTGCAGACTAGCGATTCTTGCTGGGTCAAATATTTGGATAACATTTTCCCATTCTTATTGACAACTGGCTTCTACTTCAAGCTTCACGAAGACACGGCATTGATTGGTAGTCCAGCTTTCAAGTACGTCGCAGCTGTGAATGTTGAAAAACTAAGTGAAATGAACTCGCCCACTTATGAAAGGGTTATGAAAGTTGAATTTTCAGCTGAGGGAAATACTATTTATGTTATCTGCGAAAAGAGTTACAAGGAGGAATTGGTGACTGTATTACGAATGTCGGATAGACACATCCTGGTGACAAAGGCTTTTTCGAGCTTAGTCTCCCTGATTCCTGCGAAAGAAGGTGTTGTCATATATGAAGAACATAAAGTACCAGAGCTTTGGAGTTTTGAGCTGAATCAATGTATCCGTTCTTTTACGGAGCTAACCAACAAAGAGAAACTATTTCCTATTTCAGACAAACTGATTGCCTGTGAGAGAAATCGCAATGCAGTAAGTTTAAGCACATCATTCACATTTGAATTCCCAAGGAAACCAAACCTAGAAGAACAAGCTTTCGACGAATTTCTACCCATTATTTTTAATATTCCTTGTAAAGAGACTGCGTCCTCATATAGGGAAGAAATGGCTCGAAAAGATGCTGCTACCGTACTAGTTACAGTTGACATTTTGGATGTTACCAAAGGATCGCTTGTTTCGTCCATGGAAACAGTGGTTCCCTTTTGGAGTGTCATATTGTTTATCTCATTCAACAGTCACCACCAATTATTACTGTGTACCAGTGAGGTAATGCATGTTGGCGGAAAATTTGGGGAGGTGGATATGGTAAACATTAGTTTAAGTAACGATGGTCTACGTGTGTGGGAGAGAAGCTCGGTGTGATACGAGAGCTCTTCTGTTACAGCAGAGTTGATTTTATCCCCGGATGAGGACTTGGTTGTTACCTGGAAGACCCTTGAGGCAGGCTATGGAATACACATTCTTGATTCAAAAACAGGAAAAACACGCCACGCCTTCCTTGAAGACCACGACCATGAAAGCATCTCTGGCTGCAAGTTTGTTGGTGATGGCAAGTCTCTGGTTTGCTGCAGCCGTAATGACAATTTCCTTCGTTTGTTTAACGTCCGATCTGGTGATCTGCTCAGTGTGTTGGATATTGGAGAAGAACCCGTTAGCTTAGGAGCCTGTCTTAGCAAGTCTCTTGTCGTCATTGGGTTGCTAGGAGCCAGATTGAAATTCATCCATGTGGAGTTGCCAAGCATCGAGGATGCTGAAGAGAAGAAAGGTTAGAAATGTCTGTGTGTAACGTTTTCTTTTTTTAATAAATTGTAGAGAAACAATGGCATGGATAGTGATGCAAAAAACTATGAATAATAACGAAAAACAATGATTTCACTTTGTTACTCTTCATTAATGATGTGTCGATAATTTAAAATGTTAATACCAGTAAATCCTTCTGTACGAGTTCTGTTTGTATTATGGAAAGCAATCTGTTGCTAAGGATAAAAGAAGGGAGTAACAACATAACAATTTTATTTAAATTATAAAAACCTTCTCTGGCTAAAAAAGGTTAAAAACATTCATAAGCTTTCGGCTATCAGTCTACAGCCTTTAACGAATGAAAAAATGTAAGC
>CM042758.1:13594403-13617217 GCA_022496165.2 Catalaphyllia jardinei | reverse complement strand
TAGGAGCCTGCAACTCCCATAATAAGCCAATGCAACGGCATTTTTACAGACCAGTCTATTTTTAGATGTTTTTCCCGCGAAATAGGCCAGTTCCAGTCTACGTGAGCACGCTTCGGTGAGGATAAAACAATGCGGCCTCACGCGTGAACTTGTCGAAACCGTTTCGACATGTCGACATTAGTCCGTGCCTATGATTGCAATTGGTTACTGAGGTTCCCGTGGGGATCTGAATTCAAGATAATTTAAACTAAAAATAGATCGGTCTGTGAAAACGCCGTGACAGAAATATGGAGTAGTTTCAGGCTCCAAGTTATGGGCTCCTGTCAAGTCTTTATAATCTTAATAGAGAGCTAGTATCACAGGGTTTTTTTTATAATGGCGACCCCAGTAATTGTTGGTCAGTAGTCTTGATACCACTCGGACACTAAATCAGTGCAACATGCACGCGATCCTCTACAGATCAAGATGGAGTTTTCACAAAGGACTGTGTAAATAAAATTAGGGCCACTTAAATTCAGTAGTTATGATGTTTAGTTGGTGTAACGATGCAACCAGAAGTAGCTAAAAAAAGCTCTGTATTGTTATAAAGCTAGAATACCAAATTCTACAACAATCTAGCCTGGAAACATGAAATGAAAGTTCTTCGCATTCGTTCAAATCCTTAGAGTCTTGATTATCAATAATGATTGATACACCCCTTAGGAAGGAATCCCTAAATCCACTTAGCAAAAGGAGGAAATTAGTTCTTGCTAAATAAGAAATAAGCTATCCATTTCAAATGTATCCTCATCAGTGGATGGCCTGTCCAACAAATTTTTAGCAGTGATGAATTCTATTCAGGTAGGGAAATTTAAATCACAAGGTTATGAGGCGGATGCAGGATTTTAGAGGTACGGACCTGTGAGGGGATGCGACGGGGATCCTCTCCCCCCGGAAAAAGGTTTAAAATTGAGGTCCTTGAAAATGGGATTTCCGGCAGTCTGAGGCCAAGTCAGCGTGTGATAATGCCTAATTTGTTTTTATTTAGGGGGTTCGACTGAACGTTCCCCCTCCCCCCTTTCTCAGATCCGCCCCAGGATTTACAAAGTTGGAAATACGTCAAGCTTCTGCAAAGATAAAAATATTCGTGGATAGCAGACTCAAAATAACAATTTGATTTGCGAGAAACAGCCTTTTACACCAAAGGTTTTTATACACCCTTTTAATGAGTTGCGGCACCATTTTGAATATTAAATTTATGACGTCATTCGCGGAAAGTAACCTGTCATCTTGCGCTGATTTCATTACGTTGATCGCTGGTCATCGTCTAAAGAAGAGTACAAGAAAATAGGCAGTCAATGACTGCACGTGGCTCCTGCTGGTATTATTTAGATCACTGCAGTTGAACAAATCATATTGAATAAAAGGGGATATAAAACGAGCTAATACGAAAACGTTTTTGCACTCGTAGCTTTTTAGAAACATGCCGACTTGTTTGAGTTGTTTCTTGAACCGCGCAAAATATGCCGATCTACAAATTTGTAAGATAAGACTCTCGGTAGTTTGAATTTAATATCTTACTTCAAAGTTAGTCCACTTAAGATAAAGGGTGCAGAAAAAAAACCGTGATTTTGAAGTAAAATTGAACGGGAAAATTAAAACTTCTTGACGAACCAATGCTCTTGCCAAGTTCTAAGCGGGAAATTCTGCATTGACATTAGTACTGCCAAATTTATTTCACTAGTAGTACAAATATGCTTAGCAGGCTTGGAAATCGCGGATTCTTTTGAAAAAAACTGCGTCTGACTGCCAAAGAAAATCATGTTGCGTGACACGAACTAGACAAGTGAAGCCAAAATAATAGCAAAACAGACTGCCGCATGTTCGTTTATAAATGAGTTTCTTTTTAAGAATACTCCTGCCTTGATTCAATAAAAATATGTAGCCTGATTATTTCTTCGCAAACTGCGTTAGGAGTCCCAAATTCTCGGAAGTTATTTTTAAAAAACACAACTTGAAAGTTTTTGCAAATTATGTACAATGTAATTTGACTCGTTGTTATTAGACTGTTGTTTCCACGAGTGAGTTTAGTCCAGTTTATCATGATTCGTTTTGGTTCTCTCGAAAGAGATTATCCGCTCTTCAGAGGGGTTATAACTCTTGAAAAGGGTTCAAGATCGCAGCACGGCAGATATGGCTGCACAATTCGCTTGGATCGCCACAACCAGTAAACGAACTCCGAACAATCCTGATAATTTCTGGTAGCATAGGCACAGCCGGAAAGTGTTTTTAAAATACAACATACATGCATACCCGGCAGTCTGAAGTTATTCTAGAATTTCCACGGAAAAACTCCTCCAGTCCTTCTAAAAACTGTAGATCTTTGTTTAGAAATGTCAAGCGATTTCAATTTTAATTTTTGCTATGTCCGATTACCAGTCGAGCAAAACCGAGAAAACACCTACTTTATAAATTCTAGTATTCATTCATTCATTCATTCCGATTTCTATTCGATTATTCGTCACGAGGACCGAATAGTTCCAAACTTGGACACTCTACTTACTTACTTACGCACACAGCTGCTAAGCAGAAACAGCCACAAAAAGTCAGCAGGGAGTTTAAAAGCAAATCACTACGGCTGGTGCTACTACGGCTGCCTTGACTTAGAAGGTCTGGGGAGAGTACGTCTCCGTGGTCTGCCAAATTTTAGCGAAGTGAGATACAAAGATGTCAGAAACAACAACTAAGGAGTTAAAAATCTCTTTTATTTAGTTTATCACAGCCAAATGGCTTCGCTCAAAAAAGCGAGGGCCGCTATCCGCCTTTCTAGGACGAACAGATTATTTCTGAGCGTTAGCGAATGCTATACACTTTGTACAACAACAATTTGATGGATGAAATATACAATTTCAGGGACAAATATCTCAAAGAATATTGAGTGAAGAACACAAATATATCCATACTAAAAAAAAGCAAAATAGCATCGTATAATTATCCGGATATAAAACATCTTCACTAAACATCCGAAGCAAACTTAACCGAAGAAAAACAACCTCGTACTCAACACGAATATTTTACTCGACTTACTTCGCCATTTCCAACATCTTTGCAAAAACTTATCGTTAATTCATGATACGGATTTACAAGCTTATGAGTCAACCTTGGTATAATCTTTTAGCTTAACTCACTTTAAAGGATATACTATCCATTGGAATTCATAAAATGCCGAGATGTCCGTTGAAAAGGGCCCGAGATACGAAATAAACCTGACGTAGTAGCCACTACCGCAGAACATCCCGACTCACGTAGTCAGATTTCACGCTACGGCTGCATGCAACCGACATGCATGCGCAGTGTCTCATTTTTGGGGAAATTTACTTCCGGCAGCCGTATCAGCGCCAGCCGTAGCGATTTGCTTAAACTCCCTAGTATCTCTCTTAGCACCTTATAAATATTACCCGAGATAAACCTGAGAAGACAGCTTTTTAGAGGGTCGTGAAAGGGGGTACCAAATCCCAGTTCCCAGCCTAAATTTTGCCAAAATCCCAGTTATCAAATCTAAAATCCCATTACTAATGATTATTTGCAAAATCATGCGCATAATAAATTAAAAGCACTGATTGACGCTATTTGGATACACGTACTTTCACCTGGACTGAAGAAAATCTCTCACTCTGTTTGTGAACACTCTTTCTCTTCCAGCCCTTGTTGACATAACCATATGAAAACCAATTCTATCATCTGCACAATCCTCGTCTGACTCACTGTCTCCGCTTTCACTGCTGCTGTAGTCGTCACGTTGATCGGTGCAGGTGATAACCTCCACAGGATGTTCATCACTGTCTCACTTTCTGCACTTCCATCCGGTACTGAGCTAGCTTTGTGCATGAGGAAATACAAACTGCAAATCTAATGGATTAAGCGATGTCTGTGTTTCGTGCAGATTCAAAGGCAGTGTACCAGCTCTGTCCATGGTATTGTCTTGTCGTACACTTGCGGAATCGTTTTGCCCACAATCTCATTTCTGTTTCTTCGTTTCTGGACAATCTTTCTCCAACTGGCTTGGGAATTTCAACACTTACCAACTGGTCAGCAGCAGAAGGTTCAGCAAGGTAGTATGAGCTGGGATGTGAGTAGTAATGTGCAGACCATGGTGTCATTCTTTTTACTCCTTCTTCAACGGATGAACCAAAAATCTTTGCGTATTCGTAGAGAGTAAATGTTCCTTCTTAAAATGAGTGACGGCATGCTGGTTCTCACTTTAACGAATAACGAGTGTGACTCACTCGCTCTAAGCATTCCAATTGTGTCATCCGTTCGCAGTATAAATGCTGCATGCTTTCTTCGGTTACCTGGCTCGACATGGTCCACATAGTACAACTCGATTGAATGGTCCGAAAAACTCCGCTTTGCAGCGGAATGTTCAATTCCACAGCTGTTTACAGCTGTTTTTTCCAATTCCTTTGGACTACAGTTTAAATCCAACAAAAGTTTAGAGTTTTCGGTGTGTATAACGGCGTTATTTGCATTGACGTACTTGATTTCTAGTACCATTTTGCGAGAAACCTTTTCCGAAGCCATTTTTATCTTCCCTTCGCAATATCTTGCCGCCATATGCAAACTTGCAGAACTTGTCGCTGACCAGGAAAACTGACAGAACGTAACTATGCAACCGTGTAAGCCTGGTAGCTAGACCGCGGGCACGAAGGCGAACAATACTGATTTCACGGTCTCTACTGAGAAGTGCAAGACCTATTGCTACGAAATTTTATTTTTCTATTTCAAAATATTGGAGGAAAGACCACTGAAGACTTTCCTCATAAACAAAATGCTTCTGTAAAGCAACGACGAAGATATCAAATAACTTTATCAGAGAGGGCTAACTATAATAAATTTCTTGAGGATTTTTAGCATCATTTATGAGGATTTTTAGCATCAAATCTTGAATAAATTGACCAATTTTTTCAAGTTTCAATCTATTTCCATACTTGCCATCTGTAGCGACAGGCGACAGGAACCAGTTTCAGTACCTTCAAATAGTCTTTAATAACAAAACTAGACCATTATTTTTGGAATTCAATTGCTGCGAAGAGACCTAGCTTTTCAGAAAGTTGCCCAATAGGGTGACACTTCCCCTTTAAGTAGCAGGATATATACTTTTGATTAGATAACTTTAGATTTTAACCTTGCAGATACACATCAATAGAGCTGTTTTCAATTTAGTGTCAAGGTATCCGACAAAGCCAAAGAAATTGCTACTGTATTAGAAAAGACAGACAGCTGGCGCGAAGCGCGGGAAAACGTGTGGAAGCAAGGTACGATTGGTTTTCGTTTTACTTTGATTGGTTGAAAAAGTGCGCGAGTTTTTAAAGCTTATCACTTAGCGTAGAAACACAAAGGCAACCTAAACGGTAACTACTTTCCACATTCAAATGAAATAAGAACCTCTCTACTGTTTATCGCGACTGAGATTGTTTTGGCTTTTTAAATGCCTTTTTTTAGCATTTCTTCTCATGTTAAATCATCTTGTTATCTCTTTTAGCGTTGTATCTGTAAACCAGCTTTTGCATGGATGTCACTCGCATAGAAGCTAAAAGTGTACTGACTCAGTTTCAATTAACTGACTGAGCAGTCAAGCACAGAATATTTGCTAACTCCTCCTCCCTCTCGACCTCCTTCCATCCTCTACAGTGATTACGCCGCTGGACGATGTGCCACTGACAGGAGCCCATGGGCTCCTGCCACTGATCATTCATCTGCCAGGTCAGTCATGGCGTGTCAGTTTTATTGTCTGATGTGAGCTTCGAAACCCTATTTAATAGAGGGGAACGGTTATGAAAGCCAACAAAGTTCTTTGGTGCAGGTTTTTGTTCGCTCTTTTTGCCTTTATCCTGCACAAAACACAATAGTTGTTTACTCTGTACTGAGGATCTAACCAACAGAAACGTACTGGTTAAGTAATTCATGCATGATTTGCAGTTTGTCCCAGTTATTATTTTTCCACTTTTTAATTTTTTTTCTTCGTTCTCCCAATTACATTCAGTTTCGCCAGAAATAGAAGTATTTCTCACAAAGACATCTGAACGAAGTTAATTAATTTCTAGGTTAAAGATGAGTGCAAAAAGTAACCTTGTGGTCTGAAATAATTGTATAGCAATTTAGAGCAGTTTTGGTTTGAGACTAACAAGAGGTTACTGATTTAAGCCTAAAATCTCTGTAAATGAGTCGAATTTCTTCTCACAATTATGTCTGCTCAATGGTAAGATTGAGCATAACGTCCAAATGTGTCCAATGTGTAGTTTTGAAGGATCGGACCTTACTTAGAAAATAGATATTCTCTGATGGCATTTTGTGGTCTATCGCTTTCTGACTCACCCGATGGCCGCCTCCGGCAACGAAAGCACTACACACGCAGCTGACAAGAAGTTGATCGGCAATCAGGGATGAAGTCGAGACCACATCTAGGATTTACTGCTTTGTGGTGCGTAAAAGTTTAAGGCTATAAATCAACAGGACAAAAGGGCTTGTAAGAAAAGTTTACCGAAACGAAATATGTGGCGAATGTCAGTAATGTAAAAATTCTAAGCTGTGGACATTCTATATCTTTTTAGTCAAACTGGTCGACATTTCATACATTTGAGACAAGAATTCCTTCGCATTTTGCCACCGGATGTGTTACTCCAGAGGAACTTATCGCGTCTCACCGGAAGCAGTCATTTCAACAAGAGAAAAGGCGAAAAGATTTGCACGTTCGTACGTATGCTGATAACTTTGGGCTTCAGTCCAAAAATCCTCCCTGGCTAATGGCTTTCAAAGTTATTTTTGATAGACGCTCGGAAAGTATAAAAATCGTATCTTTCTATCATTTGTGCAGTTTCCGGTTTTCGCGCCTTGCAGTCGAACTTCCTCTGACGTCATCTGTAATGTTATCGGACATTGTGTGATAGGACTGACGTGTATCAAAACGAAGAAAAAGGATGTTGTTTTAGTTCTTATCATTCTGCTTTGTAAAAACCAAAACGTAACATTCAATGGAAAAAGGCTGTTCCTATTTTCTAGCACTGCGTTATCTTTTTTTTTAACACTACGTTTCAGAAACTGTGTTGCGGGTAAAAGGGCCTACACACGTGATATACGCCAGAACAAAGAATGCTCGGTTAGCCGAAGGGAAGAAGGGTAGGGGGGCTGGAGGGTATATGGAGGAGGGTAGCTGCAGTCTGTAAAAAGACAAAGAGGGGAGGAGTGACTGGCATAGCAAGGCTCCTGATGTGAGTTCCTATCTAGTGCTCCTTACTCACTACCCTCTTGTTCAGTAAGATGTGCAAGACCCAACAAGGTCGGAACAGCTGACCACGGTTGCAATTCTTGGCTTTCAGTTCGGATTCTATCATGTCGTTGTCCCGTTAAGCTTTCTATCGAGTATCACCCTTGCATCATTGTTTTCTAGTTTTTTGGCTAACCCAAGGACGCTTGGGATCGCCAGGTTACTTTAATCTGTAGTTTCTGTTTTACTGACGTTACTTGTACGGAAAAACGTATAATAACTGTAATGACTTATTGAGCGAAAATTTAAAAGAAACATTGTGTTCTAATCATAGAATCTATCGTTCAATTTCTATCTGTCTGTTACTGTGGTCTTGCAATGTTTAACTTGATGATTATCGTGGAGGGACGCGGGCCCATGTCATGCCATGTCGCAGTTGTGGGTGGGCCTATAATACCAATATCTATTGGTGTGAGCATAATTCAGCCAATATCATTTAACAAGTAGTCTCTTTACCTTCGACTCACGATGAAAATTATAATACAAGTAGTCCCTCTTTTGCTCAGTCCACCGAGCGTGGCCGTTAATAAACAGTTTTTTACGCGTCAAGCTCGACGAACAAAACTGAGACAATGAACTGTGCATGTGGTGTATAAAGAGAATCGCTTTCCCTCCCTCCCTTCCCTCCCCCCCCCCCCCGGCCTTCACCACCGTCTTAAGTCTATGAAAAATCAAGATGAAATATAAACTAAAAGCCTTTCAGCTTTTTTCCTGTATATTTCCGCTCGTAAGCTTAGTTGAGAAAGGTCACCCCCTGTGGAGAAGCTGGAGGGGACGATTAATAGCTATCTTCGAGTGTCCATGGTTTTTAACAGTAAGAGACTGATCGTGAAGCAAGTAACAAACTTTAGCGAAACCATTCAAGAAAGTGAAATCCTGACAAAAATTTAACGTGACGGATCAGAAAAATAAAATCGAAAATTATAATTGTATAAACCATTCTTTGGTGTCCACTTAAACTGCAGAGGCTATAAGAAACGTCAAAAAAGCTTTGCCTTGAGTAGCTGAAAGTATTCGTTGAAAAAAGAGGTTAGATTTTATAATGAGCTGTCATCAATTCGGCGAAGAAGTTTTAAGTTGGTGCCCTGAACGTACGTGCGGTTATAGCTTGCGGTTTCCTGGATATCAAATTAAGCTGGTTATCAATTTTCGATTGACTTAAAAGCACCGTGTTTTGGTTTTTCCTTTTTCGGACACGAGTATTAGAGACTAGGATATTGACCCGTCTATCGTCAACTTCTTTACCCAGTGACTTCGTGAAAGCATTTTGCGTCATCTGAGGCCCTGTTCGCACTAAGACGAAAATTTGAGTTTGGCGTTTGCAAAAAAAGTGAAAATTTTGTAATCACCTATTTTTTGTTTTCGCAATCGATCCTGTTCGCACATGAAGGTACCAATTTTTTTAGTGACAGATTTACCATCAAGATGTCGTGAAATGTGTGTCGGTGTCTGTTCCGCGCGAAGTTTCCAGTCGAATTTGTGAATGAAAAATGCTCCCCCCAAATGTGTTTATGGCACTTTATTGCCTTTTCCTTTTCATGCAGAACCTGTTCTTGCTACATCAACAATTAGTTATTGTTTTGGTTGCTACGATTCGCCTGTTATAGATTTAGGAGGTTTTAATTCAGCTGAGCAGACGCCGCCATCGCCGTCGTTTTCACCCACACTGGATATTTCCTCACCCTGCAGAATCTTGTTTCGAAATCCATCTGCACCTGTCCAGCGCCATTTTCCTGAGATCTTGTTCCGTAGAAACATGCGAATGGGTAGAGATTCATTCCGATTTACTGAGGCTCTTTATAATATGTTCTGAGAGAGAACACTCGCGGGAAGTCATACGCTCACGTTGCAAAATTTGATGACCCAATGACGGATGGATGTCAAAGAACAAAAGTGTTTCTCGCCCGTCAAAATTTTCACAGCCTCCAAAGCTAGTCGACGGAATCTTTGAAGTTTCGTTGCGCTTGCAGAATTGGTGGGTGCGAAAAATCGTTCGCGCTAGAAATGGCTTCGCGTTGACAGATTTTTTGGCAAAACAAACAAAATTTCGCGTAGTGCGAACAGGCCCTAAGGCGATTCCGTGCAATTCTGCTGCCACCTTTTTTTTCACCTTTAGCAACTTCCACCGGAAACAACCCATCATCGATTGTTGGCACATTTGCCAGTTTTTTTTTCCCCGCTGTCATTCTGCGGGTCGCAGCCAAAGAGCTTACACGTTTGCTTCCCTTCAAACTCGCTGCAATTTTTGCAATGAGTGTTTCCCTGCAGTTCGTGGTGTTGATCTGTCTCACAGTGACCTGTTCCGTAACCTCTGAAGGTAAGATGCTTACCAGAACTTAGTAGGATAATTCACAGCAGTATTAGAATAAATCCTGGCAAGGCCGTGCCGCTTTATAAATAAAACAACAACATCAACAATGAAGGACCCTATTTCCCATGAAGCTTAACTGTCCTACGTTACAGCATTGCATGGCTGGAATTTTAAAGGAAAGTATGGAATGCACGTATTGACGATTACTTGTCATGTTATTGCCTCCGACTGGAAGTTTATTAAAACAGGCGTTACTAAAATCAAATTAGCATAAAGGAAAATGTAAAACAATACAATGTAAGTAAAGTTTAAATTAGAAAAACGTCTTTATGCCTAAATGTTCATAAGTAACAACAACAACTAAAAAGTAGTCTGCTAAACTTGTAGAAGTTCACATCGAGAAGACGGACTTAGAAATTCAAAAGAATGACATGTAATGAAACGGGTGATCTGAAATAGGAAAACAAATGGTTCATTTATTTTTCCAAACTACTATTTGACCTTTGCTCAGACTATTCCTTTCACATCATTTTGTCCTTGGCTAGCCTGCGCCACCGCCGCCCTACCCGAAATAAAAAATCGCCAAGGTACACAGGCTAACATAAGGGGTATAAATTCTCAAATTTTACCAAAACACTTTAAAACTTGTATGGCTCGTGTGATCTAAGGATCCTACCAGCTCAACTCAGACAGTAGCTATCAAGCCTCTGTGGCTGGTGTCGCGTCCAATTCTATCCAATCTCCACAGAAAGAGCCTTCTTCTTGTTAATCGCAGCTGGCTAACAACAAATTTAAACGTCTCTCTGCTACAATGCCTGCGATGGAGATGCGTTACCTAACTCCTCTGTTCCATTGCGTGACAACCCGACCAACTTTTGTTCCAATGGAATTCTGCTCTCTGACGTAAGCAGCAGAAGCCGGAAGTTATCTGCAGAGCTACGTGCCCACGAAATTGCACTGCTATTACCGTATGTTGACTTCCTACAAAACTGTGGTTATATTGATGTTGTTTTAGCCTAAAATAATATTATGTGGTGAAAGCACAACGGAATACGTTATCGACGGTCACGCATTCGACCCTCATTATTTCAGCACCCGGAGGCTGTATGCATATAAGAACCTTGATTCAAGCAATTTAGTAGATTCAGTTGATTGTACAGCAGTGGAGTGTCCTTTACGTGTGTGAGCTCGCGATAAACCCAGAGTTGACCCAAGCATATGCATCAAAACAGTTCGACGCTAATCGACCCTCACAATCCCCACTTCAATTTGCAAACAACATCATCCCAATTTCCGCAGCGCTTTCATAGCCCTGGCTACACTAGTATAAGCTGTATGGGACTGTGCGGTGCTTTAGTTTGTCCACTGTGTTCAACAGTTGCCAATTCGAATATTATTCTTAGAGGATTTTGCATTAACGATTGGCTTAAAAAATCTTGAAGAGCAAGGTTTTTAATTTCGTGAAAAGTAAAGCCACAACCAATCGTGATTCGTTCGTATACGTTTCCTTGAGGGCTTCGCGTCTTCGACTATTCCACTGACTTCACTTTTTATATATATATCGAGTTTCATATGTTCACCGAAACGGAAGTAATCACCCTGATCTGTCAGAAAGAAGGCACTTAAGGCTGGAAACATCACTTGGCAAAGAAGCAAAAGATACGCATAGATGATACTAGTTAGACAATGTTTTTGACCTGAGGAAATGTTTGGGGAAACTGCCCTTTGTACAAATTAAAGAATCTGACGTAATGACTTGTTCAATACTTCTCCTACTTCTTAGGGCTGTCGTTCTCCGTTTTGGGACGGAGCTGAGAGAGCAAGATTGGTCTTGAATGCACCCACTAAATTTCTTGTTTGTAATAGCAACGCTTTCTCACGCTCTCTCGATTTTTCTTTTTTACAGGAGCAAAGATAGACCTTTCACAAGAGTTGACTCTGTACACAGGTCAAAATTTGACGTTGTCATGCCAACCAAGGGACAGTCCCAAACATCTGGTCTATTGGTACAAAGGTGCACGGAACCAAAAGGGCCTTGAAGAGCACTTTTCCACTGGGCCTTCATTTACCATCACCAAGGCAACCATGGATGACACGGCGTTTTATTCTTGTTCTGCGACAGAGTGGGGATTCTGGGGAATAAGGCATTACATCCTGGTCAACGTCATAGGTAAACTTGCTATTAACTTTACCGTATACCCAGAGGTGCCTGGTGTCTAAGCGATGTAGCGCGTCCGCTTTTAGAATGTTTAAAACCCCTCTATGGGGGCATCCTTGTTTACAATATTTGCTTAATTAGCATAAGAAATTCAGTTTTTGATGGAGCTACAAATAAATCAGTTCTGAATATTGAAATTCCGTACTAGGATTAACTCCGCCAATGACTATGAGCCTGATGTATTGAATACCTTTTGTACAACATGGGTTTAAAAACTCAAAATTTTAAAAGAATGTATGAGCTCATTGGCGCTTTTGCCACCCAGAAATTTTGCATTTTTTGAAAGACGATTTCTCCTTCAATATCACACACAAAGAACTAAAACTTTGAGCATGTATCAAGTTTTACTAGCTCTTTAGCTGCCTGGTGTCAATTCATATCTAACATGTTTATTTCTGTAAGCAAATCCGTATGCAAATGAGCAAAAATGCAAACAATGACGTCAGCATGATCTCCCCATTTCGTAGGCCTCCGCTCTCTTCTGAAAACATGCTTGTATTTCGCTTCTCCAGTGAGCATAAGCACGTTGTCCTTTATTTTTGTTGACACAACATTGGAAGGAATCCTAAGCTCTTTCATATTCGTTTCAACAACTGTAAAATGGTCTATTCTTGGTTTTCATGTGACGTAATCATATTCCAAAATTAAATATTACCTTTCTTTCGAAGGTTTTATTTTCATCAGATAAAAGACCCTATAGGAAGTTGACATTTTACAATGTTTTAGCTCGACAGGGTTCTTCTTTTTGTAATAGAGAACGTTTGAATTTCCAGGCTTTTGCGTTGCGTGACATGAAAATGGCGGCCGAGAAGGTTGTCGCGGAGGTCAAAAGAAGAGTTATCGTGGACACTCTTATTCTTCGGCCATTTCAACTTGAGTAAAAATAACACGCAAATTGCGGTTATAAACATAACGAGACAACGCATGTTGTAAAAACTTTCATTTATGAACTTAACGTTTCGTATGCTCCAACATACATCTTGAGAAGTAACGGCTACCAAAATTACAATTAAATTTAAACACGAAGGCTAATACCAAATAAGGAAAGTAACGACAATGAAAAAGTAAATGAAAATAAACAGACCTAGTTAAATCTGCTGGGAAAATATGAATGGCCAGTAGGGAAGAAGTTCTCACTGCCAACATTTTCATTGAGCGCTGGTTTTAAATCGCGAATCAACAAGGTTTCCTTAATTTTACCGTGTATATCAGATTGTCCAGTGGCTAAAATGTCAAAGTGATCCCATTTAATCTGGCCTGTTTGGGTCATGTGATCAGCAATGGCAGAAGAATGGCTGTTACTCGTCAGCGCCTTGAAATGTTCCGTTTTCCTGTCATGTAAACGACGTTTTGTTTTCCCAATGTAGCAATCTTCACAATCCCAGCAGCTAGCCCTATAAACTACTTTAGACTTAAGGAAGCGGCTGAGCCTGTCTTTATAGGGGAAAAAAGACTTAATTCGGCGAGTGTTTCTGAAAATAATCTTAGGATTAAAAAAACCATAGAACTTGGAAATACATGATTTAAGCTGTTGAGTAACGATTTTACTTTAAATTCCTAGATAAGGTAAAACAATGAAAATTTCTTTTTTGGGCACTGTAATGATATCCTTAGGTTTGTCTCGGTGTTTATTGACTACATCTTTCATGTTATATGCAATAATACCAAGGGGGTACCCATTGCGTGACAAATGCTTCTTGAGGTCATCTAAAACAAATAAGTAAGTGTGCGGATGAGGTTAACTTTGTATTTTAGAGGCGTGAAAGAATCCCATTGAGTGTAGAGGCCAGTGAAAGTTTTCTTTCGGTAGATGAAAGTGGAAAAGAAATTGTTAGGTTGGCGTTTGATGAGAACATCAAGAAAAGGAATCTCCTGGTCCTCTTCAAATTCAGTAGTGAATTGAATGTTCTTGTGCCGGGTATTGAGATAAGAAAGAAATTGAACAACGGTGTCTTTATTGGGAAATAAGGTGAGTGTCATCAACATATCTAAACCAGATGCTTGGACGAGCACTGTTATTCATTACCCATTTTTCCTCAAAATCGCACATAAAAATATTGGCCAAAACCGGTCCTAAAGGGGATCCCATTGCCACTCCATCGATCTGGTCGTAGTACTGGCCATCAAACACAACATGGCTCCTCTTAGTGGCAAAAACAAGTAAATCTTTCAAGACAGAGCGCGGTAACTTTGGTGGATTGGCTAAAGCATATAATTTGTCCAGACAGATTTGTATAGTCTCACCAAGCGGAACGTTGGTGAAGAGCAAACTGACATCAAAAGAACACATATATATATTCGTCATTGTGGTTGTAAGACTTGGCCCATTCTGCAAAGGTGAAGGAGTCCTCTCTCGACTTCGTAGGGTTTTGTGTAAGTTTTTTAAATTTGGTTTCATCAGAGATCAGTTGCTTCATTTTATTAAGGTAATCAAGCTTGTTTACGATGACAATTCTATTACCCTTGTCAGGTTTAGTGATGATGATGCTATCGTCATTTCATAAATCAATAAGAGCTGCCCACTCCTCTTTACTAAGAATGTGCTTCTGTCTAGAGAAATCATATGTATAGATATAGCTGTAGGAAATATTTTTGATTTGACTCCTTAGCCTGTCCCTGTTTTCACTGCTTAAAGCAGGCCGAAACCTGGTAAGGTCTCGGAACAGAAGTTCAAAAGAACATTTAACATCATATGTGACAACCTCTTTCGGCGGCAGACAGAAACGTAATCCTCTTGACAGAACCTTTTTCTCGACCTCTGACAAAACACGGTGGGAACAATTGAAAATGATATCATCGCTTTTCAGGTTTGACAGCTGCGGTATTCCATATTTTCGTACTTCTTGTCAAGTTTCAGTGAGATTCTATCCTTGAACTTTGATGCTTTGGCTTCAATAGTAGAGCAGATATGACTACAATCAAGCGGAGATAAAATAGCTTTGAGGCGGGAACGTGCCGATTCCCAAAATAGTGTCCTGATATCAACGCCCTGCTATCAACAGGGCTCCTGTTGATAGCAGGTTGCTTTTAGCTCCTGAAGGGACTACCCTGAGCTTTATAACTAAATAAAGGTATCTGTCTGCCTGTCTGTCTGATTCATACGACTCCTTGTACTTGCGACGAGCGGAACACTTTTGGTTAATCTCATACCTCAACAAATCCTCCTAAACCGTGCTTACACTAGAAGAAGCATTTATTTCAATGTGTCGGATCTCAAGAGCAATAAGTTTTCGTTTCAATAGCAAAACTCAGTGTTACTTTGCGTCCCTCCGAAGGACACAGACATGGCGTCTCCATACAAAGCTCTATAAATTGCGGTGACACACTTCTGCAAATAATGCTCGAATGAAAAACAGCAGAGGCCTGATTCTTGGCAAGGTTGTTTATATATCAGTCATCTATCGTATCCCTGGTTCTTGACTTAATTTATTGAATGGTTACGATTTTTAGTTTTGAACACATGACTGGTGAAACCGAAAATTGTGTCGTGCTCATTGCACTTGACGAGTGCCACACCGTGTAACACCTTCGGAATGTATTCTCCGCAGATAGGTGAGAATTTCCCAAGCGAATACCAAATACCTACAAACATTGGAAGTAGATGGGAAAGTCGTCTGAGACAACATTCTCACAGGAATTCTCGACTCTAGCCTCCCACGCAGACGTTTTTAGGCGTGTGACGCGTTCCTCCCAAGGTGGCGTGGGGCGTGGGGGAGACGCAAAGAGGAATTGTTGGAAAGAAGACGTGTTTGCTCTTTTCACTCAATGAGCCGTGAAAAAAAACTTGTTTTCCCATCACTACCGTACGACCACTCACTATATTATCATCACGCTAATGAGTCGCTCATATTTGTTTCTCTTTAGAGCCAGGAAAACCATCTTGTGCAAATGGTTGGAGTCTTAACAAGAACTCTTGCTTCATGCACTCTGCTCGTACAGTGCTTGAGAGCTGGTGCAAAGCTTATGCCTATTGCAATAGGTCTTTTGCACGGTTAGCAGAGATTCCCAGTGATTCTGAATCTTTGGGTTTCATCAGAGACCTTGCTAAGCAAGTAAACGCATCAAGTGTTTGGATTGGCTCGCGGAGAGGGGTTCACATTAATTGTCACAATCCCCAGTCTGGAAACAGGCAGTGTGCCAAGATCTATGGAAAGGAAAGGGCACAGGGAAAGTGCGCAGACAAGCTCCCCTTCATATGTGAACGAGGTGAGAGGAATAATGTTCCTTAGCTTCACTGTCAGTTTAGCGACTTGTTTTTCCCGTTTCTTGGTGTTACTTGAATATATTAAATGATTTCAACTTCTTCGGCCTACCTCCGTCAATGTGGTCTCTCCTACACCTTAACGCTCGGTCACAATATTACTATTTCTTGTTGGCCAAGCACAGAAATACACTTAAATTGAAAGAAAACCTAAAAATAGTAGTTTATTAAGATAGAAAAGCACCAAACAGTTGATTAATAATAAACCACGAAGGAATAAAGAGAGTTAAGAATGGAGAAGATTAACAAGGAATACAGACGAAGAGCATGAAAATTTCCAAGTTAGGTTTTACATTCCATTGTGCGCAAATTGCGACGTAGTACCTTTAAAGGTGGTAACATTGGTTAGCTGAAGGTTGTTGGACTGTTTCGTTTTAGCCGCGAGAAAAACATATTCACCTTTTTTTCCAGCGCGTGCACCGAAAATATATAGCCGGAAATAAGAGTAGGTGGAGACCCGAGCACCTCTATCGACAACTTGCTCTTTATGCATCTATTTGTTTAAATCTATTTGTTTTACTCAACAGTGTTACCTGCTGTTCCTAACGACCTCAGTATAGAGCGTATAAACTATACCGCCGTTCGTGTTGGATGGAACATGGCAGCGTCCGGCGATGCAGTGATTGCCTACCACGTGGAACTGTCGACCTCAGAGGGAAAGGTTGCGACACGCATATCCTCTTCAAAGGAACGATCTCTGTTACTGGCACATCTGCTGCCAAAAATAGAGTACAGAGTAAGAGTACAAGCCGAGAATGCCGCTGGGAATGGGTCGAGCTCGTCGTACGTGACAATCAAGACGGATGGAGGTAAGTCGTTTACACGGACGGTTGTACCATCTATGTAAGCTAATTCAGTAATCAATAGTTGGAAAAGTTGCATGGCAGAGCTCAGGGTAGCTAGCCAGCACGAGTTGAGCATGGTTTTTATCATTTACTCCTACCACGCCACACACACTCCACCACACCCCCTCCCTTTCAGCGAGAAGTAGAACTATAAAGCTACTAGAAACCTTGGAATCTGCTTGGACTCCATTCACTAAGAGGAGCCGCTTTCCATCACTTTACAATTTGGACTTTACCTTGCAGGTCCTCCTGTCATCGTGACAAAGAACGAAAAAGTGATTGCTGGTCACTCTATAACACTGAAGTGCGGTCAGTTGCATCAAGAAATCAGGTGGTACAAGGACGAAAGCGCCATTCTATTAGCACGTGGGCAAGCGTATTATATTGACAACGCTACTGCAGCAGATGAGGGCATGTATTACTGCGCGGTGGATAATGGACCAAGAAGATCAGTGAAAATCCTTGTGATTGGTAAGTGCGTAAATTGCTTCAAGTAACAGTCGAAGAGATCGTTATTTTATTGTCAACAGCGTATAGTCTAAACGAACTGAGAATATACCCCAGTTCAATTCCTCAAAGTAGCTAAGAGTCGAGCAGGCTCGGTGAAAATTTTGAATGAGAGAACCCAAGAGTTTATTTAATGAGGCTCCTAAGAATTGGCGGTGACAGACGAGGTTAAAGCCTCGTCAATTTTTGGTCTTTTTTACCTTGTTTATGAATGAAAAGCATTTTCTATGTTTCTATCATGTTGTAGTATAAATCTACTAGCGTTCTATCACGACTGCTTTTCTCTGATTAGCTACGCTACTCACTATCTACTCTGTGTTGAATAGTGGATAACGTATATTTGAAAGGATGGAGAATTTTCACAATGACTGCTGTCATCCTTGGACCGAAAATCCTTTCAAGAACTCGTGTTCAAGGCAGTTAAGAATCGCAAACGCAGTGGTGGTTAACGTTGATTGCCACATTCAAGAATCCTCCGCTCCGAAACTTTCCCCGCGTGCTTCTATTTCTTGCCATGAACAAAGAAAATATAATGGATTTTACCTCTCTTAGAAACCAATAAAAGGACAATTAAGTAAAATCTATCGATAAATTCCAAAGTGCTCTGTGTTTCTATCAAGTTAAATAAAAGGACGCTTAGCCCATACTTTCGTACCATGAATGCCTAACTGAAATAAATATGGGTTATTGACCAAGTGTGAGGTCAAGATGGCTGGATATTGGCCAAGTTCTTATTTTGCGTGTTTATGGACCGAGACGAAGTCGAGGTCCATAAACTTGCAAAAAAAGAACGGTCAATAAAAGATTTATTATATGGCCTTCAGGGGAATTTTTCTTGCGCGATACAGCGGGTAGTCCCGAGCGGGCAAGGTGGCTCCATCCTGCCCACTCGGGTAGCCAATCACATCGCGCGATTTGGTTCATCTTGCCCGCTCGCGAAGCTAGCCGTATAATAAAATATCCTATTCAATGAATGCAACTTTTGATTTATTAGAGAAGCCTGTGATTAGTGATGTAAAGGGAATTCTTCTGAAACAACACGACAACGGTAAAGTAAAGCGAGACCTTCTGTTAGTTTGCCACACTGTAAACAGACACCCACCAGAATACGCGTGGAAAAGGGATGGCTTTCCGCTGGCCAAAGGAATAGACACTGTAAAAATTTCCTTGGAAGAGAATACAGCTGTTGGTGAATACGAGTGTCACGTGACAAATCTGGCGGGCAGTGCTTCAAAGTCTCTCGTCATTTCTCCTGTCGCGGAATCAGGTAAGAGAGTCAATGTTTGTTTTCTATCTTTATCCAAGCTGGATGTGTAAGCTGGGGAAAGCAGATTTGGTATAGTAAGAAAAAGTCTGGATAGCATTGTTTTGGGTCCCTGACCTTTGCAAGATGTCATTGAAATGGTATGTGTTTTCCGTAAAAACTAAAATCTTAAATTAAGATTTTAGTTTTTATGGAGTATGATATGAATAAATAGTTGGCCACTCCCCATTGGGGCTTTCAGGACCAATGTAAACAGACTATGCATGATAAATAAATATTCAAATAAACATAACTAGGTTAAGAATCCCAACTACCGGGAGGCAGACGCTGACCAAGTGGCTATTTACAAGCGTAGCCGAGAAGTTGAATTCGGGGCTACCGAGAACAACATTGGCTAGCGGCCACAACGAGATTTGAACCCGGGATCTAACCACTCGGCCACGCTGCGTCCGTTGAGAAAAGTTCATTATCTAGCGCTTCTGTGACAAGGACGGGTCATTGGCAATTGCATCATTAGTTTTTTTCACTGGTTATGGAACGCTATTTAATGGCATACGATGCCATGGAATACATATCGCATGCCATCACTTTTGTTTTCGCGGTATGCACGTGTGAATTTTGCTGAAATCGACAGCACTAGCGGCTTTTCGAGCATTTTTATCTTCCGCAAAAGCATTTATTTAATTTTGTGATCAGGTATGAAACAAATTATGGAAGATAACATTGTTTGGTCTGAGATAGGCTGCGGGTCATAGGAAGCGCACAGCACAATTAACAATATCAAAAATTTAGGGGAGCACAAACCTTAAAACTATTTCTTCTTAGTCAAGATTGCTTTTTTCGTTTAATTTTACTTCTGACAATGTGGCACCAAATGCTCAAATCTGATTATAACTAAAATGCACGAGAATCACTTTTGCTTCCCCTGCTCCCTTTGTTCCCCTATTCTCATGCTCCCACCGCGCCCTGTTCCCTCTTCTCCCTCTGCTCCCTCTTCTCTCTCTGCTTCCTCAGCTTCCCTGTCCCCCGCCCCAAACCGAAGAGCTAGGACTGGCTGTTTTTAATGATATCTTTGTGTTTGTATTGCTGGCCAGTTCCATAGACAATTTTATCTTGCTTCTTGGAAACACAACTTCGATTCCACTGATTGACATTGTTTTCTCTTGTCTTCTCCAAACAGTCGAGCTCCAGGTGGCCGAATCTAGCTCAGCATCCCTGATTTGGATCATTGTTGTGTTGTCCATTCTCCTCGCAGTTTGTTTCGTTGTAAGTGTTGCGCTCAGCAGCGTAGGAAAGAGTCTACTCAAGATAAGCAAGCCGAGAAAAATGACAACACAGAGCGTTACGTCCACCGAGATGGTGGCCATCGAGGACGTTGACTCACCAGGACCTGTGTCACGCACGGAGAATGTCACGCGTGACAACGACGAGGTTTTCCCTTACGACGTCATCCAGACCTGGACTGGGTCAAACGGATCTTATATGAGCCTAAATCGCACGGAGAATAATAACTTCCATCATGAAGTGGATGACCCGCAAGTCCGAAGACCTGATTACACTAACATTTCACCCAGCAACCGTAACGACAGCGCTGCCAACTGCATGTATGCGCCACTGATGCTTAGCACGGTAGTGGCAGCCAGCAATGCAGGCAGACGTCCATACGTTAATGTGGACTCCTCGGAGACCTCCTCTGATATGTAGGTACAGTGCGTGGACATGACTGTATAGTGTTCCTTTAAGACTGTCGTTACAAGAACAAGTTTCTTTCTGGTTTTGAAACTAGCTGATCGAAATTAAACATCTCGACTGTGATACTCCTCGAGGGAGTTAACCCAGCATAAAGCCTGGGTTGCGACTTGGGGCGTGGGGAGACGTAGAGAAAGCTCCTTCCCAATCCTCTCTATTCCTACACATTTTATTTTGAGTTAAGTTTGAGCTAAGTGGAGAATGGCTCGAATGTTGTAAAAGAGTTGTTGTAGGAGATGTTGTAGAAGAGTAAAGGAACTTGGGTTCAGGTTTTTGAGCCATTTTGTACCGCTTAAAGAGTTAATTAAATAGCTGACGTCTCACTTGTTATTCCTCTGTACGTCAGAGTGTTTAAGTTACTACTATAAATATATTTTCGGTTGTAGCTTGTCAGACATGTACTGAAGTAGAAGTCAAAATCATTTCAGTGAAAGGCGTTCATTTACGAGAAGTTAAAAAAGGACAATTTCATCCACGATTATCTTTCAATATATCCTCTAGTTGTTGTATTCCAATTAGTTAAGTTTACTATCATTAATATGTCAGCTTTTCGCTGAAGTGATAAAACATCCATGGAACGACAGAATATCTAACTTATCTATTCAGTGTTATGCGTGTGCAATGGTTAAGTTCAACACTGAATTCAGAATGATAAATAGAGTAAAGAGAATCAACAAGTGGCTCGAGAGAAACAATGCTCTTATGCCCAAAGAAATTTCCCTAGAGAAGTGACTAGTACCGAGTGGTATTGAGCCATGAATATGATCCCTTACTGAGGCATGATCATTTCTGTCAATATATTAGAGGACAACTCCGAGTTTCTATGCGATACTTCCAAATCTGTCTGCATCTCATTAGGGGAGGCCAATAGATGGAAGATAAGTCTATTTTAGATAATAACTTGAAAGGTGCAAACCTAAGGTACGTTAAAATAGCAAATTCCTTTCAAAAAAATTACATATTTCATAGAATTTAATTAGCATTATTAGTAGACGCTTTTATTGAGATAGTGATTGCGCATATTAAATAATTATTAGATATTTTGTAACTCATTCTTATGAAGTAGCTAAAATTATCTTATTCAAATTATCGGTAGTTAACGCTGCTCAAACAAAATTGAGCAAAAAAGTAAATTTATAATCTTCCTTTATTCCAGTTTATATTGATACCAGCTGCTTGTAAATAGCTTTTTAAGCGAAAACACTCTGAATTGTGAGCTGTCCTAATACAGTTTCCCAAGCTGTGAATTCAACCTGCAAATGCATGTACATACGAAACTTCACTGTACTATTCGTCCGCTGAATTTATCAAGGCTTCAAGCTGGCTTCACTTATTATGCAGCTGAATTTATTCAAGCTACTTTGAATTAATTGTTCCTAAGATGATGTAATCTTGTACTTCGTCATCCTAAATAGAGAGTTTCCGTATCTTTGTAATTCGATTTACATCCAAGATTTATAATTACGACATAAAAATAAGAATAAACGTGTGAAAAGTGTCCCTATTCTATTGTTTCAGATCTAGATGGTACTTTAGAGCCAATGATAGTTCCTTCATGGTAGCCTAGTGATTTGCTCCGAGCTAATTCTCAGTCAATGAAATTTCGCAGAGTCACAAGTTTTTGCAACCGGCCTACCGTAGTTTCCCCAAGTTAGAGTTAAAAGCGACAAAACCCACTGTCACAAACTGTCCGCAGTAGACAGTTGTCCGTAACAAGAGGTTCTGTATTTGCCATTGAATTTTATCTGTTCCTCGAATCTCACAGTTTTCCTCGAGTTGCCGCCTTCTCTCTCAGAAATGCATTCACCTCTCAGCACGGACCGAGCGTCATCCGTGAATCGATATCCGTACACAATCTGACTCACTCCTCCTACCCCCCGGCTGAAACGGAGAATTAGAATTTTGTGCTTATAAAAGTCCTTTTTTGAAGTTATAGTGTTAACGCAACAACAGACCCAAAATCATGCTTGTAAAACGCCTCAGAATGTTATTACCGTGGAGAGGGGTCCTAAAGAGGTTCGGTCGAAATGACAAAAAAAGCTCGAGAAATAAAGCCCAACGCTTGTTTAGAATAGCCTTATTTATACAAAACATGTAAAATGTAAATGTAATGTAAAATGCATGTGTAAATGTAAATCTGACTTATAGAGGACATGCACTTAGCTTAGCACTAAGCATTAGCTAGTTAATTGTCAAACATAATTGTCATTTTGATGTTAGTTTGAGGGTGACATCTTCATTGCAAATTACCCCGGCTATTTTGATTCTCAAATTTAGTTACTGTCCGATGTCTTATTATTTGTTATTCATATCTCGACAACTACCTGCATGAGCGATCCTCAAAAAAATATTCGTC
>CM042758.1:13572922-13584434 GCA_022496165.2 Catalaphyllia jardinei | reverse complement strand
GGCCATTTTACAGTTGCATGCTTAGTTACCTGGCCTATGACTGCAAGCGAGGCTGGAGGAGACCTTGCTTTGACACAGACCTCTCTGCTTTTCTCATGTAAATGTAAACTAGTTGACGTAATAACAACACGGTTTACACAACAAAACAGCGAGGTCACCTCCAGCCTCGCTGCCGTTCAAAGGCCAGGTCACTAAGCAGATAACTGTAATGCCTATTGTAATGCCTATTGTCGAAGAGTTTTGCTGAAAACGAAACGTTAACATGATCGAGACATTAATTTGCACTAGCGCCGTCTATGCGCTGTCATATCAGATAAAAAATCCTCATGCCGCTGGACTCGGCAACTTCTTCTGTTTCATGCGGCATTAGGGCTCCTGGCGGCATGTATGTTTCATCCATTACCTTGGAAGTGGGGCCTTTATGGGGAATTCACTCTGTTACTCTTCATCTTCTTTTGGTCAAATCATCACTCAAGTCAACTGAACCTCCGTTTGTGTCCAGTTTTTGCATTAGCTAGATCACTGAGGTAACAATTAATTCTCGGTTTCTTAGCATTATAATTTACAAACTCAAGCTAAACTGCTGATCTGGAAACACTTCAAACAAACATGAACAATACAAAGCATGTACATGTACATCTTGTAGCTAAGGAAACACAAAAGCAGGTCACCTTTAATAGGCCTTTTACACGATCCGGTCACATGGTAGGGAATTAATTATGCAGGGAACCAGGTTACACAGTGTGACTTCCAAAACCAAGGTACTCGTACCAGTGCAGCCCGAGTTTCCTTTGGTTTGAAAGTCCCAGTGTGTAACTTGCGTCGAAGCATAGTTAATTCCGTACCATGTAACCTGATCATGCAAAGGGCCTATCGAGTGTTGGATCAAAGAGCAAAACAACTTTCATTGTGTAAGGGACATATGAATGCAATACATATTCAATTTGAATATTGCAGGTAAATCCCGATAATTCACTCGCTGAGTTTTTATTAAAAACGCTTCGGAAATAGATTAAACCCCTCCCCAATGCAACTAGAGAATTGTGATAGTGTTTGGACAGGGAGTGAGATTAGTATGAATTCATGGTGTAAGATGGACACATTTGAAAAAGCAAGACGAATGGATAATAGTTAGGGTACGGATGATGCGCAGTTGTTTATTTACCTGTTGTAAAACAAAAAACATTTAGAATTGTAATTTAACCGGCATGAACACAGGCAACGAAGGTATCTAGTAACTTACTTCAGACTTCAAAACGTAAAAGGCGTGGCTTTGCCAACCCCAACCTGAAGAAATGCTTCTTGTGTTATTTTTAAACATCTACTGAAACGCCTCTTCTTTGGATCATGATCAAGCCGTGGAAACAAAATTCGCTTAGGGGCACGTTAATGCTTCCCTGTAAATTTGTTTTTGCCAAAAACAACGCTGATGAACGCTGATGAACGCTGATGAACGCATTTTACACCCACGAAATCGGCGGATTTATAACAATGCGAAAATTGACCAGTCCGTTCAAGGTCACATGTGGTAAAACTAGTTTTTCAGGCAAAAGAATTACACAGATTGAATACAGAACGCACTCTTTGCCGGAAAGTAATTTACTTTGTTAAAGTGGTGTGCTACACGATTGTTTAAGCCTCCAAAAATGTATAAGTTTTCTACAAGAATGCATCTTGTATCTGTTAAAAAGTAGTTTGTACTAATCTCACTCACTGTCCAAACACTATCACAATTCTCTAGTTGCATTGGCTTACATTTTTTTAAGATGAATTAAATTATTCCGAGGGGGAGGGGTTTGCGCTACTATTCTAAAAAAAATGCCCACAGAAACCAAGAATAATTGCTCAGATTGCTAGTGTCTTTCGCGACTTGGTCTGAAAGTGTGCCTAATTTATCAACGTATGGCATAGTAATTTCCATGAATGTTTTTAAAAAGTGCCGGGAAACCCACAGGGTGGGGCAGACATTCACCACTGACATTTCACACTGGCCTGCTATCGCCGGAGGAAACCAAAATACCAGGCCCTAAATCCTCGGTTTAAGTAGAAAGTCGATCACCGATCGACGTGTTCCGAAAAGATCCGATTTGAAGCGATAACCGAGCCGAAAGCGAGGCAATGGTGTGTTTAACAATCATTCCACGAGCACGCGTTGGATATGAGATGGTAGATAGGTAACTAGAGGCTTAGCAGCGAGTTGGCTTAATCGTCTCATATGCAACAACCGAAAGTGGAATAATTTTTTTATTAAAAACGCTTCGGAAATAGAGTAAAATAGCCTAAAAAATTAAAAAGGCCCCCAAAAAATCACGCTTACGCTTAATATATTCGTAGATTGTGGTATATAATGGCTCTTATTATTCAACTTTCATTCACTGTACGAAATCCGATTTTCTGATTGGTTGATTCGGATCACGTGACAATTGGTTGTGACGCAACAACCTCCTTGACGTCATTATCGTGGTGTAATAGCCGTGGTGTAATTTCAATACACCACTGGCATTACACCATGGATTCGGCCAGGAGCCCATTACTAGGAGCCTGCAACTCCCATAAAAAGCCAATGCAACGGCATTTTACAGACCAGTCTATTTTTAGATGTTTTTCCCGCTAAATAGGCCAGTTCCAGTCTACGTGAGCACGCTTCGGTGAGGATAAAACAATGCGGCCTCACGCGTGAACATGTCGAAATCATTTCGACATGCCGACATTAGTCCGTGCTTGTGATTGCAATTGGTTACTGAGGTTCCCGTGGGGATCTGAATTCAAGATAAATTCAAGCTAAAAATAGATCGGTCTGTGAAAACGCCGTGACAGAAATATGGAGTAGTTGTAGGCTCCAAGTCATGGGCTCCTGATTCGGCTGACTCAAAGTTTGACGATTTTTGTTTGCAGTGTATTCAATTTGAATATTAAAAATGTTAACGCACTCATTGCTCGTGAATTATCGGGATTTACCTGCACGAGTTCACTAACAATGAACTTGAAATTTGAATTTTCTCGTTCATTGTTAGTGAGCTCGTGCAGTGTTTCGTTGACCAAATGGGCGTTGCCTCTGAATTGACAGATTTGTTTGATGACAGAATCGTGATTGACATTAATTATATACATTGATTTTAAGGTATTAGGTTATTGCGTTTAAAACCAGTTTTCAGTAGAATCGAAGAGGGAAAGAACTTTTAGTCTCTCCGTTAAAACCGCTTACCTGGATAATCTGTCTGTTAAACCTGCTCATCTGGAGAATCTGTTAGACTCTGTTCAAGACTCTGCTAACCCGTAAAATACGACTGTTGTAACTACCCGCCACAGAAGTAAGTCGAAATTCAAGTTTTCTGATTTCAGTTGCGAGATAAGATTTATTTGCGTTTGTTCTGATTGCGAATTATAAATGTATTTCTTGTAGATCGAATAATTATTAAACCTTGGCTTGATATTATGCGGTTTGTGGTGGTTTTCTGAGCTAGCCAGTTCCATGTGCAACATGCAGGTAAATCCCGATAATTCACTCGCTGAGTGCGTTAACCTGTAAATAAACAAGGATAGCTAAGCCAATGAAAGCTCTCGAATTGCATTTTCCAATGATCCAAAAGCAAGAGGTTATCAAGGTAAGAGAGTGAAATCCCCCATATAGGTCCTCTAACTAAGATAATCCCTCTTAAGTAATTTTTAGACATTGAACCCAGATCTTCCGCGAATATTACTCGCGCGTTACGTGGACAGGCGAAGCGAGTTTCTCAAAACTACACAAGAGGAAATGGCGGGAACGTCATTGTATATGTTTTGATTTCGTTTCATAGCAGAGATGTTCCCTGCACTCAGACGTCTTTTTGTTCGGCCGGGCTTTAGTTTGCCTTGAAATCGTTTGGCTGTTCATCATTTGGCGGTTTTTTGATTTTAGGGAGTTTAATTAAGCAAAGTTTAACTGAAACGGCAACGACTACAATGGCTGTGTAGTCATGCGTTAGAATTCTTTGTTCGTTTCTTCGTCGTTGTTTACAAAAGGTCACACTGAAACAACAACGTTAAATAGCCACGTTCTGCATATTTGAGAGAAAGTGAACTATACGAGGACAGTTTTTGATTGTTTTTATCGAAATTTGACGCTGTCTTACATATTCTGTTTGGGATATCTCTGACAGTATAGACAAACTAAATGAGTCTAAATTCTCGCGAGATCCGTAGGTTTTATTGCAACTTGGACAGCGAGCGTCTGCCTGCACTTTTGATTATTATACATTGAATTCTCTTTTCTGATTGGCCGAAAGCATTCAGTGAATTTTCGAAATCAGCGCCAGTGACGTCATAACTGCAGATTATACAATAATCATGTCAAGGACACTCAAGGTCACGAGGAATTATGTCATGTATGACCGCGGTGCATGATTTCTAAGAGTAATCATGTCAAGTTCGCGCGCTTTGTGCTGCTTGCCGTCTGTGAAGAAGCAAAAACATGACTTTTTTTCGTTGAATGTATAATAAAACAATTATTAGATTGGGTTTTTGTGATATCCAGAATAATCAAGGTCTAGGTAAGGGTTATCAGCCTCAGCCTCCGGCTTCGGCTGATAACCCTTTCCTCGACCTTGATTATTCTGGATGTCACAAAAACCTCATCCAATAATTGTTTATTATCTGTTTGTTCGGTTTCCTAGCTTGCGTATGGGGGTTTGTTTGTCGTTTGTCTCTGCCGTTCATTCAGTTGTTATTGTCTGTGCAGGGGAAATCCTGAAATGTCAGGGGAAATGTCATACCGAGAGCCGAAGCTCTCTTGCTTGTAATCAAAATATCAAAGAAGCCATTCCAAATGCGTTGGACGTTTGTCTTTGCTTTGAAACGAAACGAAACGAAACGAAATACATGTAAACAGATCCTTCACGAAACATCCACGCAACACGCGAGTAATTTCCGCGGAAGAACTGGGTTCAATGTCTAAAGATAACTTAAGAGGGATGACCTTAGTTAGAGGACCTATATGGGGGATTCACTCTCTTACCTTGATAATGTCTTGGTTTTATGTAATATATCAACCACGAGGGACAGTGTTTCATCGGAATATCCAAACACCAAGAAAAGAGTTGAAAATACGACGCGTAGCGGTGTATTTTTGACGAAATTCGAGGGGTTTGGATAGCCAATGAAACACTGTCTCGAGTGTTTGATATATCTTCTCAATCGAAACAAAAACTAAGGAGTAAACGGAGAAGTAAAATCGTTAAAATCTATGTTATACCAGGTATCCAAACCTCCTTCACCGCTGTGATTTCCTTTGTCTTAAATTATTGATTAATAAGTTTGGGAATTGTATGTGAATAAAATCCCATGACTTGCTCTGAGAAAAGGTGGACGAGTTCAAAAGCAATGTATTTCAACGTAACAGAAAACGAAAACATTGTCTCGCTAACTTACCATGATTTTGTATTAGACTTTATAATGCACTGGGATAGTAGATAATTTCGAGCAACTGCTATGACAGGAATAGGCGGTTCAGTGTTTCAAGCTTCGTAAAGTTCACTGAAGCATTCTTTCGTTCTGATGCACAAACTAGCATCAAATCTTTCATTGTTGCATGCTCTCGACCAAAACGTGGTACTTAACTGGCTCACATCTTAAAAAGCCCCACGAGATTTTGCTGGCAATATGTTTATTAGATATAATTGTGTTAGATAAAATGCGAAAAAGGACAATACTTTTGAGCCTATCAATCTGTCGTATTTCAGACGAATAATTTACCATAAAAAAAGCACTGATTGTATGTTTGGGAGGACATCTTACTGCTGGCAGGTGTAGGGGAGGTGTGGGGTACTGGACAGGGATTGGGACTAGGGAGTCGTACTGACCTATTTGATCGCGGCTCAGGGCACGCGAAGTGTTATGTTCGTGATCGTCTTAGTCGTTAATGAAAAGGGAGGAGAAGGACAGGACATAAAAATGTCTAGCTCTAAAAAGGAGAGAAATGGAGAGTAGGGCGCGGGAGGGTTATAAATAATTTATGATCAGCTATATTTCTCAGCTTAGGTATGGGATTCCGTTGCAGCGTTAAGTTAAAAGAAACAAAAAGCAAAACCAAACGCATCATCTGCTAGAGTGCTTTAATCTCGGAGGAGCGAGAGTCGCTTTAAGAGCACGGTATGCGTCTATCTCGGATCACGTAGGGCGGGAAAATTTCTTTGGGCGCAGTCAGCCTCAGTCTTATTTTATGTGTTGTTTCTGGGATTCTAAAAAAAGTGACAGTAATAAAGTAATCTTTCTGTTTACAGAAAACTTAAAATTCAGAGGGCACGAGCATGGGACAAGACCTGTTTCAAGTTATCTATTTTACTGCTAGAGAATCTTTCATGAAGAATCTGAACAGTATTGAGTTCTCGCCTTAAACCTTTTACTGCCAAGACAAAGATTTCAATTCTCTTTTCTAACTGCTATACCATCTTATATGATGGTCGGGAGAACTTGGTAGAACATCAATACAATGTCTACTTGACAATGAACATTTTAAGCGGTCACTCTAGATAATAAAAGATCAAAGCTTCAGTCATCGACATTTGACTTCACAACAACTTAGTTGTACTAACATCACGTTTATTTGTTTGGATCACTACTAACAAAAGTCTACGGTGACAATTGAGCAGACATAAATATCAATTGCGCTGTGTTTGAAAGATAATTTCCAGTCCTTATTGCGCAGTCTCAGCACCTTGATATTTGTAATGTATGTTAATGCGATGCCTATTCTAGGCATGACGGGTAGCTAATTAAATCAGTCGTTGCACTCAACATGGCGTGGTTTGGACATACATTGCATGGTACCAGGAGTAAATCGAGTTGAATCGCCTGTGAAAGAAGCCATCCATCGTGAAAACAGTTTTCTGTATCGAGTTTACGAAGAAATGGAGGAATATACATCGGCAAATACACCAAAAATGGACTGGAACAGCAGGGATTTACCGACTGCGTGGAAGTCGTTTAGACGCCATCTTGAATTTATGTTTGGCGGACCGTTAAAGTCGAAATCGGAGGAACAGAAATGTAATTATCTCATGATTTGGGTTGGAGAAAAAGGAAGGGACATATATCAGACCTGGACGTTTGAAGAAGGAGAGGAGAAAAAGCTTAACAGCTACTACGAGAGGTTCGAAGCTCATGTGAAGCCGAAATCGAACAAGGTATTTGCTAGATACAAGTTTCACAAGAAAGTTCAGAGTGATAATGAGCCATTCGAACAGTTTCTTATTGACCTCAAGCTGCTAGTGAAAGATTGTGGTTATGCAGATCCAGACGAAATGGTCAGGGATAGAATTGTAATTGGTTGCAACTCCAAGAAAGTGCGAGAAAAGTTGATACAAGAAGGATCTGAATTGTCGTTGGAGAAAGCGGTTGAAATCGCACTCACACTGGAAATGTCTCAAACGCAACTCAAAACCATGGAGGAAGAAGACAGCAAGATTCACGCCGTTAAAGTGAATCAAGCTCGAAGGCAGAGTGAGAAATTAGACAAGAGGAAACATGGCAGGCCTGGAGTTGAACAGGAGTGTGGAATGTGTGGCTACATACACAGCAGTAAAGCAGAATGTCCTGCTAAGGGAAAGAAATGTCTGATTTGTGCCAAGTTAAATCATTTTGCCAAAGTCTGCAAGTCAAGAGAGAAGAGAAGAACTGTCCAATATGTGGCTAAATGTGAAAGTGGCGATGATGCTCGGACAAAGGAAACCAACAGCGAAAGTGAAGATGAGATGTTTTATGTGGGTTGTATAGACGCAGTAAATGCAGTTAGCCTCAGTGAATGGCGCGAAGAGCTGACCATCAACAACAAGAAAGTTATTGTTCAGTTAGACACGGGAGCGAAATGCAATGTTATGTCTTTAACGACATTAAAGACTCTAGGAGGGGAGACAACAATTCAACCTACAGCAGCCAAGTTAAGGTCATACTCTGGTCACCAGATACCTATTCATGGTTGCACAACACTCTTGTGCGAACACAAGGACGAAACGTACCCCATGAAGTTTTACATTGCAGAAGGTGATGTGCTGTCCGTCTTAAGTGCACAAGCATGTAAGGATCTCAATTTAGTCCAGCGGGTGAACTCTGTCATAGACTCGTCGGTTATTACTGATGCACGTCCTGATATTCTACTAGAATATCCAGATCTCTTCCAGGGGCTGGGATGTTTACCAGGTAAACATACCATCAGAATTGATCCAACAGTCATCCCAGTAGTACATCCACCAAGAAAGGTACCTGTTGCACTGAAGGGCAGAATCAAAGATGAGCTTGAAAGAATGGTGAAGGCAGGAGTGGTAGAGAGGCAAATTGAACCAACAGCATGGGTTAGCAGTATGGTTACTGTAGTCAAGCCTAATAAGATTCGCATCTGTTTAGATCCTAGAGATTTAAACCTAGCTGTTAAACGAGAACATTTCCCTATGAAGACGATTGAAGAGATAGTTGCAGACATGCCAGATGCCAAGGTATTCTCTGTGCTGGATGCAACATCAGGATTCTGGCAAATAGAGTTAGATGAGGAAAGCTCGAAGTTGTGCACGTTCAACACTCCCTTTGGGAGGTATCGATTTAAAAGGCTCCCTTTCGGAATCAAATCAGCCCCTGAGGTGTTTCAGAGATACATGACCGAGATGTTGGAGGGCATACCTGGAGCAGAGCCCATTGCAGGAGCCATTGTGGACGACATACTGATCTGGGGCAGCAGTATTGACCAGCACGATGCAAGATTAAGACAAGTCCTAAACAGAGCGAGAGAGTTTGGTCTCAAGTTAAATAGCAAGAAGTGCCAAGTGAGGAAAGATCAAGTCCCCTATGTAGGACATCTCCTGACCAGTGATGGTTTGAAACCGGACCCAGAGAAGGTCAGAGCAGTCGAAGCGATGCCACCACCAAAGAATGTTAAAGAACTCAGAACATTCCTAGGTTTTATCCAATACCTTGGAAAATTTCTGCCAAATCTAGCTGCTGAAAGTGCACCTCTCAGACAACTGTGGGAGAAAGAGGTAGTCTGGCATTGGAACAAAGAACAGCAACAAAGTTTTAAAACACTCAAGCATATGGTAACCAAATCTCCAGTACTGGGTTACTACAACCCAAACAAGCCTGTCACTCTCACCGTTGACGCTAGTGCTAACGGACTTGGTGCAGTATTACTACAAGAGAACAAGCCGATTGCATATGCTTCGAGAGCCTTGACCGTTGCGCAGCAGAAGTATGCACAGATCGAGAAGGAGTTACTTGCGATAGTTTACGCCTGTCAGAAGTTTCATCAGTACGTTTATGGACGAACAGTGCACGTGGAGTCTGACCATAAACCGCTCGAGAGAATCCTAGCACAGAACCTCCATCAGGCACCTCCGCGACTGCAGAAGATGATGATGAGTCTACAACGGTATGACCTCAAGGTTACATACAAGCCTGGGAATGAAATGCAACTAGCAGATACCCTTAGTCGCCATTACTTGCCAGAAACTAAAGAACCGCTCGTGGAGGATTTAGAAGTCAGTGAAGTGTGTCTCACAGCTTATCTTCCCATCTCACAGGAAAAGTATCTAGAGCTTCAACAAGCTACAGCAGCAGACCCAGTATTGCAGTCCCTGACTGACACCGTACTAGAGGGATGGCCAGATAGCAAAGCAAAGCTCTCCCCAGACCTCCGACAGTACTGGGCGTACAAAGACGAAATTTCAGTAATTGATGCACTGCTGTTTAAAGGGCCGAAAGTGATAGTGCCTCACACCCTGCAGTCAGAAATGTTAGACAAGATACACGAGGGGCATTTGGGGGTTGTCAAATGCAAACAGCGAGCAAGAGATGTGCTGTTCTGGCCAGGGATGTCGACGCAAATTGAAGACAAAGTAGCCAAGTGCTATACATGCAGTCAGCACCAGAGACAGCAAGCCAAAGAACCAATGATACCTCATGATTCCCCAAACAGGCCATGGGCAAAAATAGGCACAGATCTGTTTGAAATGAACAGTCATCACTACTTGTGTACTGTTGACTATTATTCTAAGTGGATTGAAGTAGACCAACTCGAAAACCAAAGCAGTAAGGCCACAGTTAATGCACTGAAAAAGCACTTCTCAAGATATGGTATACCCGATGAAGTCGTTAGCGACAATGGGCCTCAGTTCGGAGCAGCCGAGTTTGCGGAGTTTGCAAAGGACTATGAGTTCGCGCACACAACAACCAGCCCTCACTACCCGCAATCAAATGGACAAATTGAAAGAGCAGTTCAAACAACCAAAAACTTGATGTCAAAGTCCGTCGACATAAATAAGGCTCTGCTTAGCTATCGAACCACGCCACTTGACGCAGTTAACCAGTCCCCAGGACAACTGATGATGGGTCGACGTCTGAAAACAACACTACCCACCACTGCAGAATTGTTGAGACCACAAGGACAGGAAGAAATTGTCGGGAAGCTCAAAAAAATAAAGAAACGCAAAAACATTACTTTGATCGACACTGTGGACGGGAGTTGGAATCACTTCAAACTGGAGATGTTGTCAAGATGAAACACAGAGGCGAGTGGATACCGGCTGTAGTGTCGTACAAACATCACACTCCTAGATCTTACGTAGTTGAGACAGCAAGTGGAAGGAAATATCGCAGAAACAGACGACACCTCAATCGCAGCAGAGCACCAGGAGAACAGAAATTTGAGGCCAGACCTGAGCAGACTGAAATAACCTTACCTCCAACTAATGTGCCAAGGGAAACCACAGTGCAGAAAGAAACAGCCGAGCCAGTCAATGTGCAAAGGGAAACCGCTAAGCCAGTAGCGTCAGCAGGAGAACCTGTTATAGTGACCAGGTCGGGTCGATTGGTTAAGACCCCATCATATCTAAAGGACTGTTACACTTGAAGTTTAATGGAACAATGTCAAATGAAACAATGGATGGAACAATTGAATGGAACAATGAATGCTGAATGCGAACTTGTGGACTTGAACTTACGAACTTTTGAACTGATTGTTGTTAAATGTTTATTTTCATTTGTTATTTACTATTATTTACTATTCTTTCAGTCTTTGCTGGAGAAAGAGAGATGTAATGTATGTTAATGCGATGCCTATTCTAGGCATGACGGGTAGCTAATTAAATCAGTCGTTGCACTCAACATGGCGTGGTTTGGACATACATTGCAATATTTACAAACATAAAAATCTCACTCGATGAAATGCGAATCGATGTTATTCGTTACGAAGTACATGCCTTATCTCTGAGGCCTTTCAGTTTTTTTTTTTCCAACAGCTTCATTGATTTTTCCAGCTGCAAAGTTGTTTCATCAAGTGATATCAAAGCTTTGCGGCGCTTCGCGTCCATAATGGTGGTTGACATGAGACTTTGAATTCACGAGCAGCTGCGAAATGTGCACGTTTTGTGACGTCGTGCATGAAACAAAACAAAAAAGTTCAATACACTCTCGAGAGTGCGCAGTAGGGATTGGAAATCATCTCCACTTGTACCATAACCCTTAAGAGGCCCTGCGCCTAAGAAATACCGAA
>CM042758.1:13562922-13567922 GCA_022496165.2 Catalaphyllia jardinei | reverse complement strand
GAGATATCGGCCAAGTGATGGTCGACATATCGGCCGACTATCGCCAGATATCTTGGTCGATATAGCGGCCGACACTTGGCCGATATGCTGACCATTGATTGGCGGCGGAATATCGGTCGACTGTTGGTGGTATATCGGTAAAAGGCTTTGACTGTTAGTGTCAGATGTATAAGTTATACGCATTTCATCCTTTTTTGGTCAACCTCAAAAATTTCTGAAAGCTTCATGTTCGGATCATGTGCCGCAAATTCAGTCGTTATCAAGGAAGACACTCAAGTGAAACACTGCCAAGCTACAATCACCAGAAGGCAAGTAACAGTCAACTATCGGCGGAATGTCAGTAGCCTATCGACCGACACGTCGGCCGACAATCGGACAACCACTCTCGGTCGACATAACGACCAACATATCGGTCGAGTGTCAGTCGACATATCGGCCGATGCTCGAGCGAGATGTCGGTCGATATGTTGACCGACACATCTCGGCCGACACATCGACCAACACTCGACTGAAGTGTAGGCCGACATATACACTCGGCCGATATGTCGACCGATACATGGGCCGAGTGTTGGTCGATATATCGACCGATATATCGGTCGAGGGTTGCACAAAGTACACATGATCCCTTTGTCCCGTAGAGGTCTTGAAAAGAGGAATGTTTAAAAGTTGCGAATTTAGAGTCTCAAGGCCACTTATTTCCGCTCGCTTTAAAACTGAAGAGCGACGAGAGGTAAGAGGGGATGGGTGTGTCGGGGAGAGGCAAGGGTGGGAGAGACTTTCTATTAATTAAAAAGCAGCATGAGAGAACGTGGCTTACTTACAACTCGAAAATTTAACGAAGGGAAATTTGACAAGAATCGGCGCTAAATGATTTCAATAGCTGGTATACATCATAAACCCGACTACAGGAACAATTCTTCAAAATCAAAATAGAAAACGGTGTTATAGTAAGGCTTACCTTTCGCTCTCTCTGCTATCTTGGATCTCCAGGGCGTTGGCCATCCTGGAAACATACAAAAGCAGTCTTTTAAGAAGATTGTTGTATGTAGCTGCCGATTGCTTATGGAGTAGCCTTTATATTAGGTCATAAATATCACTTACCAATCAATTATCTTGCACCAAACTTTGTGACCAAAGACCAAAGTGGTGAGGTCCAATTGCAACTATAATAGTTACAATTTTATTTTCTCCCAAATGATAGGATATTTCGCCAAACCAAGAAATTTATCCAATGTTTTTTGTTGGACCCATGCCTGGCCTAACTAACACTAAAGTATTAGTGATATCTAATTTTAGGACCTCCCCACCGAAATGTAGAATTGGCCTGACCTGGTGCTATAGTAAATGATGGATAAAATGTATTATGACCTTCAAAAAGTCATATGCAGCGAATTTATTAAGAGACCCAACTTTCAGCAACTGGTCGTAGTCAATCTGGCCGAGTTCAAACCTGCAACTAGATTTCACGCCATGAACGCAACGAAAAACGTTCACGAACCAGCTACATTTACACGAGATCACGGATGGCCATGTTAACTGAGGGGTCCCTTGAATTCTGCTCAAATACAATTTGTATGAGCTAGAACTAGGAAATAATAATTTTGCCTACTGCAATTTAACAAAGCAAGATTAAGGGTAGGTTGTAAACTGTTACGTTCATTTTTAACTCTTGTAAGAAAGTTTCTTCTCAGTTCATTGCTTACCGTTTGCTCTTCCTGCTGCCTTTGTCTTGTGCTAACTGAACCTGGATAAATTTAAATCCAAATCTGTGTTTAGGGTAACGTTGATAAATGACGAGGAGACGCCTACGAGGGCAAGCTGCTAAAGATTGTACTTCTCTTTCCAAGTTGATTATACTTAATAGTTGGCCAGACTCCTCCTCAGTGACAAATTTACAATTAGAGACCCGATCATTTCTACATAAAATATGTAGCGCTTGTCCTGAAACTGTATCAAGAACAAGCATGGCTCTTCTTGACCAAGTCACAATAAACTGCTGTGCAGGAGAAAACAGCCCTGGTGGAATTGAACAAGATGGACAGATAACAGGCAGCCAGTGGAAAAGATCCACCATCCAGACTGTAGTTAAGCCATGAAGCAACTTAAGTGATCCGTCTCTATAGGTTAACAGCTGACATTTGCTATTACAAGAAACAAAACGACTGTTACCTATTTGGATTTTCGACATCATTTGGCCCTCAGAGGTATCCAGGACGATCACCGCTCCTGTGCATTTGTCTTGCTGTACACATGCCACTCGTTCTGCAGATATCGAGACAATGTGTTTGATGTTGCAGAGCTGAGACCAACGTCTAAAGCATTTGGATAATCCACATTTCAAGAGTACCATCTCTTCGTGGTAACACAACACCCTCTTTTACAACAGCGAGATTACTGGCACTGACATATTCCATATTCCAGATGGCCTTTACCCGTAGGATCTTTTTTTTTGCAATGAAATTCTCATTTGCAACGTCCCAAGCACTGACTGTTGCTACTCTGATGTCATCACCACTGACAATATACACGGTCTTGCCACTCAAAGAAAATTCACTTTGTTTGATGTTGGTAAGTGGACCTTCCTTCTCAGTTCCACGTGTTGCGTTAATATTTAACATATCAACACAAACACCACGTGGAGGGCTCCTCAAAACACTTTGCTGATTGAGAACGAAATCAAATTTCCAATCAAAAACGGCCAGAGACGAGTTGTCAATTGAACATGATAGTGGATCTCCTAACATATATCCACCTTCAATGCTTGATTCCAAATCCCATGGTACATAGGACTCTACAACACCAAGCCGAAAGGTGGTATCCGTAATGTTGAATTTCAAACGAAAAAGAGACTCCTTTAGATCACTCAGTGATAAATAGCAACAAAAAAGAGTTCCACAGTCGGGTAAAAACTTTATCATGCCACAAACCTAAGGAGCAGCCGTTTGTGCTAGAGTTCTAAAACCATCCACCACATCAACAAAGGAAATGGAACCCGTGCAATGGGATATTGCTAGTAGTCTTCCATCGCGAGACCACGCAAAAGACAAAACCTCTTCAACTGTGGTGATTCGGCGAATCTCTGAACCATCCTTCAGGCTCCAGATTAGTATGCATTTTGCATCATCAGGGCAATCAGTCAACATCATTGCCTTGTGTCCGAAAATTGAGCATACCGTGAAATTGCAGTTGCTTTCGAGAAAGAGGGGTTTCAGATCTCCGTTGAAATCATACGCATGGCTAAGGACTCCTGGTAAGACAACATCTGCAGAAGGATGAAAAACAACTGAGCGGTAACTTGAAAAGACAGGTGAAGATGGCGACCTCCTAAATGCTGTGGAGAACGATTTCCTTATCATAGCGGGACGCTCCCATAACAACTTGCCAGTATTGAGAGACCACAAGTGAATCGTGCCGTCATCACATTCACACACCATGTAGTCTAACTGTGGTGAAACATCGAAACATGCCACTTGAGATGAACATTGAAAACGGGCTAGAACAGCTCCCTGTTGCGTATCCTTGTTGACAAATTCCATGTAAGGCATTTCAAGGAATTTGTCATGCAACATGTTTGATGCCATAGGAGACAGGACTGGTCCTCCCTCATTCAGCAAGGTTTGGACAAATATGTGAGGATGGCCTGTAAAAGTGCTGAAGTACCTCCTTAAAAGGAGGATTACGGAGGATTACGGATCAGGTCTGAATTTTTTTCAGGCTTTAATCTCACAACTGCTCACGTTGTGTACATAACTATGATCATCAATAATGTCTTCATAATGTTCAGTCTGTTCGGTCTAAGCGTGCCTGATCATGAAGACGATATCGCTGTCAGTGCATTGTTTCAATAATGTTAAAAATTTAAAAAAAGATGTTGCTGGTGGTCGATGCGATTAGGTACAACTAGCTATTTCTCGGGCGTGCCACTTAAACTGAAAGAAAAAATATCCCAACTGGCAGGATGAAGATCAACCGACTGTTTACAAGCATGACAGAGGAGCTGAACTAGAGTCTGCCAAGAAACAACTCCAGCTTAGTGGTCAGAGCAGGATTTGAGCTTTCGAACTCCGGATTTCAAGTCTACCCGCTCTAACCACTCGGCAACGCGCTGACTCTCAAAAAAGTAAAAATATCGCGCGCACGTTTTATCCGCTTTGACCGACGAAACTGTGTTGCCTTATGTCGCCGACTTGTCCATATTCTCGGAATTTTTGTAATTTACCGTTTTATGTTAGGAATACCTAAATTCGTAAATAAAATTGTACGGAAAATATTAACAATTATTACATCTCTCAGTTAGTACGCGCGCTGTGATTGGTCAATGTAAGGCCTGCTAAAATTTAACGCTGTTTTCGTTGCCACAATGTTTTGTGATTTATCGTCAAGTGTTCTTAGCTTTTATAGCAAGTAAAACTTTAAAACCTTCTTTTACTTCTAAAGTTGTGTATTAAAAGCAGCTGACGACTTAACAACGATTTTAGATTGACTCGTTTTGCTTTTGACGTGCGTCAGAAATTTGAAGCCGTTCCGCATGAATGGAAATCGTAACTGCACCCCGTCAGACAAACAGTAGAGATATAATAAATATCTTACTAACCCCGTCTTCTCGGTCCATACTTTCAGTTACGGATCCTCGTTTTCCCCCTCCGATTTATTGCCCGTGCATTTCGGTGCTTGGGCCATAAATCGATGGGGGGGAAAAACTCGGTCCGTAACTTACAGGGGCACTCGAACTCAGTTAGTAAGAGGTATCCGAGGTATCACATAATATAACGAGAGACAGTGTTTCATCGGGATATCCAAACAACGAGAAGAGAGTTGAAAATACGACGCGCAGTGGAGTATACTGCTGACGAAATTCTGAGGTGTTTGGATAGCTGATGAAACACGTTCTCCAATGTTTAAGATATCTTCTCAATCGAAACAAAAACTAAGGAATAAACGGATCGTCAAAATCTATGCTAACTATACGACCGGGTAACGAACCGACTTCACGGTTGTGA
>CM042758.1:13545422-13560422 GCA_022496165.2 Catalaphyllia jardinei | reverse complement strand
ATATTCACACAGCTTCAATCCTCGGGCGAAATGACTTCATATTCCAGGCGAATCGACTCTCAGCCCGGGCGAAACAACTCCGGGCGAACAGAAAATTGGGCGAAACGACCTGCTTCCAAATCGCTCAGTATCGATCGACACTGCCGGTCACGGTCTCAAATAGACTAAATGCCCGACAGTCAAAAACTAAGCAATTTTACAGTATACACGAGCTCGGAAAATTCATCGAATGTAAAACCAAAACACTTTTTAGGATCGCTTGACATTTCTAAAGAATAGGTTTGATTGAGGATTTCAGTCGGAATTCGGTGAATATTTCCGACTGCCGGGCAATTACTCGATTTGAGACCGTGACCGGCAGTCAGCCGATAAAGTCCACTGTGATTTTATGGTATGCACAAGCTTACAGAATTTGTCCACTACAAATCTATAATAAATTTTAGAATCGCTTGGCTATTCCAAACAAACATCGAATCTTCTCCTTAGGTCCTTAGGTCCAAAAGAAGCTTTCTGTAGCAATACGTTAAAAATATCTGTAACTGCCGATGAAAGCGTAAATGTTCTAAGCGTCGAGTACATGCCGATTTTATAATATGCACAAGCTCGGTTGTTTCGTCATCTTGCACACTAACATAATTTTTGGAATCGCTCTGGATTTCTAAAGAAACATCAACTACCATCAAGAAATTTGAAAGAATCTTTTAGTGGAAATTCTGTGAAAATTTCTGACTGCCGGCATTTGGTCCATTTAAGACCTTGCCCGGCTGTCGGGCATTTAGACACAGCGTTTCTTAAAACGTGTCATTTATCTGCACACGTTTATAGAACGAGTAATACATAGTAGCCGGGCATTTAGACACAGCGTTTCTTAAAACGTGCCATTTATCTGCACACGTTTATAGAACGAGTAATACATAGTATGTCTTGTGTCATGCCAGTGTTGCTCCCTAATATTCCAATCTTCGTTTTAAAGCCCTAGACAGCGCGAGTTATTTTGCGACTCGCATCGCGCTGTGACTGAAAGATCGCCTAAAACGTTTCTTCAAGGGTCACTTAGATGAGTAATTAGTCATCGCGAACGCAAAAGGCGGTATGGCGGTGGCCGAGTATGGAGGAAGGCGGAACCCATCTTTCGTCCCATTCCCCTTTAAGCTAAAGCGTCTCTCGTCATAATTCCTGCTGAATTTCCAGGGAAAAACAGACTATCAGCATTGTAAGTCTAAGCCTACTTGAATAATCCAAACAGATCGCTTATAAATGAGATGACAAGATCCTAACAAAAAAAAATCATTAACAGCTCCGAATAAAAAAGAACACCATTATCGGCACTGCAAAGAAACATGCAATTTTGACCATTTAGTTGAGCCCAATCAAGAACATAAGCCCAGCAAGCCATATGGGGTTTTCTGTTACTTCCATTAATGGAACCGTTACTGATTAAAACAAAAACACACATATAACGTATTTTGTCTCCACTCCACAACAGAAAACAACACACGCAAAGCTGAACCAAATAAGTTTATTTTGGAAGGGCCTGCCAAGAACCAACCCAAACAGTATATCTATAACTACTTAGAAACTACATAACAACTCCTTCATAAAACTACAAACTAGATCTCCAAGCACACAGGCTTAGTATCAGAAAGGCTTAAACCGCAACTCTATTATTAAATCACGATCTACATGGGGTACTTCCCCTAATAAGCTCACAAGCTTATAGTACCAGTTAGGCTGGGAAACAACAACTCCGACATTACACAAGAATATAAGCTAAACAGGCCATCTGATACTGTAGGTCATGCACTTGACCTACTTCCCCAAATAAGCTCTCAAGCTCAGTGCCAGGTAGGCTGCCAGTTAGGCTGGGGAACAACAACTTCTACATTACATTAGACTATAAGCTAGACGGGCCGTCTTATACTAAAGATTGTCCACCAGGCCTGCGTTGCCAAATAAGCTCTCGGGCTGGGGAAACATGAACAAAAAATATAGAAAAGACCAAAGAAGTACATAGAAAAACAATAAAAAATCATAAAGTAAACCTAGTAGAGCTGAGCAACCGCTAACAAAACAAATGCGGTTAACGCGGAGGCCAGAAAAAACCTGCCAGAAAAAACCCCTGTGGGGAAAAAATGTGCAGGAAATCTGGGTAGGAACCAAGGCTCATGCTCCAAGTGATTATTAGCCCATCCTACGAAGGCTTTACAAAAGTAAAAAATCAATAGAAAAAATAGGAACAGTCGATCCTGTCAGACTGAAAGCATCTGCAAAAGAAAAATACTAAACAAGAAAAAAGTTAAACTAAACGAAACGAAAAGTACGCGGTTGGTTCTGAAGCCTAGATGACAACCACGTGTTATGCTCTGTCTTTTATACCCTAACACAATTACCCATGATGCCCCCGCCTGGAACCCAGGCGTTGTTGTATCCCGTGCCGACAAAATAGTTATTTCAGCCTTGTTCGCACGCTCACTCGTCAGAAACAACATATTTTGTCTCCACTCCACAACAGAAAACAACACACGCAAAGCTGAACCAAATAAGTTTATTTTGGAAGGGCCTGCCAAGAACCAACCCAAACAGTATATAGACAGACAAAGTATTGGGGAAGGGGTGAAAAATTGATTCTCAAAGCCCAAGAAATTTGGAGACTGTGAGCCTTTGCTCCAGATCATCGTCGACGTAAATGTCTTTGGCCTGGACTGACTTCCAGCGTCCGTGACGCTGAAACACTCTGTCGTTGACACCATTGTTAGCAGCCATAGTAGCGCCTCCTGAGCGGAGAGAGTGCAGCCCGAACCTGGAGGGGTCAGCCCCTATGGACTTCAAATCCCGTCTAAAAGCTTCCCTTATAGTGGTGTAACTGATAGGCTTGTCGGGGGCCACTAGCCTACAAGCCCCCTTTACCTCTAGAAATGGGTCTAAAAATCAGTTCCCTGGACTCGGGAGAGATTTGAAAATTAGTAAGATACCTTCTAAGCAGTTTAACAGGACAAGCGCAACTAGAAAGCTCAGAAATGACGACTTCATCGCCTCTACGAAGTTGGTCGTTCTTACTTTTAGGAATCTTAATAACCATGAAACCGTCGTTGAAGAAAATGTCATTTCTCCTAATTCTTGAAACGTCATCAAACCTAAGGAAGCCAGCAAATGACAAAACATACATAGTGATGTTGCGCAATTCAACAGGGTTATCAAGGTTAGACCTGCCAATAATATCATGAATCAAACTAGGTGAAACGGGTTCTTTGCGGTTAACAACACCGGTACCAAGGATTCTTTTAGAAGCAGACCTGACTGCCTCCACAACAGGGTTATCGGTGGGGGAGGGGATACCAGCCATACTATGAGCCCATTTAATGCCGTAAAAGGCAGAATCTACCACGCTGGGGGATTGAGACTGTTCAATGAGGTGTTGCAGATACAATGCAACATGAAAGGGATTTGCGGGGAAAACGTTCCCATTAAACATACTAATGGCGAACTCCTTCCACTTGCGGTATGCACGGTGGTACAGTAAAGACGTACTGTTGGCCTTTGAGGAAAGGACTGTCACTTTCAATCTGTCCGTTAATCCTGAGACTGGACTGTCTGGGAGCACGTTCTGGTCGAAGTCCCAAAAGCCGGACCGGAAGACATCTAAAAAGTATCAAAAATAGACGAAAAGCCCTGAGAAGAGCAGATTAAAGGGGAAAAGCATAAGGAAGGATACAACTAGTAATATAAACGCTTTATAGACAATGGGGTATGCCACCCTAAAGAACAAGAATAATACAAGCAGCATAGGCATGTCCATACATAACGAAAAATGGGGGGCGCCTCTAACTACAAGAGTCACACTTCCCGTTAGCCATAGTGCAAAACCCCGCTAGAAGGGAAGGGGGCCTGGGACGACGAAAGTCGACCCGAATGGCAGCAACCTCAAAGTCTAAGCATCTGGTGCCAAAAAGGGAGTTACGGGCTTTCCCTGGGACAAATAACCCCTTAAACTTTGGCAGGTACACCCAGTCCACAACAAAGTAATTCCAGTGGACGCCGTCTCTTGCGCAAATGCTCCAGAAGAAGGAAGACTTCCATAGCGGAATAACTATAGTTCCCTTAGCAAGACACACTTCCATGTGCTTTAAAACTCTAACAATAAGACAAACCGGGGGACAGAGCCAATTGTTATCGTATCCCCAGTCTTGCGCAAAAGCATCAACTGCCTCGCATCCGGGCTGAAAAAACCGGGAATTAAACCTAGGTAGTTTGGCGTTGTAACTGCAGGCGAACCTATCGACAGAATGCGGGCCCCAAAGGTCGTCAATGGTCTGAAAAATAGAATCATTAATAGCATAGTCGTCAAAATCAACAATCTTGCTAATAATGTCAGCTTTGACATTAAGGTCCCTAGGAATCCACCTAGCATCGAGAGAGATGTGATACTCCAGGCAAATCTGGAAGGCTTGAAGAGCTAACGCCTGCAGATCCAATTTCTTGCTTCCGTTGAGAAGAACAGACTCAACGTTCTGGTTGTCTGAATACCAGATGACCTTAGTGTCGGACAAACGATCGGCAAAGGACTCCAAAGCGAGGCAAACGGCCTTAAGCTCTCTCCAAGTCGAACTAAGAACTTTTTCTTCGGGAGACCAATTCTGATGAAAAACCAGTTCGGGGTCAGACTCGACAAATGCACCACAGGCTGAATCAGAAGCATCGGAGAAACTCACTTTAACCGGTAGCGTTTGTGCTCGCCAATAAACCCTCCCGTTGAGGGAATCAACATTGGCAGCCCAAAAGTTAATTTCCGCAACGGCATCATCCGACAAGAAAACTTCGGTATCCCAGGAAAGAGCAGAGTTCACCACTGAAAAGAGATGCCTGGTCATAATACGTGCCACTGACCCCACGCAACTGGAAAGTGAAATTATCTGGCCTGCGAGACTAGCGACACTTTTAACGTGAACCTGGCGAAGAGACTGTTGCGAAGACAAAGACTGCAAAAACACGAGATCGGAAGACAATTTTGCAATGCGTTCGGCGGTGGCCTTAACAGTACCTTCAATAGTGTTAAGAATAACTCCAAGCCAAGTGATAATTTGGACGGGTTCCCATAAAGACTTTTCCTGGTTGGGGACGAAACCAGACTTGAGTAGATCAGAATGAACAGTTAGACTGTTAATTTTAGCGGAAACTTGATCAATTCCCCCCCCTAGGCCGTCGTCCAGGAAAATAGCAATAGGAATACCCCGACTCCTCCAGGATTTTTGAAGCGGTTTGAGAATCTTGGTGAAAACAAATGGTGCCGAAGACAGGCCAAACGGAAGAACGCAAAATTGAAAATATCTGAAAACACCGGTACCAAAGTCCCAAGCGAATGCGAGGAATTTGCGGTGCTCTGGAAAAATTTCAATATGGTGGTACCCCGACTTCAGATCGAATTTAAATAAATAATAACCCTTGTCGAATATCTGCGTGGCCACAGACAAATCTTCGCACTTGAACTTTTGCTTGTAAATGAAGGTGTTTATATGACGAAGATCCAAAATAAGCCTTTGTTTGCCAGAACTACGGGTGGAAACTGTGAGTGGGTTAATAATGTCTGGAACGCAAAAAATTTCCTCCACAAGATCGGAATTAAGCAGGTCATTAACAGCTGAAGACACAAAGTTACTGTTAACACGCGCAGAAGCATTGTTACTTTTGAAGAAAGGCGTAGGGAGTTGAAAAAAGGGAATCTTGTACCCTTCGCTAATAATATGCAAAATAAACTGCGACACTTCCAACGAACGCCAAAACTCAATACACTTACGGAGTCTTCCGCGAACTGTGGGCTGAACAGGAGAATCAAAAGCAACAGAGTATTGTGGAAAATCAGTGCAAGAAACAAAATCATGGTTGAAATCGGGGTGATTCTGATCAATCAACGCTTCGGAAATCAAATCACTAGAATCACTTGTAAAACAAGAAGAGACTACACCTGATAAGTCCTGAACGTCATCCAGTCACTTCGAAGATGAGACAGACTGCTTGGGCAATGCTGGGCAACAAGCACGCCAGTGTCCGGGCTTACCACAAGCGAAACAGGTGCCAGTACTCGGGCGACGAGGCTGGAAACCAGGATTAACAACACCAGACTGGAAGGACTGGGCTTGTGGCTGGGCGTTTGAAGTGGATCTGTCAGGCGGCGAGAACTTCTTGGCCGACGGCGTATTCGAAGCCTTCTTCTTCTTACGAGCAGAAAGAGAAACACGAGCGCGTCTCTCGGCGCTATAGATGCGCTTTTCGTCCTCCGAGTCGTCCGCTAAGTCGTGTTGTTTATACTCATCTACAGTGCACCAGCCAAACTCTGACTTGTCGGCTAAGAGTATATGTTTCTGGCGTTCGCTAAGTAGCTTCTCACCTTCCTCGAGGTCAAGTTTGACTTTCTCAAGCCGGGATTTATCCGCGGCCGACTTGGCACTGTCCAAAGTTTCTGCAAGCTTGAGATTAAACTTATATTGATCCTCGTTCGCTCTTCGTTTAAATTTGTGCGGTTCTTGATACTTGATCTTCTTAATTTCTTGCATTTGGAGCTCCGCAGAAGCGTCGTTGGCACGTTTTATCTGGTCAACGGTGTCTTTGAGAAGTTCCTTGAAATCTGACATTAACTTCTCGTTGTTAGTGGAGATAAGCTCAGAAACGTCGTCCTTGCTGACCGCCATGATAAAAGTCGAAGAAAGAGCTAAACGAAACGAAAAGTACGCGGTTGGTTCTGAAGCCTAGATGACAATCCACGTGTTATGCTCTGTCTTTTATACCCTAACACAATTACCCATGATGCCCCCGCCTGGAACCCAGGCGTTGTTGTATCCCGTGCCGACAAAATAGTTATTTCAGCCTTGTTCGCACGCTCACTCGTCAGAAACAACATAAAGCTAACCTTTGGCTTCTCCTCCTGTCTTTGATTTGTGGCGACCAAACTTTGAGGACCCTGAATCTGACGCCAGTTAAACAGATGGCGATAAGATGGTGGGGGAGACAGACTGCTAAGCAGCAGGGTCGCTCCTCAATGTCCATAACAGTCAGCAGATCGCCCGACCTGACGTTGAACACACGAAGAACGTTGATTCCTCTGTTGTAGACAAGACATTCTTCGTCACAGACAAACTTGCAGTCAACCACGTTTCTGCTGTTAGGAAGTGTGTGATGTGTGTCTCCTGAGAGTGCATCGAGAATGTGTACACCAGGGCCGCCAAGGAGGTCTTTTCCCCAAATGACCACAAACGTTTCCTGAGGAGAGAAGATGCAATGTGGCAGATCTTTGTAACCTTTACACCAGGGCAGAGAAGTATCCCGTTCCCAGATCATTGTCGTGGTATTCGACAACTTCAGAGTCCCTTCTATACAATCTTCGTTGGAGCTGAGTCGAAAGTGACTCTTTTGGCCAAAAGTTATTAGCTGGCATTTACTATTGCATGCAATAACCTGGCTTTGATCAAACGGTTGAATCATCGACACAATTTCTCCCCCAGTCGTAGCTAAGATAATTACTTCCGCTTGCCTTCCTACGCATGCGATTAGTCCTTCGGATATAGGGATCAAATTCGTGATACCATTCAACGTGTTCCAGCATCTGACACAAGTGGACAACTTGAAATTCCACAGCTCAGGTGGTTTGTTTTGTGCCACCAAAACAATGCCATTTCTCACAGGTACTGCAATCTCTTGCACCGTGGCTGCTGGACTTTCTCCGCTGTTCTCTTTCAGCTTGCAAAGATTTATCATACTCAGGTAGTTGAGATCTGGACTACTCATCAATGCAGTTTCTTCGTTTAGCACAGAGATGAATCCCGCTTCCCAAAATGGCACCACGCTGGCCAACGTTTTGTTTGAAATGTCAATCGGATCACCTAACAAAAATCCTCCATTAATTCTATGTTCAAACTCCCAAGGACCGGAGTTGTCTTGGTCCTCATCAATTTCCTCCAAAACAGCCTTCGATGAGATGTTAGTAGAATCTTCCAAACTGATTTTAAAGCGACAAATGCGTCTTGACAGTTCCGTGAGATGGAGACAAGACAGAACTTGATTGTCATGTGAGAAGTTGATCAATCCATAGAAAACTGGTGTTGCCGTTTCTCCCAGACATCGGAAATCATAGCCTACCTCAAACAGACATATTGAATGTGGATGGCAGATCGCTAACAGCGAACCATCACGAGAACAGACAAACGATAGAACAGGTTGATTTCTCGTTAAACGGGTGATCTCTTTACCAGTTGACAAACTCCACATTATTACGCATCGTGTCTCATTAAGACAATCGGTTAGCAACCTGGTGCTATCATAAGAAAACTGGCAAACAGTGAAATTGCAGCTGCTTGAGGGAAAGAGCCTTTGGTGATCTCCATCAATCGTATAAACATGACTTAGGTTTCCTGGTAACACAAGGTTGCCGTTAGGATGAAAAGCGACAGAGCGATAACATGAGAGGGGTCCCAGACTCTGGTCCAGGTTGTCGAATGGAGATGGCTGAGGTATTCTGTACGCACTTCCAAATGGCACACCAACATAATCTTTCCTGAAGATGACAGGTCTTACCCATTCTAGCTTGCTAGTCTTGAGCGACCACAGTTGTATCGTTCCATCATGGCATTCACAAACCATGTAGTCTAACTGAGATGATACATCGAAACAAGCTACTGTATCTGAGCAGTGAAGTTCGACTGAGGCACCACCTTGTGGAGCCTCGTCAGCCAGGCATTCCATGTACGGAATTTCATAATATCTGGTCTCCAAGACGTTGAATGCTTCAGGTGACAGCTCTGGTCCGCCTTCGTTTAGTGCAAGTTGGAAGAGGACACGCGGAAGATCCCTCAGTGTGTTACGGTGCTTCCGTAACAAGAAAAGCAATGTACTTAGGGCTCTCTGCAGTTCAGCAGGCACATCCTTTGCCATCTCATGCATTTGAATGGTAAGGATGTCTTCTGAGGCTACTGAGTTGTACGTGTTACTAACACAGAGCTTTGCATACATCAGTTCCAAGTCTATCACATACATCTTTATCGTCTCTTCAATACCACAAGGCCTTGAATCCTCCCCAAGAGCCAGCATGTGTTGAACACCATGTTGAAGGGCATACCTTTCAGTGTCACTGAACTGTGCATTATGAACGCCTTTCTGTTTCACATCCTTAAGTGCACTGGCACAAAGTCTTGCAAGGATGCAGTGGCCCTCTCTCTCGTCTACAATAAAGTCGTGATATCCGTAGCGGAACTTGTCCGTCAACCAGTCTTTTACCGACTTGTGAATTATGTGCAGACGACCATCGCGAATTGGGAGAAGAGCGGAAACGCAGCTTATAGCTTTGTTTGCTTTTCTCTGAACTAGCTTGGACATGGCCCCAAGTCCAAAGACTTTTGAAACAAAAGCTAGTGGTAATGGCTCCCTCGAAGCAGTAATAGTAGAGAGAAAGATTAGAAACGTTTCCTCGTTTATAGAAACTTCATTACAAAGTTCGACCTCAAGACGTTTGAAATAAGACCGGTAAACAGAAGAAATGCTTAACGGCAAATTGAGATCCAAGTCCCCTTGTTGTAGAAGGAACGCATTCTTCTGAATAAACTCAACGAGGAAGTAAGCATACAGCATGAGGCCTTCGGACTTTGCTACAAGTTTCTTTATGAAAGCATCTGCAAGAGCTCCATTCAACACATACTGCAACTGTTTTTTGAAAAATAATTCGATGTCGTCCAAATTCTTTTCGGCATTCGATTCCAGCTGTAACGGCTGCAGATGTTTGAGACTCTCTGCAATGTTTCTTTCTGGACGTGTGGTTACCAGAAATCGTATCCACAGTGGAAGCTTACAAAACTGATTGGCAATCGCATCGAGCAACTCATTGCGTCCTTGATAGTCACTTTCATCCAAGCCGTCTATAACAATTAGCGTGTTTTTACCGGGATCAGCCACAACGCCCAGGGGCTCTTTGAAAAGCAATGCAAAGAGCTCTTCGGTTCCCATGTTATCTAATTGTACTCCCAAATTTCGCGACAGTTGTTCCACAAGGGCATTCTTGTACTCTGGTAGGGCTTGGCACAAGTGGCAGGCCAAAGACTGAAGCATCAACTGAGGATTTCGGTAACGAGCATTATTATGCTGACAAAAGTGGCTTCCTAACAGTCTGCCAGCTTCTTGCATTCTTTTGCAAATGACAGCAGAGATAACCGACTTCCCATGCCTGCATTTCCGCTGATCACCATCACGCGATTTTGACAGCTTCTGTTGTCTAACCAGTCCTCCACTTCTTGGAAGACCCACTCACGGGTGTTAACTTGAAATCTTCCTGCGTGAAACTCAATGTCTCCTTTAAAGTCAGACTTTGCCAGGCTTTTGAGGATTTCGTCTGAATCGTTGTCTTCTGTCGTGCCATTTAAGTCTTTATTAACCGTTTTCTTGAGCATCCGATGAACTTCCTCTACAGCCTTACGTGCTTTGTTCTGAGCACGAGCTACTTCGTGCAATTGCGACTTAATTTCCTTTTCGCTGTTAGCCCACTCAAACAGAACAGTAAGATAATCCTCCTCCCCGCCGCATTCCACTTTCAGTCTATCTATTTCCGCCTGGTCATGTCCGACACCAACAAGAACAGCACTGATCTCATTCCAAAGAACAGTGAACATTGCTGTGTCAAGACCTGTTGTTGTCACATGACCGTGTAGCTCATTACGAAAGTACTTCATACGAGCAAGGTTTGCCTCAAGGGAGAGGTCAGTAGGGGGTGGCTTTGTGTGCCATCCAGAGGGGGGAGGGTGCAGCCCGCAAATGTTCGTCAGCAGGACAAAAAGAAGTGTGATGTCAAAAGTGTTAGAATCCGGTACACCACCAGCTGATGGGAACAACTGGTCCCATTGCCTCTTATGCAATACTCGTTTCTTTAAGAGGTTGTTCAGAGTAATGTAGTTGGAATTAAGAGCCGCCACTAGATTTGCAGGGGAGTGATAACTGTCGAACACTTTCCTCAGCACCTTTGTTCCACCGTCAATGAGAAGTCTGCTCAACTTTGCTCCGTTTGTCTTCTCAACTGAACTGTAAAGGGTCGGTCCTTCCATCTCAGAAAGACGTGCTGACGTTAATTACAAAATGCTTCTTTGATTGAATGTAACTAGCCCAACCTATCAGGGAAAAGATGCCGCTTCTTTCAGCGTATGAATGGGCTAATTTAAGAGCCCATGGCCCCTGGGGCCCGTTTCTCGAAAGACCCGGTAACTTAGCGGGCCCAAAATCAGATTTTGAAATCAAAATCTCAACAAAAGTAGGGTGTGCTCTGAATTTTAATAAAGTCCATTTTGTTTCTTAAGCTAATAACTTTACTGTATAATATTCAAAGCTTTTGAAACTCCCATCTGGAATGGAAAACAAAACAGCTTAACGGGCCCGGTAATTACCGGGAGCTTCGAGAAGCGGGCCCCAGGATAATTTTCCTACAATGCGAATAAAATAGTTGAACAAACGTTACAAAACAGTAGTTTTCTTGTAAATCCGTCAGCGAGAGGGCGCTTTGTGTAAAATTAACATTTGGAAATACAAATTTTAAGCTAAATGCAAAGCCGACCGAAGCTTATATCCTCTCTTATAGTTCACCACTAAATTTTCTCCGATTCACGTGACGCAATGGTGTTCATCGGCAGAGAAAAACTATCTTCCCAAGTCCAAGGAAAATACCCGGATGGATAGTACTCGTCCGTGAAAATACTTCGGTAAACAAACGGGCACATAGCAAAAATATTGAAAGACGCAGTTAGTATGTTTTTTTATTTATTTTTCAAATTTTGCCTTTCGCGCCTTTCATCTAAAATACATGATTTTTTTTTTGAACTGGCGCGAGGAAGAAAACTTAGACACAATAGAGCTTTTATTTGTTGGAACAATATCAGACCGAGGCTCCGTCCACACAAGCCATCACGAAAACGAAGCTTTTGGAAAACACTCTTCAAACCTGAGGAATTTGCGGAGATCGCAGCTTTATTCTGGCTACGGTTAGTCCTTCCGTTACGAAAACAACGCTTTTCGAAAACGCGGCCAATAGTGTATATGACATTGTGTTCCTAAAAAATGCAAATTATTTCAATATGTGGAATTTCAAAATTATGCTCAAAATTATGCTCAGTACCAAAGGCTGCCATGATCGGCTGCCATGATGCTAAATGGGCCTTAGTCTTAGTGAAAAAGCTACTTTTTTTACCAAACGGATAGATTTTCCCAAGATTAGCTAAAACAATGTAAAGTACTTTAATTTGGTGCATGCGCATGCTCAAAATCCAATTTTTTCCCATTGCCCTTTTTGAACGATTTTGTTGCCCTTTTCCTTTCCTTTCCTGCCATTTCGCTACCTTTTGCGTTTCACATTCTTTCTGGCTGTCGTGAAAGGTTGGGTGTTAAGTTTAGTCGAAGCTAGGAAATGAGACCTTGATGAATTATAGGTAGAATGGACTATTTTACCACAATTTTTGAACCAGTTGGCTACGTCAGAATGCCGTCGACACGCAGAAACGGCCATTGAGCGGATAGATCTATTCTAGCTCTACCATCTGCTTATTACGAATATTTGGTGACATTTAAACTGATGACGTCACAAACAGCACGAGCATTAAGTGGCCATATATGGTTCCTTGGGCTTCAAAGGGTTAACGTTTCTCTGTATATAACAGCGAAAGGATGATCCAGCCAAATCCTATAGATAGGATCTCAAAATCGTGTTTGTGAGTGGAGTCAAAAGATTCTGTAAGCTATATATTAACAAATGCTGGTTATCTCGCCCCCCCCCCCCCCCGACAAAACCGGCTACGTCCGTGTTGTGTAATTTCGAAACAACATACAGTTCCCTCAGGCTTTGATATAGACTGCGAGCACAGCCGAGCAATTTCTCTTTTGCTCTAAAATCCGTTGGGAGAAACGCGAAAGAAGAACGGAACAGAAGTAAGTGGTCCCGAGGGTACTTTAAGAAGAATAGGTGGGGGTGTGCGGCCTGCTTCCTAATCCCCTATTTATGGCCAAATCTGCGACTTTCGATTCACCACCCTATTTATGACCAACCTCGTTCCCAGGGCCTTTTCCCTGGCTTGAGGAAATGGCAGGGATAGGGCCCTGGGAACGAGGTTGATTAATGACCAAATCAAAAATTTGATACCCTACGTATGCCTTGATCTAAATCAATACCCTGTTACACCGATGTTAAAAGAATCGTGAAGAGCTTTTGTTAAGGGGTCTTACCAGTAATGATGAAAAGGTAGCTAAAGTAACTTTTTCTAAAAAACGCAGCCAGTTCAAAACTTGTAGAGTTCAAAAATCATACCCCATTTATGACAAAAATGGCTAAAAATGACACCCTCTTTATATTTATGACCAAAACGGTTGAAAACCCATTCCCTTTAGGACCGCACATACCTATATAGCCCATATAAGAGAGCACCCATACTCCCGGCCATGCGAAAGCCGAAGCTCTCGTCTTCCGGTATTCCGACGCCCGCGTTTCTTATGTCACGCTCATAGTCACGCTCACTTGTTTTTGTTCTTCCGCACGGTTTTCCAACTAAAGAGAGACTGCTGGCAGTCTAACTAGACTAACTTTGATGTATCCTTGCTCTGAAACTTCTAAACAACGTTGCCTTAAAATGGATGAAAATTAAACGAACACATCTTTGCCAAGAAATTGTCTTCGCATTCTATCTACTTCCCAGCGTTCTCGTCTCGCTTGATTTAAATATGACGTCATTTACGACAAAAACAAGTTACGCGACACCCACGCGCCTCTTTAGTTTAGAAATAATAAAAAAATAAAATGTTAAAAATGATGAAAGGCTAACCTACTGTTCTGCTTTCAGCATCGTAGCAGCAATGAAACGTAAACGAAGGAAAAAGATTTTACTGAAAAGTTTAATTATTTTAAGTATTTTAAATGATGGGGACGAACAAACCGGAAGGGAAATTTACTAACAGTATATTACTGAAATCGTGTAGGATTGAAACATTAACGTCCTTGTAACAATTTGTATCGCATACTTCGTTCGTATTAGTCAGCAATGGTAGTCATTTGGCTATCAATATCTCTTGCTGAAAATATCTTTTTAAACTTTTCAGTCACGCGTCGTTGTAATGGTTTATCGAATAATAAGTATGCTTGATTTCATACGCGTTGCATTGTCCGCTCACCCAGCAAGCTAAAATATAGAACCTAAACCAGACAAGATCTAAAATCAGCTATTAAGAGAGCAAATGACGTGCCTGCTCATTTTTTCTAATCCCCAGATAACAATTCTGGAGCGGTAATACTTGGGCCGGGGAGACAAGTCTTGCTTCAACACGAACGATTAGCACCAGATAGCAAATGCTGACAGAAGGATAAATAAACTGATTCGAAATTCTTAACCTACCTTCTTTAATTTAATGCTTGTTATCTAAATTCAGCCGTTTCATCTCGCTGCTACTGAAATCCTGCGTATACAATTTCTACTCTTTCGTCAACCTCAAGATCATATTGCAAAACACACGTCGCATCAAATCCTTTCTTCCATACAAAGATCGCTTGAACCGATCTCAGAGGTCCAAGGTCATCTATAAAGCTTCGCAGCCGTTTTTTGGGATGTCACGCAACGCTCCCAAAAAACGACATCCCAAAAAACGGCTGCGAAGGAGACTAGACATTTTAGCGTCCGGAAAAACTGACTTTCACTGCAAAATTAAAGAGACTTTGTTCATTCAAGAGCTAAAGCCTTCCCTTAATGTCAATATTAGTAGTGAGAAGTTGTTGCTGTTTTAGCTGTTACTCCTCATTATGTTTATACACGTACTGATGCAGATCATATTTCTCAGTCTAGGTTCCAGACCTCTTATGTTTACGATATATATATCTGTCTGGATTCGTAAAAAGGATGCTATAGAATTGCCATTGAAATCGCGCCTTAAACGAGCATTTTTTTTCTCGCCAGAAACTATCTCCAAAGGTGACGATATAAAAATTAAAAGGAAAGTCAGTCCTTT
>CM042758.1:13533292-13545412 GCA_022496165.2 Catalaphyllia jardinei | reverse complement strand
CTCCAAAGGTGACGATATAAAAATTAAAAGGAAAGTCAGTCCTTTTTTTCCTTCTTTTGCACGTTTATCTTCCTTTCATTGCCGTTCTTTCTCTATTTTTTGCCCGTTTACATAGCTTGGAGGCGGCCAAAACTTTAGTGAAATCATAGAGAAATAAGGATGATATGGGTGCAAATCTTTGGCAACCTTTTTACAAATCCAATAAGATATATATATATAGTTTTCAAAAATTGTAACGGTCACTTTTGAAAATGTATGTTGACTAGCATACGAAACGTTAAGTTCTATATAAAAATACGTTGGAATACAATGTTTATCACCGCTGTTTGTGTTATTTTAATAATAATAATATTATTATTATTATTATTATTGCTTATAGCGCGCAAATTAACATTCAAATATGATCAAATGCGCGTTACATTTTCTTAATCAAGCTACGATGGCCTAAGAGCAAGAGTTTATACGGAACTGTTTTGGGTTAGTTTCGATACTCGGGAGGGGCTCTGGACACTAGAATGCGCTGAATCTGCAAGACCCGGGGACTACTTTAGGAATTTCTGGGTGGGGATGTGCCGCTGGGACCCTGGGACCCTGGAACCCTTAACCTATACCAGAGCTAATTCAGCTGAATTTTGCTACGCTATACTAGAATACTAGGAGCAGAACTGTCCTAAGTCAGTCCTAATTTTGGACAGGGGCTTTCGATTTTCAACCCCGTATCCTGGTCGCGTCGCTGGCCGGGGTCGCTAGCTGGTTACATGCTGAGCAATGCCAAGCACGTACGTACTACCCAGGATCAAAACACTGATAAAATTAAACAAAAATACCACCGATTTCCGTCTGAATTCCGATTTTTGACAGTTAATAATATCCAGTAGCGTTTAATGATAGTTATCTATCAATGCTGTTGAGGCTGAGTCGTGAAAATTTATACTTGCCAACTTCATTCTTTTATATATTTTTGAGTAGCAATTCCTGGTTTCCGTAGTCTAGATAAAATCTTCAACAGCTGGTCAGTTTCGTGGAAAATGATATCCTGTTCTAGACCCAAACGCTCTGATTGATATACCCTATGTTAGAGTAAACTGCTTGACAACCATACCCTTCACACCTCGGCACATACCTATATAGCCCAGCAGTAGCCCCCCCTCCCCCCCCCCCCTCCACACATCTCACGGATGCAAGGCTAACACAACGTAGTAGATTGGAGACAATATTTTGGCTGGCCAGACCAGCCTTCCTCGCACACTGTTTTTCAGGTTTCGATTTGTCACTAAATTAGAAAAATGACTGAATTACAATATTATATAATTTCGGAAGAAATTGATCGCCGCATTTCCACAGGCTATTGGGCTAACGTAATAGAGTTACATAGCCGAAAAAAGGCTTCGGCCTCCGCGAGACTCCCCAGAAGAGGCTAACTTGTTCTTAGAATGAGAAGATCATCTGGCTTATCAATCAGCGAAAACCTGGAGCAAAATCTTCATCAACAATTTCCCGAGATTTCAGAAAACTGAGAACATTCTAAATTTAACAGCAACGGCTATTGTAGGACTTTATTGCTGTGTTCGACACCATTGTTTTTATAAACCTTATTTTAATTAAATACAATTAGCGATACTAATCCCTTGTGTTCCTTGTGAAAAGGCTGGGGTTACTCGTCATCTCCCTCGCTCAGGGCTGCAGGTAAATCACGAATTATGGTCTCTCTTGGGGTGTTCAGGAGCCCAAATATTAATGTTCAGTAAAAGAACGCTATCATGTCTGTTCTAAAATGGTGTCTTTGAGGGCTTGACTCGCGCCCATATCGCTCTCTCTTGGGAGGAAGCATTTCCCAACGTAATTTTTCGTTGTTTTTTTTTTGTTGTTGTTGTTCTCTTGCTTTGTTTTGTTTTTAAGTTGTCATACCACTGCTTGTTTTGTGGAGCCGAACTTTGCATACATTACTCAAAAGCAAAGCGAAAGACCATCTCATATTCGGGGAAAAACGAGACTGAAATACAATTTATACTGAACAACATGGCCCAAGCCCTCTTCCCTCTACTTAGCCTCTGGCCTACTTATCTTAGCTTTCTTATCACACCAACATGAAACAGCGCCAAGCCGGCCCGGGCATTCACGACCTGGGAAAATGTGTGGCTGTGAACGATCCGGGAGACTGTGAGATTTGTCTTCTTCAGATCCCTGAAATAAGACCCTGGCTGCATCCGGGGGGAAAGGGAACTTAAGACCTTAATCCGGAGAGAGGGGGAGAGAAACTCCCATAAAAAAGGAAAAGAGTCCCCTCGTACCTTAAAAAAGTGGTTTTCGTACCTCTTAGGAATAAAACGGTTCACAGCGAAAGCATTCGAAAGCTACCTTTTAGGGTACCGAGCTAAATAAGATGACAGCAGGCTAATTGTTGTTTCATAATTAGCACCTCTAAGGGGTAAAACTTGGTTCCTCTAAGGGGTAAAACAAAAGTCACGCCCTCAAAGCGGGATTTTGGTACATCTTAGGATTTTCTTCAAAGGAGCATTCCTATCATTTTCATGTGGGAGTGCCCCACGGGGGGGGGGGGGGGGGGGCTGCACTAAGTTACTTTCTGATCTCAAACCCAAAATGAATTGAGTTCACAAAAGCAGTGTTCTTCAACCGCTGTAAAGTATACGTGGTTTATCGAAACAGAATTTTTCATAATTTGTAAGTATCTCTCGAGGCTGGGTTGACCTATTTCCTCTTCCATAACACACCCTCTTGCTAGTAATCTGTTATTGTCGGTGGTAGTGATGTTTTACTGGGTGAAATTCTTTACATGAGATAACAATGATGGCTGGCTTCCAATATCATCCTGTGTCGAAATAATTCTTCTTGGGCACCAGGCCTCGAAAAAGGTTTGATAAGTAACTGAGTTATATGCGACAAGTGTCACACGTAATTAATGAAAGCCCTAGCTAGGCTCCAGTTCCAAATTGCCTTCAACTCAAACATAACTGAGAGAAATTTAAACTTTATGAAACTTTATTTCGTCTTTCAAGATCGTAGCAGTACACATAATGGTAAAACCCCCTCAGAGCTTTATTAGCAAGTCTTTTAGTCACCAACTGAAACCCGTGCTTTGGGTAGAAACTTAGCGCCGCCTGCTGAGCGCTGGTTGTCAATAATATGACTTGTTCATAACCTATCTTTCTTGCGTAATTTAAAAGTTCATTGAGCAGTTTCCTAGCTACCCCTAGTCGTCGGAACTCGGGCAAAACGGCCATTCGCCGAAGCCTTCCGACAGTTTCTCGACGTTTTCCGAAGCTGACCTCGTGGTCGTCCAGGGGAACAAGAGCGACCATGCCGATGATCTTTTTGTCTAACTCCGCCACCCACATGTGGGATTTCTCTTTACACAAGTAGGTACTTTCCACATTGTCTAAATCTGTGTGTAAGCAAGTTTGAATGTACCGCGAGAAACCGATGTGTAATGCGACGAGCAAGGTAAGTAATAGAACAATTAGGACCACAATATAGAGCTTAAACGACCAAAGGTGCCATACTTGGTTTAGAAGCCCTGCAGGTAGCAATAGCAACAATCCATACAAAATAGCCTGCGACATGACGTCATGGACAAAGGGACCACGCATTTCTCCCATACTCTCTGCAAATATGGTACGAACCACGTGACTGTCACGTGATTGGAATGAGCGAATAATGACATTACTGCATTCGTCTTGTTTGACCTCTGCTCGACTTGTAAAAGCCCTTTGCAGTGTCATGTCTGCACTGAAAAAAAAGGAAGTGTTACGATTGTCTGCAAGTTAGTTAGGTAAAGTAAGGTAACTTTATAAAACCAGGTTAGCCCATTTAGCAATTAGGCTAGTATCCATGGGGGTCCTGGGATATAAAGATTTATATAATAACCAAATCAATGCGCGCGTTCTGATTGGCCAATCAACTGTGGTTTATTGTGCCGGTAAACTCATGGAAACGTCGCGCGTCTTATGAATTGTAATTATATATAGACCACAAGTTTCATGGTTTATTTACAGATTAACACACTCAGCGAGTGAATTATCGGGATTTACCTGCACGAGTTCACTAACAATGAACGATAAATTTCAATACCGCACGAGGCCGCCTCGAATTCGTACAGTGTATGAAAGTTGAATAATTAAGTCTGATAAACAACTTGGGATGTTGGTAGAACACTCTTTTTTCGGTAGAACACTCAAAGAATTTGTAAATCACTCGCCTGCAGCTCATGAATTACAAAATCCTCTTGTGTTCTACCAACATCCCACGTGGTTTATCAGCCTATCAGAACCATAGAAACTTGTGGTCTATTGCTTAAATGTACACTTGATATGATCTAAAAATAAAGTACAATTAAAAAAATTTATAATTAGAGAAAACAATGATAAAAAACTTAAAAGAGCATATAAGGGCCAACATGAACAAAAAGGTTGAAAATATTATATATTTCCAAGCAATAAAAGTTAGAAATAGAAATGCTAATTACAAATTATGCAAGGACAGGCACCTTAAATACAAGCGGGCAACGTATTGAAACAGATTGCTCCTACATACTTGAAAGCACTCTTTCCCATATTGTGTTTAGGGTTTGGTGGGTGTAGGTTGTTCCTTTTTCTGGTTACACGATCATGAAAAGCCCTGTTCCTTGTAATGTACTAACTAAAGTAAGATACTTCAGAGCTTAATTAAGTAAGCACTTTAAAACTTGAAAATGTGTTGCATCATTGAACTTTTGTCATTTGGAAAATTGTCTTATCAGTAAGGCACCATACAAATGCTCTCTTAGTAATCCTCAGATTTTCAAACAGTTTTCTTTACAGAAATCTTTTGGCATGTCACTGTACTGTTTCCTTGATGACTGGAATGGCTGGTGTAGCCCTGATGATTTCAGGAAAATTAAATCAAAAGCAGTCCTTATTGTTCCTCAGTTTAAGGAGGTGGCATGGTCAAGTGGTATAGGGTGCTGGATTTTAAATCTGAGGTCCCTGCTTCAAATCCTTCTCCCTACTGCTATCTCAATTTGTTCTTGGTAGTACTGAATTCAACTCCTCAACAATGTTGTGTAAATAGCCAATAATTTATTGACCAGCCCTCTAGCAGGATATTCTGTTTGCAACATTTGTTTTTTATTTACAGTGAACGCTATTAGCACAACAGTGCTAGATACATTTAACAGTTAAAAAGTCATTTATTATTTATCATAGAGAAAAGTTTAATGGAGAAAAGAAAAATGCATTTTGGTCCATGCAGCAGTTTATTATACAACCAAGTATACAAGGGCTTTCTCATATTCTAATTAACTCTTTTTTTCTATGGCATGGTAAAAAGATAGGTACATGTGTTGGCAAATTTAATGCAGGGGGGTAACCCTGATATGGACTGGCATGTCATCTAGAAAGGAAGGAGGAAGAAATACTGCAAGCTCCTCTACGCTTGAGAATCTGGAATACACTACAGCTGCATAAACCACTTGGCTAAACAAAACATTTTTAAGAAAACTATAATGAGCACATTTTCAATCAAAAGCAATTCTGGGTTTTTCTGTACCAGAGAATTTCATTGAACTTATCCTTTAACATTTTGATTGTGGGTACTAAATTTCTATAAAGACATCTGCAGACGAGTGTCAATCACTGCCCTCAATCAACTCTTCTCAAATGCATCAGAAATTTAAGTTAAAACAAAGAAATCACAACCTTTAAGGAGGTTTGGATCCCAGGGTTGGAGATTAACTCTAGCCAACTTGCCCAGGCGAGTGTCTTAACCCTTTACTGCCCAAGAGTGACTTATAACCAGACAATTTTACTCTTCAAAGGGTAACCCGTTGGGCAGTCAAGGTTTAAAAAGTTATCTTTCTTGACCCTTTCAGTGTTCCAGATAAGCAAGGGGTCTCAGGTCAAAAACCTGACAAGGTCACCTACATGACCCGACAAACTGATAGAAAATTAATAATGATTTGGTGGAAATAGTGGGAATTGACCCGTTGGAATTCGTTATTGACACCCAGCCTATCTGGAACCCTGCCCTTTACTGCCCAAGAGTGACTTAGATTTTACTTGTCAAAGGAAGCTCGAGACCCCTTGGACAGTAAAGGCAAATCATTGATCATTCGCCCATTTGGCCAGTACAATTTTTGTCACCAAAAAAATTATTTAAATCGCAAAATAAACACAAAGTCCGTTCTTTTTTTACGTTCCACTTTGCCGAAAAAACAACAACAAAAATCCCTATATTCTGGACTGTCTAATAAATTGGCAACATTGGGCTTTGTAAACAGCCAAATATGGCTTTAATACATAATACATGTACTTTTACAAAGTGATTCTGCTGGTCACTTTAGAGCCATGGTGATCAAGGACCACTCCCAAGATGAACAGACTGATGTCTTTACTCACAAATAGCAGGGATCTCACAAAGTTTTGTAGATACGAAAACTATTTGAAATATAAAGTGCCTCCATGTTTTCATGGGATTTAAGGTCTCTGAATATAAACTGATCATGGCTAAAATGTGGAAATATATTTTTTCCGGAGTTTCTAAAGTTGTCGACATGTAAAATGAACGAAAATGCCCCGAAAGCTGAGGGAATACAGGACTCCAAACAAGGACCAAGAAGTTTTCTACAAAATGGCAAGTTGGCAGGCTGTGTTTAAAGTATAATGAGGAGAAATGTATATCATTTGGGAGTGGTGTGTTGAGGATGAAGTTATAGTTAGAGAGAAAGTGGATGACAATATGACGGAGATGAGAGAGTCATTTCAGACTACGAGTCAGAGGCTGAGATGTCAGAGGAGATCGTGCTAGAGAAACTGAAAAAAGAACTCCTACTATAAAGAGAAACTAAAACAGACTTGCTATTTACTGTGGTACTTCTTAATGGTCTTTCAGTGTTAAAATAAATTTCAGTGGTTACAATAAAAACAAAAGATGACTAAAATGGTTAGAGAGACCGGGAGGGAGGTAGGCAAACTTTTGGGTGAGTGAAAGCTGGTCTGGGTTCGCTCTCCTGCATAGCAAGTGCACTCATAATTAACCCTGATACCTGGTCTTAATTAGTATATAGACTTTGACAATTTTACTTCTCCATTTACTCCTTAGTTTTTTTGATTGAGAAGATAATCAAACGTTTGAGGCATGGTCTCATTGGACATACAAACAGCTTATTTCATCAAAAATACTCCTCTGTGCGTCATATTTCCAGCTCTCTTTTTGGTGTTTGGATATCTTGATGAAACACTGTTTCTCATGTTTGATAAAAATTACTTGATCAATGGTTGATTGATACTTGATTGACATCTCTATCTATACTTGGTCAACCCTAGACCAACACTCGATCAACATCTCCATCGACACACCTAATCAACAAGTGGTCGATAATTGGCCAAGTGTCAACCATCTTATCACAGGTATCAATCAACACTAGGTGACATGTCTTTGAAAATTTGAAAGCTCCAAAAGTTACTTGACTATTGACTTGCTGTCAACTGGCAATGGATCAAATGTTAATAGAGTGTTGGTTGAGATGTGGTAGTTTTGGTTGGCTACCCCAACTCATGCGTTGTTTATGCACCTATCAGTGTCAAGCCCAAGCAGGTGGGGGAGGGGGTCAGGCATAGGGTGGGGATTATGGCATTTACTAAAAAAAATTATCAAAATCCCCACCCCCGACGAAAAAGAATTGTCAAAATTAGCAGAAACAAATGGTTTACTTCCCTTCTACTATATAAAATTGAAAGATTAAATGCATGATGTACGATCAAAATCCCCACCCTAGGGATATACGCCACAGTCAAATTCCCATGGATTGCCCGACCCCTCCCCCACCCCCTTGGGCTTGACATTGAGAGGTGCATTATGTGTTCTCATAATTTTGATTAAGATGATATGTTGATCGATTGTCAATTGAGATGTCAAACAAGTATCAATCAACACACAACCTAGAAACATGATCCAACAAAGCAAAGCCTAAAATAAAGGGAGGCACAGATTTGATGAATACTTCCAGTTTCTGCAGTTTCCTGCGGGTCTCCCGAACTTTAATAATGTACTAAGTTCTAAGCTTTTCAAAGAAACAATTGCAACAGGGATATAACTTATTTCCTTTGAAACCACTCTGCCAGCAGAGCCTCTTTTATCTCCTTTTGGTTTCTGGGTTCAAAGCGTATGAACCGTAAGAAAACTCTGTTGGCAGAGTGCTTTGAGAGGAGTTTACCAGACTGACAAACTTTGGGCTGCGAGCAAAACGAAACAATCGAATTTTGGTGATGGAAAAACAAAAATTTAAATTACGCAAATAAATGAAGGGCTACTTACCTACCCTTAAATAGGAATCCCCCAAATTTAAACTCTAAGATCACTCTAAGAGTTTACGCGAAACGACACGCGAAACATATAGTCTCTGTTGCTGCACCTGGTCAGCTGTTTTTCACTGCATATAAGCTAACACCAAGTATATCACTAGCCCACAGTCTCCTCCTTTGATCTGAAGACGCCGGGATTCAAATGGTAAGCTCCCTTTCCTTTTCTGCTCACCGGAATATTCGGATTCACCTCTGTTTAATCACAGGTGGCTCGGGCGTTGTTTGTGATTTACATACGTGACAGTATTGCGTTACGTTTTATTTATTACAATCTAATGGCAGCTACAAAATACAAAAATAAAATATATAAATATATATATATATATGCCATAAAGATAGTCTGTAAAAGAGTCCAGGACCCCATACTCAGACAGACCACCATAATCCACATTAAAAAAAAAATAATAATAAATAAATAAATAAATAAAAAATAAATAAATAAATTAAAATATAAAAGCTACTTAGAAATCACTAAAAAATTTCTTAACCCTAGACTTAAAAATATTTACATTATCAGAAACACGAATATCTAAGGGTAGGTGATTCCACTGGTCAGTTATTCTATGAAGGAAACTGTACTTCAAGACATTAGTTCTGGCAAATTTCTTCTTTAAAGTTAAAGAGTCCTTAGACCTAAGTGAGAAGCGGTCAGCTTCCGAGTGGAAGTCAATAATTTTACTGACGTCAATATTAATGTTGCCATTAAGTACTTTATATAGGAAGGTCACGTCAGTCAGTGATCTCCTCTTCTCCAGTGACATGAGGTTTAACTTCTTCAAACGAGTGTCGTAGGGATCATCACTTTTTAAGATAAATTTAGTCGCTCTTCTCTGTACTCTCTCCAGCTTATCAATATTTCTTTTTGTATATGGGGACCACACCACTGAACAATATTCCAAGTTTGAGCGTACCAAAGAGCAGTAAAGAGTACACAAGGTCTTAGGGTCATCAAGACCTTTGCAAGTTCTCTTAATCAGACCGAGCATTCTGTTAGCCTTGGACACTACATAATCTATATGTGCGTTCCATGATAAGTGATGATTTGTAATAATCCCTAAGTCCTTAAAATCTTTAACCTCCTCTAGTTCGGAATTTTCAAGGAAAAAATTAAAAGTGAGTGGTTGAATGATCTTGGTAATTTTCATAATTTTGCATTTCTTGACATTAAAGTTCATGAAATTCCGAACACTCCATTGATGCAGACTATCGAGGTCCTGTTGAAACAATTCAAGATCACCAGCCGTGTCAATGATTCTAGAACATTTGCAGTCATCAGCATATAGAGCAATAGTACTACCGGGAAGTACTACTTCGGGAAGGTCACTAATAAAAATAACAAAAAATAAAGGCCCTAATAAGGAGCCTTGAGGAACTCCAGATGAGACATTCGACCAGGAAGAGGATACACCATCCAGCACTACTCTTTGACGACGATTGCTTAAATAACTTTCACACCATTGTTTTGATCCATTTCAGAGAATGTAAGAAATGGTTCGAAAATCGCTCTAAATTCAACTGGTAGTAAAGGATTTGAATAAAAGAAGCTTACCTTAAGCTGCCCTTGTGTTATTTGATACTGCTTGTGTTATTTTATACTGTCACGTATGTAAATCACAAACAACGTCTGGGCCGCCTGTGGCCATGTGGTTTAATGTAATTTTATGCGCTCTGCCTCCGGCAGGCCCGATCATTGTCGACAGAAGCAAATTTTTCTGTGGCTTCTGCCACCTACATCAGAGACAGAGTTCTAATCTTAGGTTTGTTCTTGATTGCAACTGTGATGAAGATGGACAGAAGTTAGTAAGTATTCAAAAAGAAAAGAAAGGAAAACAGATTGCAACTGTATATCACTAATCATAACACTGGAAGCAGTATTTTTAGTCACATCAACTCAAGAGATTTTAAAAGCAAAGGGTCAGTTTATATTTTTATTGTAAAAATATTCAAAATAAAAATAAAGCTATAATTCTTAACTATATTTAGCATACTTAAGTAGCTGTTTACACTCATGAAATACCCGTAACCTGGATTCCGGTCACACAACAGATCTGAAATAACCGTTGCGTGAGAGCAAGATCATTGAACGTGGTAAAAGGGTGTATTTATAACTTATTGTAATGCACTGGTGACATACAATACAAAATGAAACCTAACACCCACTGATAGTATCACATATAAAATCGTCATGGATACATGTTATCATTTGGACATTGGTCCACAGCTCATTACTTAGCATAACATCTTGCATCATCGGTCAGTGAGAGGCAGTTTGGCCAAGCGGTTAGGTAGGGCATCGGACAAGAGACAGGCGGATGTTGTGGGTTCAAGTCTCACGCTGACCACTTAGCTAAAGGACCCTAGCTAGTCCAACTCCTCAGTCACGCTTGTAAATAGCCTATTGGTCTGCCTCCCACCAGTTGGGATTTTTAAGCCTATTATGTTTAGTTGATATATTCGTTTCTTTCAGTTCAAGTAGCATGCCTGTGAACTAGCTACATGTAATTGTAACTAAGTGCATTGACCACCACAAAAACATTTTTAAAAAAACAAGACCCGTGACGTTTCATCATTTAAAATAGTATCTTTGGGTTTCATTGTACAAAAATAAAAGGAGTACCCATTTCCCTAATATTAATATTTTACCACACTATCATGGAGAACATCCAAACATCTTTTTTTCCTGAGGTCACGTTAGTTACAGCTAAACTAATCCTGAGTAACTAAAATAAATGAATTACTATTTATAAATTTGCTACTGGTTACGCGGGGAGGACGAAAATAGAAGTGATTGGGGGTGGGGGGTGGGGAATAAGTAATTTTCGTGGTTTGACGCTTCAGTAGTCGAGCCAATTTATTGTCATCAATTTTTCGCAGATAACTTGGACCATATTCATATAAGAAGCGTTAAGAACTTTCAATTGGTTCCGTTTACTATGCTGTTCACGATTATTCTACCATGAAACCTTACCGGAAAGTGCAACCATTTAAATGAAAGCTCTTGAGGTACTGCGTTTATGTCTATTAAGCTGTGTAAGGTAGTTCTAACTTTGAAGCCAAATTTTCTTGTGGAAAAAGTCAATTTGTGATTGGAATACTTTTCAGTTTTCCAACTTATGCACTCTTAGGAGTGACTATTCAGACTTTCAGACTATGAGTAGCGTCTGTCGAAGGAAAAAAATGGCTGCGCGAAATCTAGGTAGAAGGGATATCGCCCAGGCATTTTTTGACGCACTGTTGCGTCAACTTTGACGGCCCAGACTCAGCGAAAGAGGGCCTTTTCACCGTCTAATTGAACATGGCACTGCGATACTAGGGATAAATAACAACTGAGCAGCAAGGATTGGGTCTGTAGCACTCCTAATGTAGCACTAGAATTAAATATACACAAGCCAAGGAAGACCGGCTCGTGAACTATTTGAGGTTCTTGTACTTCTGGAACAAGCAGTAGAGGATTCTTAATGTTGACTTGAGGTCCTTTTGCACTACATCTGGGGAGAGATTTATAAAATTAATGTCAACGACAGCACAAAGTCAAAACTGCTACAAATGTAGCCTGTGATGAACACGTTCTCTAGTGGGGATGGGGTGAGGAGGAAGCAGAAGAAAGAGAATAGAAGAGAGATGAAGGAGAGGGAGAGAGGTGGGCGGACAGGACATGCCCCAACCCTCACCCTATTCCTCCCTCGGCCACTTCACTCTCATCCAGTTTCCGGCTCTTTTAGCTCTTTTAGCTCTTTTAGCTCTTTTAGCTCTTTTAGCTCTT
>CM042758.1:13495817-13513823 GCA_022496165.2 Catalaphyllia jardinei | reverse complement strand
GAAAACAACCCTCAGCAACTGAGAGCTCACGTGGAAGAAGCAAAAGTGACCAAAACTTTAGCCGCAGTGATGGTGGGCTTCGCATGCTGCTGGCTTCCAGTTTGCATTATCGACTACATTGACGCAGCTCGAGGGGAACCCACTTTGACGCGGCAGGCGTACCTTACATACGGGTTCTTAGTTTACCTGAGTGGCACCATTAACCCCTTGGTGTATGGTGCAACACACAAGCAATTCAGAAAAGAGTACGAGGCTGTTTTTAGAGATATGTTTTGCTTGAGATGGAGAGGTTGTGCTGGAGTTTCCGATGTTACTTCTGTCGATGAGAGCCGACGAACCCGCCCGAAAGTACAGACCACGAGCTTAGAAACAGGAAAGTAGAATAGACGACATTAACGATTAGATGATTCCATCCGTGCATGTGATCTTTGCTATGTTTTTTTTTTCATAGAACGTCTAATCTATCCTGGAATTCGCAAGGCACAACATCTGTGGCTTAGTGTGTGGCTGTGAGAACAAACCAATTCGGATTCGACTTATCACATATCTTTGGCGTGTCGTCCAGTATTAGTTATCTTGAATATGGATAATTCTGGTGTTCTGTTCCAAAAGAAAAAAATTAATAACTGTCTCGACCAGAGTTGTTTGTCAGTCATGCATTCAAAACTCTCGAAATGTTACCACTTTTGGATGCGTCATTTAAAAAGATATCTTTTTAAGCTATATAACAATTATTCCATGAGCCCGCGTTGGATATGAAGTGATAAAATAACCAACGAGCGCGTAGCGCGAGTTAGTTATAATCACTTTATATCCAACAAGGGCGAATGGAATAATTGTTTTAGTAAATTCTCAAACCGGGTTTTGCCGCCGATTTTTATTTCCACAATTTTACAAAGCGAAAAATTTTAAACTTGGCACACTATTTTCCATATGACGTAATACTCCGACTATTGGCTCATAGTCGGAGTTTTTTAGCCAATCAAAAAGCTAGAAATGCAATAGTCGGAGCTGAGAATTTACTAAAGAACTATATTTCGCGTGCTTTTTCTAGATGGCATATATATATTTCAGTAAAGGAGACAAAATTCTACATGGAAAGACCTTAAGTTCAGTTAAGTCATAATTAAGTCAACTGAGGTAGTGACCTGCAACTCGAAAGCTATTGCTTCTTTGGCCACTGCATACTTTTTTTTTCATTGATGAAATTTCGCATATTATTTTTTTTCTGTCTGATTCTGTAATTTGGCAATTAAGGTAAATCTATGTAAATATAATAGAAGTGTAAATACAATTGAATTGAATTGAAATGATTACTGCTTATTGCGAGTGGCTATGATATAGAATATAACCTGCAGGAATATATGACGATTTCAAATGCTTCCCAATGCTGGTTTAGGCTATCTAGAGTGCCTTGAAAGCTCAGGCCCCAGTTGTTCGAGTGCAGAATAACGCTATCAATCGGAAAGAATCGCTATCCACTAAATAAGTGTTAACAAAACAAACCATGCTATCTGCTGGATAGTGATTTACCAGGTCCCGGTGGTGCAAAGGCTGGATAACGCTATCCACCGGATAAATCGCTATCCAGTGGATAAGTGTTAACAAAACAAACCCCGCTATCCACTGGATAGTGGAGAGCGTTATCTACTTTTCGAACAACCGGTGAATTTTAAGCTGTGCAATAAAATTTTTACCTGTTTGGTCATTCTGGGGGAACTTGAGTCTTCTCGAATTTAGAAGGGCTTTTCCGACGCCATTTCCTGAAACCTTAGTTCATAATTATCGCCTTTCCGAAAATCATAGCTGACCTTCTTGTTGCCCAAAACGACAATTTTATCAATCCGGACATAACAGTCATGAGGTTTCTCATACCACTAAAGTTTGAGGTGACAATCCACTTAGCCCATTAACTCCTGTGCCGGCCGTAACCGGCCGTGACGAGCCTTCGCCTTTTTTTCACTTCTGACATCATCACTTTTGACCAAAATTGGCATCATCTACACGCAACTTCTGCAGGAGGAAAAGATCTGATGGAGCCCGAGATATGCTCCAAAAGTCGAGTAAATTACTCAGAGCAAAATATCCTGCCACTACATCTGGCTGCTCCATAGTTAAAATTGGCCGCCTCGATGACGCTTTCTACGAAGTTTTTTAACCGCAAGCAAGCCCAGTAGAAGGTCAATCACTGCAGCAAAAAGAAAAGAAAAGGAGAAAATGGAAAGGGGAAAAAATTCAAAAGTCGAAAAGCCTAAAGACGTAGGTAACCTACTCTCAAAATTTTGATTTCTGCGCACGCCCGAGCCAAAATGTTATGAAACGCGATGCTAGTGGCAAGAAGGGCAAACTGTCGTGTTGCAAATGCATTTTGACCAGATTACGTGTAAAGCTATTTTGGCCGAGATCCAGCCTCAAAACCACCAAAATGTCCAAAAACGCATGTTTGGCAAAAAGCTCCAGTTGACAATGGGTTAAGGTGGCTCAAAACAGTTTCCAGAATTTAGATTTTGATGAGTCGTTATAACCACTTTTTACAACTTTTAAAATGCTGCAATCATGGTATCAAAAAACTGCCCAATCATGGGTAAACACGTTGTTATCATCTTCGCTACACAATAGGCTACCATAGCAACAGTATGACCTGCTAAAACAACACACTTAGTCCCGGTTTAAACGTCGCATTTTACATGGGCCGAATCGAATTGCCGAATTAAGTGCATGTAAAATGCGAGGTCTAAATCAATTAAATGCGACATATTTCAATTCAATGCGGGTTAGTCGAATATTCCACTGATCCAGTCGAATATACGACTGAAGCTGGACAGTTGATTTAAACGCCGTATTTTACATGTGACGAATCGAATTCAAATTATGTTAAATAATTTATGTTTGCTCGAATGGGAATTTAAAACATGTCGCTCGCGCTCAGCAATTTTATTCGGCAGAAAAATGCAGGTAGGGCTCAGTGCTGGAAACTGTTTTGAGCTACCTTAAGAAGACCAGAGAGGAGTTAGGGCCTTCTGAACAGATAATTCATCGAAACTATCCATTGAGTGTTCCTGCTTATAAGGACGCCCTTAAAGGTGAATATCAGGTCATGATATCTGAAACAAGTCATTCACGTACTAAGATACTTGATGGGAAAAATGCATCGAAAGCTCATTGAGAACTGTCAGTATGGTAGTGTGAAACTGAGTTTGATTATGATTAAAATTAGTTTGCCTTGACATTGAGACTCACTGAATTATGATGACTTAATGATGCACTTTATTTCCACAATGGTAAGATTTATGAATCGGATAGAATACACGGTTTCAATCATGCGCTAAATTTAATGTCTTCATCATTGCATCAAAAGGCAAGGAGGTACTGGTTCTATGCGGCTGGGCGTAAGCATTGTTTAAATCTGCCATATTTAAGCTTGATTAAGTTAAAATTAATTCTCGCCTCATCGTTAGTGAGTTACTGTAAGTGCACTGCACTAAAGCTGATAATCGGGATATTAAGCGCTTTTAAATCACCAGTCATTTATTTTTGTTCTAGAAAGCTAAAAGCAGTGTTTATATTGATGCAGTGCTACGTGAGTAAACAGGGATTACAATGTGCCGTACGAAGGCAAATAACTAGTAAACAATATGCCAATCAAACTTAACGACATGTAATTGCTTGAAGAAAATCTTGTAAGCTCAGTAGTTTTAGCGTGCAAAACGATTAGATTAAGACTTGCTTGACTGGTTTAATTGTTGTAATAAAACACATGAAAAAATTACTCGATTCTGATTGGCGGAGAGCAGTGCAGTTCGAGTGTAACATCAGTGCAAAAAGTGTAACACCAGTGCAAATTACACATCGTAATTCTGGATGATTATGATTAGTACAAAGACAATCAGAAATTTTGCACTCGCCGAAGCGGCTCGTGCAATTTCAGCTTTTTGAAAAAGTCACTCGTGCAAATTTATTCCAAATTGAACTCGAAACCGTATGATTACCTATACTAACAAGATGAATGTTGTGCCACGTAGCACTATGAACACAAATGGTGGACCAGAGAATCAACTCTGAAGTGTAAATTTAAAATTTTTCAATTAGCACTTAAATTTACACTTCAGAGTTAATTCTCTGGTCCACCATTTATACTAACAAGATGTTTGCTTAATTTTTCACGTTAGTGCCCACGAAGTAAAAAATAACTACTGCTTATTTGAAAGGCATTTCAAAGTATAGAAGAATGGCGTTTTTTTATAATATCTTTTTTAGTTTAGAGGTATTTACTTTTTTGTATAATGCAAATGAAAAAACGGTGATGACGTCTTAGGTGGTTTCACTATAACAGTACAACACTCAGTCACGAATATCTCTAGAAATATTAACGCAGTGTTCTTTAAACTTGGCACCAGAACTGTACATCTCAAAAGAAGTAAAATGACACTTGTCATGCCGTTGCCATGACAACAGTTATGCCGCTGGTCCTGTTTTAATTAAGACTAAAATTCCCAAATTTTATCTTAAACAAGGATCATCCACTCGCAACAATCTAATGGTGAAAGTTAAGACAATATGGGAACCATATGTGCTCCGAGTTAGACCCTCAGTACTACTTTAAAAGATTGTAAATGGGGATATTTGGTTTTTCACAGAAAGAGACTGAAGCCAAGAATGTTGCCATGGCAACAACATAGAAGGAAGCATTCTGTTTTGTTTGTGATATACATTTCTGGTGCCTTGTTTGAAGAACACTGCTCTAATATTTCTGGAGATATTCTAGATTGAGTGTTGTACTGTTTTACTGGAACCACCTATGATGTCTCACTTTCCTCATTTACATAATACAAAAATAGGTCCGCAATGCGTACATGTGTGGCTTACGAGTCGCCTTGCTTGTAACATGTAATTAAAGTAATACTGAAGGGGAGATTATGAGCTGGAATTAGGTGGTAATAAGTCAGTTGTAACATTTGGATTAAATTGACCATAACTAACATTGAAAATCTGATACTGGACAATGGAAGAAGTAACTTTCTGGATGTTTCAGTTAGACAGAAAGTATGAATTGACAGTATCTCTCCAGAGATAAACACTTTTTCATATGATGATCGATAAAAAAATTCAGAATTGAAATTCTCATGAATTGCCTCTATTGACAATTGTACATATGGTTAAGGATTTTCCAGGATCCTACTTTGATTTACATTTATATACCTTCAACCAAGCAAAATGTTTGTGTTGAAAGCTATGTTTTGGGAAAAACACATGCATATGTAGAAATGCCAGACAAGGAGAGCTTGAAAACACGTCCAAACCAGACATTCACTGTGCATTACTGGCTCAATGGACCTGCACGAAAAAAAAACGAGAGAGCAATGGGGAAAAACGAGTGTTTTCACACATTTTGTAAGAATTTCGATAACTTTATTCTCTGTATACGTGAACATTTGTTTTCATTTGTAGAAGTTAACACAGTAAATATTTTTCTACGGTAGGGTTGGAAAGTCTAAGGTCGTCAGCGGTAATGACACTGTGTTTATACCACAACTGGTTAATAAAGAGCAAAATAATGTACTCTGGACAGTAGCAAGAAGTCTTCTGATTTCATCAGTAATGGTTGAGCTATATGCATTTTGTCGTTCTGATATTGATGCTGATTTGCCAGTCTCTCTTGTCTAATATGGTCTGCTGATTCATATATAATTTTTTCTGTCTGATATTGATGTTGGTTGAACAGTCTCTTTTTCTACATTCTGCTAATTCATTTGCATTTTTCGTCTAATTGATATGGAAGATTGGGTTGCCAGTCTCTTTGTTCTAGATTCAGAAGATTCATTTGCACATTTTTTTTCTTGTCCTTAAATAGATTCTTCACTTTCATTTGCCCTCCTCCTTTTCTCATATTTACATCTAGCAATCAATAGTTTTTCTTTTTCTTCTAAAGTTCCAGATATGTCCAGAAATGCAGGTTAATGAGATGCATGCTCTTTATGATAAGCATCACAAAGTGTCCCCTTTCCTATAAAGTCACCAAAACACACATAATTCCGTCAAATATGAAGTAATATGAAAATGACACTTTGTGATGCTTATTCATAAAGAGCATTGAATCTCATTAGCCTGCATTTCTTGACATAAGTGTAAAGTTCAGTTAAAGACTATCCCTTCCTTTTAATAGGTTGAGTTTGGTTTCTTTTATCACTGAAAGGCAAATGTTTCATTTTTGGACTCTCATGGAAATTTTGCAAAACAAGTTCATCTCCAACAAAGACACCATTAATGTCAAAGGAATAACACCTATTTATAAGCAGGCTAATGATACAAAGTTTTCAGTTCCTTCAATGGTAAACAAGTGAATTTCCCAAATAAATAGGGCATCCCATGCAAATCACTGGAATGAGCATAAAAATGTTAAAGCTCTGTTCTGGATTCTTAATCACTGCAACTGTATTAATTCCAATGGTTATCAAAATTTCAAAACGCTTTGCTCAGAAAGTGAATAGATATGTATGGCCCATTGTATGATTATTTGATGTCATGAACCTGTCAAACTTCCTACTAATGTCTATTCTTATGTGTAAAATTTATTGGAAATTGAAATGATGTATGGAACATCAGTTAAAAGCAGATATCTGTAAATGCAAATATCTGGACAGAACATCTTATAGAAATGTACATGTCTAGATTATTTGCAATGGTAAGAATATTATTCGAAGTGGAGGAAGATCAAAAATTTATATCTTCTATGTGATGATAAATAACAAAAGTGACATTGTTCAGTACACATTGCTTACCAGCATTTTCACCAAAGAGTACTTGATTTTCTTGATTATAGTTTGCACATATTGTTCTTGTTGCTTGTAGAAAATCATTTGTGAAAACCAAAACATCACATCTTGTTTCAGTACGGGCAAGTAAATTACATCTTAAATGGAATATCATGACTATAACACTGCAAAAATGATCCTTAAAACGAGAAATCCTTTGTTTTTACGAAATTATCATGAGAGCTAAACCTTGACCGGTAATGTTCAAATGGAGATCCCGATACTTCCTTTTGTCGTTTTGATCTTGGGCAAGCAAGGAACCCTTCAAATATGCTTCCGTGAATTCTCAACAGTGCAGTATTTCACCTTGTGAAACTTTCAGGTGGCTTCAGGCACTTTCAAAAACTTTCAAATTCTCAGTGGTGCAACCCGGGCGGCATCGATAGATTAAGCCGATAGTTGTTAGCTTGCGAGAGCGCAATGATTCCTTCCAGTGTTGTACAACATGTACCGAAGATTCAAGCACTTAAATGATGTCTTTTGAGAAGGTAAAAGCTCTTCCACGAGCTGCACTTATAACACAACCCAGGTCTGGGTGTGTTGGCTTTTGGGAGGAGAACTTACTCGCGAAACGATCACCTGAAACTACCAGAGGCCACGCTCACAAGCAAAATGGCCACGGCACTAGACCACGTGACAGGCGCTTGACTCTCGTGGACAAACAAATAAATAAATCAGATGACGCCATAATGTGGCGTTACACTTCGTGTAAGCCACACAAAACGTAAAGATCTCTAAAAATGTAAAAGATATTCCAAAAAGAAAAACGTCATTCTTCTTTACTTTGAAAAGCCTTTCAAATAGGTAGCAATTATTAATTGATGTTCTTGACAAATTTCTAGTTTGCGTCATCAATTACATTGACGCTGCCTTCCAAACCAACCTCGTTCCCAGGCCCTATTCCCTGGCTTGGGGGCGGGAAATAGGTCCTGGGAACGAGGTTGCTTCCAAACCCGAGTGCTTACCTATATTACAACGAATAAGCATTTCAGAGGAGGGTACCGTTTTAAAGTCAAGAAGTTGGATGTGCGAAAGTTTTCAACGTCGATGCTTCCAGTGGTTTCGACGAACCTGGGGCAGGAAAGACAGTAATAATTTTAGCAATCATCGGGTGTGGCTAAAAACTAAAAGAGCCTGTGGAGAGATTGACTGAGTGGAGGGGGATTGGGGAGACGCACCTTTTGCCAAGTTTTCTTTGAGCGATAAATTCGGAAGAAGGCAAAAAATAAAGAATTTTGCAAAGCCTAAAGAGATACAGAGGACTTAAGAGTCAAAATAGTGCCGAAGAAGTGCTTTCTGTAAACTTCATCGGTACGTTTTAGACTAGTAGTTTGTAAGAAATTCAAAACCCTTGTTTTTATGTCTTATCTTCAAGTAATTTGGATTGTTCTTAGTTTGAAAACTTCCTCACAAGAGTGTTTTGTTCCATTCAAGAATTAGGTTTTAGAAACGAATAAAGTCGATAAATGTCTCAGAATGGATTTTTATCCTGTGTTGTAAAACTGTCAATGTTTTTAGACGACTTCACAATAATGACATAACAAGGCGGCTACAGTAGTCGAGACCAGCTAGTTTCTCGCTTTAAATGTTTTTTTTCAGTAAACAGCAGTAAAGTTCGAACCCCCGCCGTTCTCAGCATAGCAAAAACAACTTTTTTGGAACTTACTTTTGATACCGCTGACCAAGACGACCCGATATTCTTAAATGGGGGCAGCAGGATACAAAAACTGAGGATTCATATATCATAAAAATATTGAATTATTTCGAAACAAATGATTAATATCAAAGAAGATTATGAATAAAGATCAGAACGGAACGTTTATACTGAAACTAGGGAAAGAAAAGCTAGGTTAACCGCGGTAACAGAATCCCTTTAATCAAAGTATAACCTATGAAATAATAGCGAATTTACGTGGTGTTTCAAGATATTTTTTCAACGAAATAATCACGTTAATTGTCAAGCAATGTTGGGGAAAAAATGCCAAGATTGCGTGACAAAACTGAGCGTGCAAGGGCGCGCTTTGCCTTATAAGGCGCTCGTGGGCCATTATCACGTCATGAATGCAAACTTGCGTTTCACAATCAGACTGGGCTTACAACGAGTCGGTGCATTGAAATTTGGAGTGCTGATTTGCGACAAACAAAGATTTAAACAGCATTGAGAGTGACACGCTATGGCTGCTATACAAGAAGGTAAAGTAATTATGTTATATTTTTCTTCAAATTCTCAATTAAATATTTTACATTCAAAATTTATCTGAAGTCCGAGCTGTGATTTAAAATATTTCACTGAGGACGCTTCGATTTTTTTCCACAGTGAATATTCCTAAACATGAAGAAAACGACCCTTGTTCGGTGGCCGAGAGGAAGATTGTACCAAGCCAGGTATTTTTAAAAGTTTGTAGAGTTTTTTTTGTTGCTGGCTTGGTAGACGAAATCGCGGTTTGTAGAGTTTTTGGGTTTGTTGTTCAAGTGGACGGAATCGATGCTGAGAGACGCACATTCGTTGGAACGTATAATTTGTTGCACAGCTCTATTTTCGTCAATAGCAAACCCCAACAAATTATTCCGGAAACTCCGGAAACATGCTAATAAAGGAGGTGTATTGCTAATAAAGCGCGGAATACCTTCATGCGGAGAAAATAAATATTTTTTTTATTTAATCGCACGCAAATACCCACAACATATTTTATATATATGCCTGGCTTTTTGAAAACGGTGTTAAAGAATTGAACTTCCGTCTTAAGCGGGCGGTTTTTTTTCTCGTCAGAGATAGGCTGACGGTATATAAACTAAAAGGAAAGTCAGTCATTTTTTTTTCCGCTTCCTCCACCCGTTTATCTTCCTTTTATTTCCGTCCTTTTTCTATTTTTTGCCCTTTTACATGGCTGATAGGAGGCAAATTCTTTAACGGCATTTTCATAAATCCACACATATATAGAAATAATACAAAAGAAGTATTTGATGAAACATAACTATCAGAAATTTAGTCGGACTCCAAAAAATAATTCTATAAATGAATTTTTCCAAAAGGTACCTTTTTTACTATCCTGAATTTTCTAACTAAGAATATTTACTGAAATGTTGTGAGCTTGCAAAGGTTGGGGAGTGTGATGTTATGCGGACATCGCCATGTTTTCGCTGGAATAAACAACACTCGCAGATATCACAATTGTAAAAATAAAAATTTACCGAACTGGGTCGACTCAAGGGTACAATTCGTATGGAGGCTCCGGGTAACGGGCTTCTGCACTCAGGTATTCCCCGGTTTTAGTTGGGGAATATTAAGTCACGTGATGCGTTTAAACCAATAGCACGCGAGCGAAAATATTTGATGGACTCAGTAAGAAACAATAATTGAAATGCTGTTCTTGGTTATTCCAGGCTTTGGAAACTAAGGTGGCTGCAAGCGAAGAGAAGAAAACTACAGAAGTTCAAGTGCGTAAAAGGTAAAGCAACATGTAATGAACTGAGTACTTTACCTTTGATACTGAATGAAGTCAGCAACTCGGAAATAGACAGCTGTTGCTTTTATTGCTTTTCCGAGGTCGCCTCTAACAGACCTTGCTTCTTTTAAATTTACACTGAGGATGCATAGCAGTCTCTGAATGTCCTTTTTTTTAAAACCTCCTGTCGTTTTTAACTCTTTTTTTTCTCTTAGCGTTATTTTGCAGCCTTTGGGTTTTGACATTTTAGTGCGCTAGCGAAATCACCTAAGCACCCAAAGTAGGAAAACAGCAGAAATTACTTTGCTCTCAAACTTTTCGCACTTCTCAGGGGCTTAGTATTTCCTTTAAATCGTTTTTTTTTGTTTACGCGTTGTTTTCACCGAACTATCCAAGGAAAAACTCCAGGGCGTCACTAACTATTTGACATCTCTGGTGAATAACTCATCCATTACACTTTTTTCTTAATCCTTCAGCGAGTGGTGGCCAATTCCGCCAAAAAAGAATCTGAGCGACGAAGTTGTACAGGTTAGCAATGTTAATAACGTAATAACTGAGAGCCGCGGTATGAGGAGGACACTGGGCTTAGCCTGCGCGGTAAGTACTTGGTGTATCCCTTATCATAGTGTATTTAGAACGTAGCATAGTGTATTTATCCCTATTATAGTGTATTAGATACACTATAATATCTGGAAGGGATACATGAAGTACTTAGGTCCTGCTAAGTAGAAGCCGCTGACAGCCAATGCTGCTGAGATTTTAGTAACAAACTGTGAACCTCCAACTGAACATATATCTGCCACTCAAAGTTAATTGTCCAGCAACCTGTCTTCAGGTATAGCCATTTGAGAATTCTCATTCAAAAGCCTAGTCCCATTTCTGTCGTGTTTTGAGAAAGTCGAAGACGATGAACTTGAAAACTTGATTTACAAATTGAAGGCTGTTAAGAGTGGAAACTGATGGTATTTGCATTTGCATATTAATGTAATTTTAAATTGTAGAAATTAGAAGACCTTGCACTGTCTCAGCAAGAGGAAATAGAGAAACTTCGAAAGCAACTTGAGTGAGTATAACTGTCTGTCTCAACTAAAATGTAAAATTAATAAGGATTAAAACGCAAAAAACGGTCTTGGGAGAAAAGGTTTTCTAACGCGACAAGTCTTCAGCGATTACCAAAATGAGAGTAAAACAGTAAAAATGTAAATAAAACTTCATCACCATTACAGCAGCTTAAAAGCAGGCGGGAAAAAAATTCAACAACAACTAATACTTAGGGTTAAGTTTCCTCCTCCAGCAATGCACAAATTTCCCAAATCGACCAATAACAGTGTTTGAAGAACTGTCTGTTTAATCATGATCAGAGCGGTAGTGTAAACAGCAGCATTCCCTTAAACTTAAGAGTATGACGATGCCATTCCAGACAAAAATGTTCATTTGGAAGTTAAAGCTTTCTATAAAACTGTGTGTAAAGAATTTTTGTCTCCAGCAGATAAACTTTGGATAAGGAATCAAGAGTCTGTTATTTTCCTTCTTCTTCTTTTAGAGAAGTACAGGACGCCTTGACCAGAGAAAAGGAAGAATCCTTCGAACTTCATATCCAAGCGCAGAAACAGAAACAGTAAGTATAGGAGCCATGCCATTGGAGTACACCTAACACCAATTTTTTTTCCCCTAAAGTAATAAGGCTTATTTTCTGGAGTAATTTGGTGCAAAAATTTTTTGATTTGGTTAAATCCCTCGAAATTTTTCTGTCAAAACCGAGTTTCGAATGGTTTGCGACTGCGCATGTGGAATCTAGGGAGAGTTAACGCTGTGACGTCAAATCGAGAACGAACGCTTCGGCTGTCCCGGTCAGGTCTTCTATTTTGCACGAGTGTAGGAGCCATTTTGCCGCACAAGTTTTTCGCTGGCACTCCACAGTCAACAGATGTCTGTTTTTAGTAACAATGTCTTCTACTTCGTCGGATTCCAAAATAAATTTTGACTCAGAAGACTCTGAAATTTATTATATCGCTGAAGACATGAAGTAGGTCTTTACTCGATGACGACCAAGCTGATTTATTATTCGCTAGTCTTTTGCTGAGCGCTCAGCCTCCCAGCCTCTGGCCAACTAAGAAAAGACAACCAAACCCAAGGAGGTGGATGCTAGCAAAGAATTCGAACGAGCTCTGAAGGACAGACTCAAAGGCAAAGATATGTAGAAGTCAAAAGAGTAATAAGATATAATTTGTAGTGCGTGACGCGCGTTTACTATTTTCGCACCCTCTTCTATCTCACATAATATACCTTTAAAAATAACAGTCAAGTCCATTCACTTTCTTAGAATTATTTAAACTAATGCGCTCTTGATGTCGATTAACTGATTGTCTCTTGACACAGTGTTTGTATTCTTTACGCGCAAAAGTGTGGAAATAATTGTCGTCGCTTCCCTTCAAACATGAGCGAATGTTATTGTTGCACTGAGTTAAAAGGTTGTCAAGACTCAAAGAAGAGTGATCTTGTTCTTGGAGATTTTGGATGTTCAGGGGTTCAGGGGTTCCGTACATACCAATGCTCAGTATCTCCTTGCTTGAATGTCTGCATGGCCACATTTGGTAAACGACGAGTCTTCCAAACCAGTGTGTTCACAACATGACTTCGAAAGGAATTGAGTTCTGCCAAAATTTCTTTCCTCCCAGATTTCTCTTTCAAATTAAGAACTGACCAAAGAAGGAAAATTAAAAATATCAAGGTAGAGAACATTTGCTAAGAAAAAATTCGCTCAGTATTCTCCTGCCTCCTGTCTCTATCGGCTGCGCTGACTGACTGCGTCTTGCTTAAGCCATGGAGTCAGCGTCCTTTTCCTAAAAATCCAGACGTCGAACGAAATCATCTGGTTTGAAATGCATAGAACAGATCAATGAACCCCTAGACGGCTCTCACTGTTTAATGCTTTGCATGTTTGGCTTTCACAAAATCGGCCAATCGCTTTCTACGTTTCTTCGCTTCAAGCCGATCATCTCTAATTAAAATCGGTATGACATGAAGCGTAATACCTCCTATAAGTTTGTAGAGTTGCTACACCCCCTTAGAATGCACCTGGCTGGCAATTTTTCCAACTACTTCCTCAGAGTTTCCCACAGAATCAAGTAAATATGTGAACTACAGAATTATCATCGTGTTCTGGGTTTGACGTCACATCCGGCCCTCGACCCATGCTCCGTTAACTCGGTAGCGAACCTAAATGGCGGCATTTTGACGTACTTTGACGGGGCATAAAAATTCGAGGATTTCACCAAATCAAAACATTTTTGCGCCAAATTACCCAACAAAATAAGCTTTATAGTTTTAGCGAAAAAATCTTTTGGTGTTAGGTGCTTTTTGTTGTCGGTTCAAGTAAAACAATATCAGTGATTTTAAAATACGATAAAAAAAGTTGTGGTTATTAGCACGAAGGCTAAAGTACTTTGTAAAGAGAAGGCGGATTATTGAAACGCTGTCCAAGTAACACCTGGTTTGTGGCAACCTCGTTCCCAGGATATCTCATCTTACGTACGCCCCCTGGAGCAAGCTCGCTTCAATGGGGCGGTAAGACGAGAGACCCTGGGAACGAGGTTGGTTTGTGGCTGAGATGAGATTCAGCTAGACAGTAAATTCTAGAGCCGTAAGCTCCTGTAACCGCAAGAGGAGGATTGGGAAGGCAATTGCTGTTTTAGAGTAAGATTTCACGAAGATTCCCCTTAGGCCCCGCCCACAGTATGCCAGAGGAATTTCAAAACACAGCCGCTTTACTTTAACGGTTAGGCCTCTACTGTCCACACTAATCCGTCATGAAAACGGAGCTTTTCGAAAACTCTCTTTAAACAGGAGGAATTAGAAAACACCGGCATTTCGTTTTCGTGTGCACACAAGTCATTTTCTGAATCGAAGCTTTTCGAAAACGGTGTTATCACAATAATCATGTGATGTCTTGTCCGATATTTCCTTTAAACACAAATCTAAAATGACTGGTTACTGTTACGTTCTTAAATTCCTTCGGCGTAGTGTGGACTGCAAACATTTGATGCGTTTTCAGAGTGAAGCCTCCGTTTTCAAATTCTCCGGCATCGTGTGGATAAAGTGTTATATGTTCTGCAACAAGCTTAACTAAATGTTTGATTTAGACTATTTTTTAGAGACTGAGTAAACTAAATCCTCGGCCTGTTTGGAAAGGAAGTTCCACAAGTATATGGCCATTTTATCAATTTCAACTAGCTTGATGAAGTTAAGCACCAGTCCGCGAAAAACGCGCGAAACACGCGAAGCCCGCAGGTAAACCCGCGAAATCTGCTAAACCCGCGACGTTATAATTATTTGGTGTAAACCTTCAGAGAATTGTAGAACTAATAGCACTAAAACCCTCTTCTGTTGCCTCCAATTTTTAACCACTTTAAAAACTTGAAGATCTTCAAATCATAAATTGCTCTGTATGCGTCCAAGAATATGTACTTACCATTATTATTTTTATTTACTTCTTTTCAGGACGATTACGGATCACCAGATTGAAGTTAGGCACTTTAGAAGCGAGGTTAGCTTTTTTCTGACTATTGTAGCAAAAAAAAACTACACTCAGATTGGGACAATGACATAAGACTAAAAGTATAAAATTCCCAGAGGGAAATGCATAATCTTCTGCCCAGTACTTGGAGGTTATCTGCTGTGCCACAGAAGCCTTCTGACAAACTAGTTTGAAGGCATTCTGACTTATTTCATAACTTACATTCGCTAACAAGTACCGTTATTTTAAGCAGTAGACCACTTTTTAATTTTTCTATGGGTTAACCGGCGCATGATGTTGGGAGAACACGAGAAAACTTGTAAATTGCTAGTGTTCTCTGGACCGGGTTGTTCAAAGCTCGATTAAGCTAACCCAGGGTTAACGATAATTTTGATTTCAGTTTTAAAACTTTTTGGTCAGGTAATCTGTTTATATTGTTTGCCCTTCCGTTTTGAGCTGTAGTAATCTCAAAAAACATTTTTAAACAAGAAAAAAATAATGCCTCAGTTAACCTGTAATCCTGGGTTAAGGTTTCAGCTGCGGCCTGATGGGCCACTTGGCTTGCATGCAAACTAAGAGCATGTGCTTGAAGGAGAGTTGGAGAGTTTGTACCTTTTACGGCATAAGGAAAACTGTTTTATGTTTACAAAACTAAAAGATATCGCATTCTTTCCTGCAGACGAAGAGGCACAGGAAAGGAAAGGAGGCGGTTCTCTCTCAGTAAGGTTTCCATTCCTCACTATGGTTGACAAGATAACATTTTTCAACACTTCACAATCAGAATTTTCTTATAATCGAAGCTGACACCTCTACAGTACAGTTCTATTTCAAAGTCATAAACAGGCTTCGGTTTTGAACGTTTTGTAGTGTACAAGACACTGACACCAGCATATAATTAAGTACCATGTCATTACACTGTACATTAGTAACACAGTAAGAACATATTCAGGCTGATTCCTCACTGAGTTATCAACGTGATTAGCCTTAAGCCCAAAATCATAGGTTCTTAAGTTTTAGTTTTATTATTTTACACTGTTTACAGAAGAGATGAAACTTAATATAACATAGTTTACAATAATACAAATATAAAAATACAAGCAAAAGTTAGCTAGAAAAAGAAAACACTATTTAATCGTGTACAGTGACCAAAGTAGCCAATGAGCTTTCAAGTTGGTCACTGTCATGTGTAGAGATAAGTTGGCATTGGCCGCGTGTTAAGTATATTGAAATTAATAGCTACCACAAAGACGATATCGTTATTGAAAGAGAAGAAAGACAAGTTAGAATAAAGGAGACGAAAATGATGTCCTACATATTGTGTATCATTATCTTATATAGCTAACAGTTAAATTATGGTCAGTCTTGAGTGCTCAATAAGATTCTCTTACGGTGCTCTTTGAAGAGCATATATGGAAAACATTTGAATTCTAGTGGGACACATTCCCAGACATTTCTTGTTAGTGTGGTACCTTCGTATTCAAGGGTTGTTTTTTTTTCTCGCTTTCGTTAAGGTTGTCCAAATCAGAAGAGGACAAGGATGAATTAAAGACAACGCTCAGGTCTTTGAAGAGAGAGGGAAGTAAAATCAGTCGAAATTTAAAGGTGAGACAACAGAATTAACGTGCACTTAATTACTTTTACGATTATAGACATTTTGAATTTTACGACAATTTAAGGCCATGCCTAATCAAAGCTGTAACTGTGGAGCAACTGAGTTTACTTAAACTTACAACTCTAACAACAACAACAACAGCAACACTTCATTATCAGTTTAGAAGTTTTACACAAATAGTTAAAAAAGGTGATTTTGAAAAGTTAAAGGGTTACCAACTCTCAGAAACAGCTAAAAAGCTAAAAATGTCAAGGAGGTGGTTTAAATATATTCTCGTCCGCTGTGCTGGGTGCTGCTTGAATGCAAATGCCGGAATCAAACAACAGTTTTTATTTAAACACTTGGAAATAATATCATTGGATGATAAAGGGAACTAAAGTAATCATTTGTATCGATACTTTAGGCGCCTCACTTAAAAACATATGATCTATAATTGGAGTTTAGTCATTTCATCTTAAAGGAACACAGTCAGGTGGCGCACATGCGCTTTAGATACCATTCATAGCTAATTTGCATATCACAAAGACACGATCCATAATGTATTTAACCAAAAAAGATGAAAACAACGTTATAGGATGAGCAAAAGCACACTCGAAAACAGGTTTTTCAGTAAAAGAATGAAAATCAAGGAAAACAATTCGAAGATTGAAGAGGAAAACTTTGATTCAGGTTGGGGTGAACTCTTTTCAAAGTGAGAAAACTAGTGTCCAGGTCAGCGCGGTCCCAAAGCTGACTGTGTCTCTTGAAGCAAGATCCTCGTTTAATTACCATTCGTTCGCGTAAAGTAAAATAAATCACTATTTTGTTTTAAAAGCATTAAAGTTCATTCTTTCTTGTTATCGTTGTGTCTTTTAGGAAAAGAGGAGTCAAACTGAAATGCAGACGAGGTACATAGGCCTCTATTCTCGTAAATAGCTATAACCAAACGAGAAATGCACCCTTTCATGTTACCAATTACGCCTTTTTGAGTTAGATACGGATTCACTATTCCTCATCTATATTGACCGCTATGAGTCACTAAGGACATTGAAAGTTCCCTTAGGTATCATTGATTGAAGTAAGATCTGAAAATGCTGGTCTTCAAAACACTGCATAAGGACAGGGCCATGTTAGCCATGACGTCACCTACTACTAGCCATGACGTCAAACAATGGCAAGACGTTGCTCGTGTTATCTTATTAACATCAAACATGGATGAAATTGTTAAAACTGTTTTAAAAATAGAAAACATGTACGGTGTTTCTAGTGGAAGTTTGGGAGAACGAGAAATGCTATGGGAACGCTAGCCGAAGGCGAATGTTTCCACAGCTTTTTCGAGTTCTCGCAAACTTTCACGAGTGGTTCTATTTAGCAATTAGATTATGAGCTCGAGATTTCTATCGCGTGAGAGTTGACGAGGGCGCAGCCCGAGTCAACTATCACGCATAGAAATCGAGAGCGAATAATCTAATTGTTTTAGTATAAATCTACTAGTCGTTCAAAACTTTTCATCTAAATCCGAAAACACAAAGAAGCGGCCCCCAGCGCACGCTGTTACGCTACTCACTATCTATCACCGATTATAGTTCACCACTAAATTTTCTCTGATTCTTATTGGTTTAAATTGATCACGTGACGCGA
>CM042758.1:13467243-13493558 GCA_022496165.2 Catalaphyllia jardinei | reverse complement strand
ACGATTTTACTCGTCAAAGGGAGACCCCTTGCGCACTAAAGGGTTAAGGTGTCAATGCTAGTTTACCATTTGCGTGTTTAAGAGTAACATTTTCCGCACTTTCAATTTCTAGATCAGTGATTACAAGCTCTCCGTGAATGATTCCAAACTGTCCCTCCAGAAAGCTGAGTCAAAGTAAGTGCAGAGAAACCAAACTGAATTTCTCAGAAAATAACAAAACAAAAGAGGTTGTAGAAAGGCGTTTTTTTGAGTAAGGTTTCGCAGTGATGGCAACACCAAATCCTCTGCTATTGACTCTAAAGTATTTGCAACTGTGATGTTCTTTGATCCAGGCTAAAAAGTACAAAGAAGGACAACAAGATGATTGCTAAACGCCTTAAGGCTTACAAAGCAAGGAGCAACAGGAGAGGCAAAATTATCAAGGTAATTGATCTGTTTGCTGATAGACAAACGTAGTAAAAATAACACACAAATTGCGGTTATAAACATAACGAGACAACGCATGTTGTAAAAACTTTCATTTATGAACTTAACGTTTCGTATGCTCCAACATACATGAATGAAACAACATACATAAATGAAAGTTTTTACAACGTGCGTTGTCTCGTTATGTTTATAACCGCAATTTGTGTGTTATTTTTACTCAATTTGAAATGGCCGAAGAATAAGAGTGTCTACAAACGTAGCAGTTTTCCTGCTTTGAGCTGTTTGAACGCGGATTAAGCCTCGTTCTCAAGTAGCTTGTAAAATAGGTATGTGGCTAACACTAGCCCGACCAAAGATTTCTATCGATTCTATGCACTGTAAACTTGAAGTAATATGTGATGAGCTGGGGCCCGTTTCTCGAAAGCCGTGGACACTTTTCGGGCCGGTAAAGCCAGAGCAAAATCTCGAACCTTACGATTACAGAGCTGTTTTATTCACATATTGGTAATATGAACAGAAGTTCTCTTCATACAAGAAGTTTCAGGCGCATACACTTCTCCGTTTTTAGATACACATGAACTAAAAATGGCTTTACGGGCCCGAAAAGTTTCCGGGGCTTTGGATGCGTACATCGAGACCAGTTCAATAGAGTTCTAAAGTGATGACGTCACAAAAATAATTTTTTTGAAATTATGGGATATGATGCCATATTCTTATAGAGCATGCTAAAAGACGTCCTCATCCCAAAAAGTAGCTCCGAATTGCAATTCCCGGTAGAGATATAATGGATCAAAGTTTGATGGCATTCCATACAAACCCTTCAAAATTTGTTTCTGTTCCTTCAGTTTAGAACTGACTCAAAATTAGAGAGATTTATATGGGGCAGTATCAAATTTCAATCCTTCATATTTCAGCTGGGAATTACAATTAAGAGCTAAGTTTTGGCAAGGAACCTTTTTTAAGGATACTCCATTCGAAAATGGCGCCCAATTCCATAATTTCACAGATTTAATTTTTTGTGACGTCACACTTTAGAACTCTATTAAAATGGTACTATGATCAAATTTTTACCCCTTGTTTTTTTGCGTGTATCACACAGAATTCCATGAAGGAATCAAAACGTCCTTTATCGTTTGTAAATATCTGCATTAGTTCCGGAGTTATTTAAGTTTAAAAAATGGGTAAAACATGCAAATGAGATAACTGATGACGTCGTACACTCAACCCCTGGTTGAGTGTATGACGCCATCACTTGGCTAATTTGCATATTTTAAAAACTTGAATATCTTTGGAACGAAAAGAGATATTTGAAAATAGTAAACAGCATTTTTCTTCTCATGCAATCCACTTTTTTTATGTTTCAAAATGGCTTAAATAGGAGAGGTGCGATTTTTGTCATAGTACCACTTTAAAGAATCCGTGCTAATCCCTCTTATCGCATGTTTTTCCTCAACTCGAGTCAAAGTGTGATTGAATAAAATAAGTCTGTAAGGGGAGTTCAGATGATATTCTCTCTAACATCTTTTGCCATTTTTTTCAGGCTGACAACAAAACTAAGGTAGAAATGAAAAAGTAAGTGCTGACCTTTGTCTGGTAGTTTTAAGTTTCTGTAGCGATTTGATATGGACATCACAAATTCGCAAAGTCCTCAAAAGTCTTCGAACACGTGTAAATCATTTCCGACGTTTTTGGGTGTGTCCGTGGTTTCATATATGACACATTCTGTATGTCCTTACCTTACCTTACCTTGTTTTCAAAGATTCTTTTTTGCTAAACCTATGTTTGAAAAGGATCTCTATCTCAATCACAAAGGTCGAGAGTCCAGTCTAAGTTCATTAAATATACTAATGCTACTTTTCTTGTTCTTCAGGAAAATCAAGACCCTTCAAAAAGAAGTAAGTAGATTCTTAAAATTGATCATCACTATTTTTAAATCTCCGTTGGATTATGGTAGTGCCACCATCATGCAAACTTGCATCGTTGATTCAAGAGAGAAAAAAAAACCGCTTTTATGTTGTGACAAATCACGGTGACAGAATCAAACAGAGACCTACAGGCGTAAATTTATCTTACAGCACATAACATGGGCCCAAATCGTTCTCGTCCCCAGTGCTACTCGTTTTAAAATGCCGTTTCCACGTGACCAAAAGAAACGGAGGCTCTGAGAACGAGAATTAGCCCAAAGCGTAGCATTCAATGTAAAATCTACCCACGCGCGAATTCAGCACAGGAATCCCACCGGGATCTATCCATCAACTAACCCTAAAGAAGGAGCCCATAAGCCATAAGAAGGAGCTGAAGTTTAGAAAATTCGATTTCCATGAACCTTTGCATCTCCAAGACCAATCTTTGCAGTGTTCGGTCATTAGTGTGGGATGCCACGCTGCGCAAACTTAACCCAGCACAATTCGGGCAGGTAACCTTCCAATAATCTGGTTTTGAGCCCTAAAACTTGTTGTCTCTCTACATATTTTCTTTTTATATTTTTGTAGAATGAGAAACTTCGAAGCGAGCTGAATACTGGTTTCATTGGTTGCTACCGAAAGATGAAGAGAGCTTTTCTGTGAGAAGTACCACTCTTCAGATCTACTTATTAATTCAATGCACTTCAGGCGGGAAATGGGAAGGGGGGTCTCTTCATTTTTTTTTTGTTTAATTTGAAAGATATTTTTTGTAAAGATAACAATGCGGAAAAAGTACTGCGTCCTATGCATGCGTAATAAGGAAATGAACCACAGAATTAAGTTGCAAAATAATACGAGACAATTACTGTTGAAAGGAAAGAGTTACTGTTGACGGATTTTAAGACTGTGAAAGATTGACAAGTGAACACTAAAGCTACCAGAAAAGTAGACGTGGATATCAACTTAAAGAGCTTATAATCAGCATCTGTGAATGTGAGTACTCCCTGAATTTTGAAGAGGCTAGAATGTTGCACAGCAAAGACAACGAAACGTGCAATTATGAAAGAATGCATGGGTTGGAATCAGTTGAGCCAAAGATGCTGGTACGCGGTTCATCACTGGCTCTCGATGGAAGAAAGAAAGAATGTTTGTAGGGTAAGTCGATATGGGCAAAGAAGAAAATATGGCCGAGGAACGTTGTACAAGGGTTGTGATGGGCTTTCGATGGAGGGAAGGTTGTAGAGGATAGGCAAAGCTGAAACAAATGGCCGAGGAACGTTGTACATGAGTCATTATAGACTTTCTATGGAGAGCCGGATGGTTGTAGAGGATGGACAGAGCAGAAAAAGTGGTAAAGGAATGTTGTACATGGGTCATGAGGGGCTTTCGATGGAGGGAAGTTTGTAAAACAAGTAGAAAAAAAAATTGCCGAGGAATGTTCTCCATGGGTCATGATAGGTTTTCAGTGGAGGAATGAAAGGAATGTTTGTAGAGTATGGTCTGGAGGGACGAGAGAATGTTGATTTGTGGAGCATGGCCATGTTTCACAAACTTTGGCTTTAGAACTTTACAGCCATCTTTGGCTATTTATCTACTTTGCCCGTGAGCAAGGTAAATAAATAGCCAAAGATGGATGTACAAGGGTTTTGATAGGTGTTCGCTGGCTGAGAAATGAAAGAATTTGTTCCGGGGAAACTGCACGGTAAAAAACTGTCCGAAGGTGGAAAACCACAGCGAGGATGTAGTTCACAGTGTTTAACTGGTAGCTGTTGACAAAGTTCTGAAAAGTCAAAGGACTGAAATGAAAGAGGTCAAATAACAAACAAACTATGGGCGACATAGAATGACATTGACTGGTAACAAAACAAAGTGGTTCATTTTTTATAAACAAATATAATATGACTGGAATTTATCCAGGTGGTTTTAGTTTTTTGTTACTTTTATTATTTGTTTTTAAGATTTGAGCTGTATTAAAATGGGACAATTTTGTGCATCAGTGTGTGTGTTCCGTTTGTGCTCAATTTCCTCTCGACCACTAAGCCCCTTTAAAGGAGCAAGTCCGTATAACTGTCCTGAAAGTGCATGTGAAAGATTATATCCCACGTTTTTCGCTGTTTTCGTTAGCTTGCAAAAGTAAAGAGTTTATGGAGAAAAGTGCGGGGACGATATACAAGCAGAAGCGAGCGTGGAGTGCGAAGGTGAGCGGGAGTGAGCGTGGAGTGTGAGACAAAAGCAACTCGCGGTCGTGGTTCGAGCTGTGCCCGCCATCCTCCGTAATGCGTCTTTGTACGTCACGATAGTCCGCCATTTTGAAAATCATGAGGGGTATAATGGTTTTCCTGTGGAAGTTTAGGACTCACTGACAACACGGTGACATGCATGGAGATTACGCCTTCCCAGATGGGAATAGCCACAAAAAAAGCTGACGTTTTTAAGCACAATGAGAACGTCCACAGAATCACTGAGCTCTGCAGCACTGAGCTGTTGTTAAGGTGATTCCTTAGAAATAAAGTTACCGATGAATTTCTTGGAAACTTTCCCTGAATGTTCTCTACGAAATACTGCTTCGAAAAACCAATAATAATGATAGGTCATCGTGCTCGTTTAAGATATCAGACGGGCCAATCTTACCCCATTTATGCCTGTACTCGCGCTTATCACGAGCGTTATTCATCCATCCACATTACATTTTGCGGTAGCTGGAAGCATAGTTTATTAAAGTAATACTTGGGGAAAAAACTTGACAGGTAGAAGCTGTCAAGCATATGGAACAATATCATTTAAAATCTGTCGATACACTATTTTAAAACGACGTGGACGTAAAGCGTTCGTATAATCGTCGGTTTCGCGGTCATAATTTGCGTGGTTTTGTGCACGTTTTCGTCTATATCTTTTTTCCGTCCAATAACATCTTTTTAATCTTTTTTTAAATTAAAGAGGATAATATGTACACTATTATTAAGCAATAAAAGTTAGGTCATCGTGCTCGTTTAAAAGAAGACAAGAATTTATTTTGCTATCGATCTTAGCTTGAGGGAAATTTCTTTCGTCGTGTACGTGCACGCGCTCAATATTGAGAAATCACCTTAAAACACAGCTTTCCCTGTGTAACACACAGGTGTATCAATTTTCCCCCGAAGCCAAGACTTATTTGTTTAGTTGGTCCTAATACATAGCGATTTGCTTGCACCCAGGGGACTGGGGTGATTACTTATTCAGTCTGGCTGTACAGACGGCTTTCCCTGAGAGGCAGTATGTTTTGTAACCTGGAGGTATTCTTTTTTCCGATCGAGCTTAATGGCTCATCAGGCAGGTGCCCCTGGTAAGGGATCCATATGAAAAGGCCGGGAATGCTCTTTGTCTCTCTCAGGGTAGAAATCAAGGATTCTGGTCTAGGGTGTCATCACGAAACTATGAAAAAATATTTTAGAAAACAGTCTTAAGAAAGTGCGCGCTGATTGGTTAAAAATCGTGTTTGTATAACTCGATGAAGACCACAGGCTCCCCGAGCTCAAAATACGAGGTGTATGCGACAGCTTGTGTATATAGAGAATTGTATGGGAAAATCGCCGATCGTAAAAAAAAATTGTGTAAATAACTATCTCATTTGAAATAAAGTTTTCCTACCTCAAATGTGTGGCGAACTTGTCTCTTGTGCCGATTTAAGAGCCATTCTGACGCCGTTTAGTGAAGTTATTTGAAACTGTTACTCCTTCTAAAAGAATGGAAAGGCAGACCACTCCATCCATCGCTGGCCAGACATCACTCCACAAATCGCCTTCTCAAAAGGAAGTCTCGAATCGTAATAGAAACAACAGTTCCATAAAGTCCAATAAAATTCCCTCCAAATACGTGTGCTTTGTCGCGAATCAAGTGTTCCACTAAGGCTCCCAAAACAAAATGTACGTTTCCCTCCGGTGGAGGGTCGTGTTGTCAGCCCGCGCTCAAATTCAAATGAACCAATCAGAGTTGAGGATGAAACCACCTTGCGAGCGGCCGTTGTCGCCGGCTTCCACACAAGCCTCTGAGGGAAGCCCTAAGAGGCGAATTTTAAGGCAAATTTTTCGTTCTTCAGGAGTCTTTCGGCCGCCGAAGCGCACGTATTTGAAGTAAAATTTATTGGGCTTTACGGAACTGTTGTTTCTATTGCGATTCGGGACTTTTCCTTTTGAGGAGAAAGCGATTTGTGGAGTGATGGAGGGATAGATGGAGTGGTCTGCCTTTCCGTTCTTTTAGAAGGAGGAGTAACGGTTTCAAATAACTTCACTAAATGTCGTCAGAATGGCTCTTAAATCGGCACAAGAGACAAGTTCGTCACACATTTGAGGTAGGAAAACTTTATTTCAAATGAGATAGTTATTTACACAATTTTTTTTACAATCGGCGATTTTCCCATACAGTTCTCTATATACACAAGCTCTCGCATACACCATGTATTTTGAGCTTCGGGAGTCTCTGTAGAGACACAGAACTAGTGCGCGCTGTTGACGTAGTGATGGCGCGCACAAAGAGAATTTACATTTTGATAATCAAAGTTAACAAGTTGTTTTCCTTTTTCTTGTCGCGGTGTTTTCTAAAAAAAAGGGAAAACATGTAATCCGTCTTTTTATCGAGTTAGAGAAATATTCGTGAAAGTTTGGGAGAACTCAACAAAGTTGTGGAAACACTCGCCTGCGGCTCGTGTTCCCACAGCATTTCCCGTTCTCCCAAACTTCCACTCGTGTTTATATAACTCGATACAAACACGGTACATGTTTTCTATTCTAAATACAAAGGTTTTTGCGCCAGGTTAGGACCACGCAGAAAAGGTAGGTGTTTGCAAGGGCTATTGGAATCCACAAAGAAAAATATGGGTAGCCACGCATTTTTTGGAGATAATTAGCCTTAAATCTCAACAAAAATGCTGACATCAGCATTTTTCTAAAAAAAGAGGGAAAGGATATTTCCTCACAGATTTCCTTAGAATTCACTCTTACATCCAGAAAGGCAAACACGCTTTAAAAGATCTTTAAACTACATGGCAAATGGTAACATAAAAAGCATTTTTGTTACGTTTTTAATGACAAAATCGTTGCAAAAGCGCTTTTAGCGTTTCTGACAGCATTCCTCTGGTTTAGCTAAAACACATTCGAAATACCCTTTGCTCACAGCCAGAAACTAATCACATGTTGAATATGCTTGCCACTTCCATTTCGCAACATAAAATTCAGGGGTAGCTACGTGTTTTTTTATAGTTATTGATCTTGACGGCGCCCATTACATTTTTTTCCCGTCACGTCCCCAGTAAGACATTTGCGTTTTTGCGCGCGCACTACGCCATCTGCAGGTACATGCGTACAGTTGGATTTCAGTGTAAATTTCGAAAAATAACAGCTAGGTTCTCAGCTAGAAGAAATTGATTAGCGATATGCTGCTATTCTGGTGTCACTGGTTTAAGTACAGGTTTATTAAAATTGATTTGGTCACAGTGGGAAAATTTTGTTGTTTAATTTAGTCGTGCACTTGGTGGCCTAGAGAATAAAAAATGGGCTTTTTTACACAGATGAAGGGCTCTGCCCGAAACGTTTGTACATTTTGTAATGTTCATTGACACTTCAAGGAGTTTTTCATTACCTTTTTACTTGGTGGCCTAGCCCAGTTGATTGCGTAACCCCAGCGCGCGCGCTTAAACCATGGCTTGCGTGATGCGCAGAACCTGTGCGCACTAACAAAAGTAGGAACCGTCCTTAAAGGGTGTACTCGAGGAAAATAATGATAAAACGCTCATATCTTCGTTTTTAGGCTCGATTCCCGCGGCATCACGAGCCGAACAGCCGCTTGTTACTAGAGCCTATTCTGTTTCAAATTCTTCAAGATCAGGGAAAAGTCAGAGGCTTTTATTTCAGTAAAAGATCATGAAACAATATACAGATGCATATATACTACATTTTATATAACATTATTTACATTAAGAACTTTTTATGCACTCAAGTTTTAATTTGGAATAAGACTTCGTCTCAGTAAAACTCGTATTCACCAAAAGATATGTTTCTTGAATCTTTCTATATAAAGACACATTTATCATGCCATTTACATCAAAATTATTTACACGTAAAATGTGATTTTACCAAATTAAGTAGCCTACATGTGGATCCAAGGTGTGACATATTAACTCAAACCTTACGTGTACACTTAACAAATCATTGTACCTTTCTAAATGATTAGAGCTGTGGTTACATTTCGACTGGCAGGAGCAGCTAGGAAGGGGAAAGAATTTTCATGTATAGGCAATCTAAACTGCTTTGAAAGTCACTAGACTTGAAAAAGCATTAATATTACATGTGATTTTCTGCTCAATTTATAATTCTGAAATCATAACTTTTTTACAGTACTATCAGTATTGATAAAAAAACAAACATTTACTCCAGTTGTACAGTCCTCTTGCCCCCTAAAGGGGCCGGGGGGGGGGGGGCCCAGGACTTTGTGTAGAAGTCATAGAAGTCATTGCTCTTATGGGTAACAATTTAATTTTTATTTACGATAGGAAATAGTAGTAATTTCCTTCTGCAGAAAGTGCTGACCCAGCTGGGAACCCAAACTAAAGGAGACCATTAAAAAATTCAGTGGGAAAATTAGGACAAAACACCAAAAATCTTTTTAGACAGTCTGAAGTCTAAGTAAGTTATTTAATTCAAACAAACCTTCAGTGGGAGAGGTATGTATATCTTTCTAGAACGAAGCAACTGGTATATCTAGTAAGGAATATAACTGAATTTGAGACATTTATGCCCATGTAACAATTTTTCTTTTAAAATATCCTACCAGGGACGGTCACTGGAGGTAGGACCCCTCCCAACAAAAGCCACTGTGAAGTCCAGTGACTCTCCAGTGACCTTTCCTTGTCCCCCATGCAATGTTAAAGTACAGTTTTTTGTTTCACAGAGTTGTTTAAAATTAGAGTTCAAGGTCAAACAACCAGTATTCTAGATCTTTGAGGATCTTTTGAGGGTAAGGGATTACGTCCATACGTTTGAAACCATATTTCTTGTACAGTCCAATCGCTGGCCCTTGTGCACTGGTAGTTTTCAAAACAATCTTTTCAAGTCCCTCTTCTCTGGCATGCTTAATAAGCTGGTCGAGGAGTTTCCTTGCAATTCCCATTTTACGACAAGTTGTTGACACAGACATTCTCTGTAGCTCTGCCACACCCGGCTTGTGGGTTTCATTGTGAATGACTCCAACCATCCCCACAATTTTGCCATTCCACTCAGCCACCCACATGTGAGAGCCTTTGCTTGACATATATGACTTGTCAATGTCCAGTAAATCTGTTTTAAGACAGTCATTAATGAACTTCCAGCACTCAATGTAGACATCGACATACAAAAGGGCCAGCAGAATGATGGAAATAAACACACAGAGAATGAAGATCCAAAGAGACCACTTAATGGATGCTGCAATTGCAAAGATAGTCACTACAGCTAAGTACCACAGGAATCTTGGAAAGACAACATGCGTGACAAGGTTGACGAGTTGCTGCATGCCTTCTGTGAATATCTCTCGGCACTCAACATAATCTGAACTGCGATACGATCGGATTTCCAATCCTTCCATTTTTGGCCTGTGCACTACAGCTGGGACAACACCTTTGCCGTCACTGACAGCAAACATATTCTGTTGATAGAAAACCAGGTTATTTCATACTGCTGCAGCATTATGGCTACCTTTTCATTGTGGGAAAAACATACACCATGCAGGCAGTCTGAAAAAATCCTTCATAATAATAGGTACTTTTGTGAAGGTGCAGTGGAAGCACATTGGACTTTGGATCACTTAATTACACACTTTGACTGGAACAAAGTTGTCATGAAGAGGTACAACTGGGTTCATGCCTTGGCATGGCTTATTGCATTGTGTTCTTGGGCAAGACACTTTACTCTCATAGTACCAGTCTCTCTGCCCGGGTGTATAAATGGCTACAGACAAATTTAATGCTGGGATAAGCCTGTAATCTGTGTAATAGCATCCCATCCAAGGGGGAGTAGAAATACGCCAAGTCACTTCATGCTACCTAAACCGGAGATAAGCTCCAGCCTGATGGGTCACTGGACTGGAATGCAGTTTTCCACCACAAAAAAGGTTTCCTAATATAACTGTTTCATTAGGATCTGAGCTACATAATTACAGTACCTGCAGTGCATCACCTAACCAAGTTGCAATATCCTCATTTTAATCTTATCTTTGGAGATTTTGCCCCAGTATTATTGGAAGTTTCTTTTGGAATGATACTCCACAATTCATCAGGGACAAACCATCAAGAAAAAATTTCAGAAAAGCAATTTTACGCTGGTACCTTGCTCCCTTATCTCTTTCATAACTTACACTAAGCTATTTTGTCATTTTTCCTTGACTTTTTTATTTAAAATCTGAAGTTCTTTATTACAGTTAACTCCCGGGGGGTAGTCCCTATAATGGCCTATACAGGGAGGCTCCGCACGAAAGGGGTACCGTTTTCAGGCTTCAGGTATGTAAAAGGGTAGGGATTTCACAACTTGAGGTATATAAAAGGGTAGGGAAATTGGTCATTTAGGTATTTAAAAGGGCTTTTAATTATAATATTTCGAACAGACGCCCTACATGAAAATGAGAACAAGTATGTGCGTGAAAGGGATACCTTTCTTCAATAAAAAATATGTATAAGGGGCACCTTTTCTACCAAAATGGTATATACGAGGGTAAGGGGTTGCACCTCGGGGCGGAGCCTCCCCGTATTAAACTTTGTCAAGTACCCGCCCCCCACCCCTCCCTGGAGGAATACAGTAAATGAAATAAAAAAGATGCAGACTTATAACCACACATCTCATTTTGTCATGCACTGATGATTATTGAATAGCATGAACTAATAGCTTAGCTGGCGGGTCTCACAGGTCCCCATTTAGAACCTGCCTTTGTTAGACTAAACTGTAATTTATTGTAGCAAGACAAGTTATTTCAAAGCTCTCCAGAGTAGTCAAGCTTATGTTGTTACTCAGAGTAGAACAGGCATAATTCCATTCTGTTGTTCACACGAAATAAATCACAACACCTTTCAATGATGCAGTACTAATTGAGGTACATCATGTCACTGTTCTCTTTTGCATTCTTTTTTTTTTCTAACTAGAGATATTAGATTTTAAGTGGTTTAATCTATCCAAAGAGCTGGAATAAAGCACCTCATTATTAACACAAATTGGCCAAGTTTACAAATCTGAGCTTGCACAAATTACAGTGTGTATGGCTCTACAATTAGTCAGGTCATTTCCAAACATTTACAAATTGTATTTACAAATTGACTGTGCATTAATTAGGAAGCAATCCTCAAATTTCCACAACTTTGCAAAATTTCATACTTAACCCTTGATTTCAATGGGGCATTGCCACGCTATTTGGCAATTTTATAAAAACCTAGAAGGTGTCTTCACATCAACTGAATTCCAAAACTAATAATCTAGTTTTGTTATTAAAGACTATTCTGTTTCCCGTCACCTATCACTATGGATGGCATGGATGGCAATAGATTGAATCTTGAAAAATTTGGCCAATTTTTTTGAGTTTTGATGCTACATGTTCCAAAAATCCTCAAGAAATTTATTATGGCTAGCCCTCTGATAAAATTCATTTGATATCTTCGTTGTAGCTTTGTAGAAGCATTTTGTTTATGATTAAAGCCTCAAAGTAATGATTTTAGCATAGAAGTGACCTAAAACTGCAAAATCCTCGTGACACTGCTACTTTAAACCACGAACTTAATAGACACCACAAACTTAATAGACACCTTGCTTTTACAGCTCAGCTGTACTATAACATATGACACATTTTTGCTCCAGTGCCAATATTTAACAAGAAATATAAGGAGTAACAAAATTTGAGGTTTTGATGTATCTTAAAAATCAAGAATAAAAATTGTTGAATGTCAAAGTTGTTATAGTTGAGTTATGAAATATCTAGGTGACATTCCTGAGTACATGATAATTATGCGTTTGAGTGACAAACGAGCTTGCTCTCATAAGCTAAAGAATTTTAATGTCTATAAATAAACTAATTAGCATTTTCTTTCTGGATAATTTGTGGAACAAATCTCATTATGCCACTTCATTTGTCTGCTGGTGTAGTGATCTGCTTTTAATCACTGTTCCTAAATTGCTCAGTACAGGAGACAAATTTAGGATGAACATTCCATATGCTACAAGGGTTTTGTATGCAGATTATTTCTCAACCTTACTTTCCGGCTGGGATTTGTTGATATGACAAAAATATTTTAGTTTCCTAATATGGAAAAGTCTGACAAATATTTTTTTCATGTTAAATTTCCTATTATTCAACTCAGAATGAAAGTAGCCAAAATATTATAGCCTTTCCCTGCACTCCGATGCTCTAATTTCTGCTAGCCCATCCTGGCAGCTTGCTTAAGTAAACAAATTTGAGGCCAAAAAACGGGATAAGGAACTTACACCATTGGAAACGGAAAAGGAAACGAAAGGTTTTGTTTTCGTTTCAAAGGGACGTCGTCCGAAATGCCCTGCCTGATTTCAAATGTCAGCTAAATAGTTCTAACTTTCACCTGTATTCATGTGGAATCTGGAAAATGATATTTATGTAAGAAAACGCGTGTTTGATACTTGATCATGGCATCGCATCTTAAACGGGATCAATGTTCAAGTGAGCCGTTCATTGACGACGCTAAATTAAGACACAGTGCTGCTGACACATGCTAATGATGTCTGAATAATTCCCACCAACAATCGCTTTTTGTTGTCTTTTACCTTGAACACCAAAGCCTCTTAACAAATTTAAGTTCTTATTGCCATCTTAGCGGCAGAACATTCCCACTGCTCAAATTCCCACTGCTCTTGTTGAAAAGCAGAGGTAATTGTAAATGTAAGATCGCGCGTCCTAGCAAACGAGTTAGTACCTGAGCGAAGCAAATTGTTTGGTTCCATTTCGACCATTTACCGGCATCGGTCGAAGTTCAATTAAAGCATGATGTCTTAAAGCGAAATAAACCACTCAATCAAAGCAAAACCAACAGCAAAACGCTGTGCCTGCCAGACTAAACACGGTTAAATTAAAATCCTCTCCGATGAGCAATGCTATATAGTGTACAAGTTTGTGTACTACGGTGAATTACGCAATTTGTACATTTGGAAAATCACAAACAACGGCTAGCCACAACGAATTTTTCTACCTGCATAGCTCTTCGAAAGGATCCTCAAGTAAACATAAAAACCACAGTAGCTACTCACTTTCCAAATGAAGAAATATCAGAGCATCAAATGATCTGTCAAAGAGTCTGCAACGCCGGTTCGTGCATTCAAAACCAGTCCACGACCCTTCGAAGGTTTTCACCGCGTTGGCCGGCGATGTTCACAGACTACTGCAGACAACTAGCTTCTTGACAAAGGTTTTTAAAGCTTGGCCTGGCTGCACCCTGGCTTATAAATTTACAGTTTCCGTTTGTAGCCGTCAAAGCTAAAGTCGATCAAAGAAAACGAAATGATATGCACATGCATATGTCGATTGTGTATACTTCATGGTCGACCGCAGACGAGACAGCGTGGGCTCACAGTGGGATAAACAAAATCATATGACGAGTTGTCGCAAACCACGAGGAAAAAACGTGACTAAAATATTATCCAGTTTGGGCGATAACATATGGCCATGGTTATCATCATGGGTATTTGAGGGTTTGTTGAGTTGCGCCAGCCAGGGACCAACATGCTCGGCGCGGAACATGATTGAGTATGCCTGCGTGGTATTCGCGTGCGTTTGTTGTTTCTGTTTTCAGTGGGGATGGGCACAATACACATCTATGGTTTGCCTTGTGAGGGAACCTCCCATTCTAAATTTATGTCATGTGTGATCAACCACGTGGCACTCCACTTGGGAAATGAAACCGAACCATCTTGTTATGTAAGCTAAAAATAACAGCATCACCGGTGGATCTCATATGTATAAAACGAAGGGCGCTGCTGGTTATACCTTCGCGGTTTTCGTACATGTCAAGGTACCCTTTAGGGTACTGGGCCAAAAACTATGACAAGAGATAATATGTTGTTTAGAATTGGTACCTTTTAGAGGTGAAAAAAATTCCAGCCACGCTCATAAAACAGGATCTTGGTGACCCTTGGCAAGGTGTTTTTTTTTTCAAACTTTTCGACAAGCAGCTCTGTGTCTTGTTATATCGGAGTCTGCCCGGCCAACACCTAGCCACAAATGTTCAGCAATCGTTATTTGAAGGAAATGTAGCAACGATCCTGCTACTAAAAAACCGAAGGGAGTGATCGATAATTGATTTAGCCGAATCTTAAATCTAAGAATATCATTTTACAAGAAATTCGCGAAATTTTATGAATGTTCTCAGAATAAACCCGAGGCAGACATTTTAAAAAGAATACTGAGTAGTGCAGATACAATATAATTTATGTTTTTAACGAAACCGTATAAAATTCTTCCTTTCTCTCAATGACAAACCTGGACATTTATTTATTCTTTAGCCACAAAGATATAAAGATCAGGTAAAACAGTAAACCAGGCACTCTGCAAGTTGCAAACTGGCTTGCTTGTAACAAGTTATCTTTAAATGTGAAGAAAGCACATTTTTTGATTTTCAAAGCAAAGAACAAAAAGATGAATCTTGATATAAATATTAAAATTGGTAATGAAATTATGGAAGGCGTTAATAGCACTAATTTCTTAGGGTTGATTATCGATGATGATCTGTATCATATTATTTAAGTAACTTCTAAGATATCAAAGCTATGTGGGATTATCGTAGAGCAAGACATTATTTACCTATTAGAACATTACGAACTGTATATGATGCTATGGTTTACCCATACTTGAGTTATTGTAATGTTGTATGGGCAAGTGCTTATCCTTCTAGATTAGATGCTTTATACAAAGTACAAAGGAAAGTTCTAAGAATTATAACCTGTCTTTTTTAAAAAAACAAAAAACATAAGATTTTTCAGAATGAAAAGTTCTATCATTTTGCGAAGTTTCATGGAGCTCTATCGGATAAAACACCCAAAAGTTATTCCCTAAGTGGCCGCTTCGTACTCTCTGCTGGCCCGGCGTGTATATGAGTTGAACTCTTATCAAATAGGCTCATTCGTGTATCCATACACCAAGGGAAGCTTGCCTATTGCTTTCTCAAACTATTTTTCACTGAACAATACTATTCATAAACATTATACCAGGTCTTCTGAAAAATGTCATATGAAATTCACAAGAACAAATTTTGGAAGATTCTCAATAAAATATAAAGGTCCTATGATTTCGAATACTGCTTTAAAGAATATTAAGTCTCTGTAGATGTTTAGAAAAGAATAAAAAACTTTCGTGCTAAATCAAAATATCGATTATTAGATAAAATAAATCCCCTTATTTATAATATTGCTATTTTGTGGACACAAATTTATGTGGCCACCATATATTATGAAATTTTATAGTTGAGCTCTGTTATTAAATAAGGGGATCTCCTTAGAAAAGCTTGTATGAGCTTGCTGAGATCTCCTGCTACTCTAAAATGTTATACAATATATATCACACTGTTGTAATAGATAAGTGGCAAATAAAAGAATTGAAAGAACTGAATTGAAATTGAAACAAAAACAAAGACAGCAGTAGCCGTATGTTTGATGTTGTGACATCTCTTCAAGAGGTCATGTCAGTGTGCGTCATATCATTGAAAGCGTAATGTAGTCTCTTTGGGCTCATCACGCAATCTTCCTGGGGAGGAAGACTGCGTGACGAGCCCAAAATGAAGGCTAGTGGCGAAGTCGCAAGGGGATTGGTGAAGAGTAGTTGACCTCGCTTCTCGCCTGTCACTTGCAAACATGACTCGTTCTTGATTAATCCCGCCAGCTAGGCAGGCTATCTCTAGCCTTTTTATGGAGTTAAGGAGAACAAAAAGGACTCGGTGTCAGCTACTCTTCCACGCAAACGTTCTTTGTGTGACGTGCCCTAAGAGTGTCTGCGTCGCAAATTTCAGTGTCGTAAACGGTCGATGCCATTTTTAACGGTCGATGCCATAATTGGTAACCAAGCCTTTCAGAATAAACGATGTCATATCTAAAAATTCTTGTTTTTCGGCCATTTCAATTTCAATAGAAAGAGAAAACAAACAGCGGTGACAGACACAGTAAAGTTTCGCATGGTATATTATACTTGACGTTTCGTATGCTACAACATACATCCTCAGAAGTGACGGTTACAAAATATGACTAGATTTAAAAAGACAGAAAATGATACAAACCAGCTGCTGCTGCCGGTTCGCGGCATCGTTAAAAGGTCACGCACCACCATCAAAAACAAGGACAACCTCTTGTGCGCCAGAGCCATAGTCATCATGAACGCGCGTGTCGACGGTTCGACGGATGCAGATTACAAAAACATGCAGTGAGGTCGACCTATTCAAACCAATCGCGCCAAGAAACTTCACCAGCTCTCCGGTGTTCCCGAAGGCCCCTGTGGAATCCATAGAGAATGGTGTTCGTGCTTTAAGGAAGTCGCTTGCTTGCCTTCTGATGAGATTTCATTTGTCCTTTTTTGCTAGAGTGGGGTTCTCCCTACTCCACACTTGAGTCTGCCTGTTGATGTCATAAACTGCGGAGCACATAATCGGTATGACTTTCCAAGTCCTTGTGATCTAGTAAGAAATGTTCTGCAGGCGGCTAAAGTGGAACTAACAAAACCTGTTTCCAAAAGGGGGACGGTTACTCCAGGGATGATTTTGAGGATATGAAATAGGTTTGTGAGCCCCTACGCTAACCTTCTGGGCCGGGTTGTTCAAAGCCCGATTAAGCTAACCCAGAGTTAACGGGAATTTTGATTTCAGTTTTGCAACTTTTTGACTAGGCACTCTGTTTATATTGTTTGCCCTACAGTTATAAGCTGTAGTAAACTCCAACTACAACAAACGTTAGAGGTGAAAAACATTTGTAAAGAAGAAAAACAATTCTTCAGATAATGTTTAACCCTGGGTTAACGTTAACCGGCTTTCGAACAACCCGGCCCTGATCTTTGCTTAGCTGCATTTTGCGTGACAGCCTATTCGGCTTTCTCTGTGACAACGAGTTAGCTAGCCTTCGGTGTTGTGACGTTTGTTTTTGCGATGCTCTTGTCAGGATTTATTTATTGAAGAGCAAAACAGATGTTCATAAGGCTGGCGTCCATGTTTTGTTGGCAAAAACAGACTCTGTGTCTTGTCATACTTTTACAGATATGTTTGTGCCCCTAATTTAAACCAGCAATTTCTTACAGCTACTTCATGTATGGTTTTCGTTAAATGGGTATGAAATACATTAGAACTAGGGAAACAGTTTTACATTGGCTTGCGAAACTACGGTTTGCTAAACACTTGTTCAGATCTGCATAGCTTAAGAGCAAGAGAAGCTTCTGCAGCCGTTAAGGCGCAGGCGTCAGCAATCGACACTTAAATAATCACGGCAGATGGAAGACAAGCCAAGCCAAGGAGGGCCATATAAAGGATAAGTTAAGGTCTCCTCATATGAGCCCGGGCTGGCTCGGTAGCCGGGACGAATTCTTTGGTGTGTTCACATGGGAACTTGCAGCCCGGTCGACCGGCCGGGATGGATTCAAGAAACACAACAAAATGGTGGAACATACACTTGTATTGTTTGCGACTGTCGGAGCCTTGTGGACTCTTGTAACTTTACTAATAAAGCTAATTCGCATACTCCTAAAATGGAAATACATACAAGACCAAAATTATGCCATTTTGACCACCATGTTGTATGCCATTTTGACCACCATGTTGTGACAGCAAAGCTATTTTGTCTAAAATGTTTCGTCCTGGTCACCTCGCTGGAGTGTTCATATCGGAACATTTTCAGTCCGGCTTACCGAGATCTCGGTAACCGGTCCCGCCCGGCCTCTCATACGAACATAATGATATTTTTACAAAGAAAAGAGTGGCGAGGCGAGGTATCGGAAACCAAGCCAGCCCTTTTGACCGGGTTCATATGAAGAGCCCGGCGCTTAGAATCGTGTCCAGAAGTTGTGTCCAGAAGTTTGCACACTGGTTTAGATTCCATTATTCTCTTTAATTCTTTATTTTCGAAAGTGGGCATCGATAAACTAGATGCCCGCTCCTGATGCTGTGTTTGTGTTTAGTTACAACATATTTCATAATCGTTTCAGGGTGTTTAGAGTATGAATATATTTTGTAACGTTTCGCTAATTACACTGGACGTATGTTCACTATTTATTATTCACGTTAACTGTAGAAGTGTTTTAGGTGTAAATCCCGACGAGACTAGCTATAGTAGGCTATTTAACGACGTTCGCGCCCAAAAACTTCCCACGCACAGATTTTTTTAAAACTTTGACTGCAGGTAGAAAATGATAAGATTAGATTAAAAACGTAAAAAATCGGGGGTCAACTAATTTGTTTTGAAGATAAGGCGTAGCACAGACCATAGCATTTCTAGGATTTCCAGTCATTCGAGGCGATTCTGGCCGGATTCATTAGTACCGGCATATATTTAAGTTAAAGAATCATATCTAAGTTATGTTTGTCTAACACACCATATATAGGCCTATTTGATAGATCTTTGCTACATATGTCATTGAATCAGCTAAAATTAGCCTTAAAAACTACAACTTGTAAGTCATGCACACCTGTATCCATGTACCAATTCGACTATATTTGAATAGTATATGAGAAATAATTAAAACTTCCGACGTACAGGTTTTTTCGTTTTTTAGTATAATGGTAAGAATCAGAAAAGGAAGTGATCTGCCGAAAAAAAAGTAGGGGTCACCGAGCATCCAACAAAAATATTCGCACACCAAGTTAACGCAAAGGTCATCAACTCTATATTTTGTTGAGTTTTCGACTCGGTGCGCGCGCTTGAATATGACGTGGCACGCGGTAAAATATAGATTCATTTTTTAATCGACGTTGTCTTCGGCATCGCTGTAGTAGCTTTTTAAACTCTCTGTTGTTGTTCAGTGCATCGCCGGAAATGCAACATTTCAATTGTCGCCTTGTACGAAATGGGGAATTATCGATTGAAACTCTCGTTTATCGGTACATTACCCAAGAAAACTACGAACTGGACTTATAATCGGATAGTTTTAGTGCAAAGGAAATTTATTTTCGAGGTAGAGCCGCCGCCACACCACGTGATTTGATCCCCGATAGAAGCAGTTAGTATAGCGATACTCACCGTTACGTCACCTATTGTCATTAATGTGCCAACCAGAGGTTTATTGGCTGTCGAAACAAAGGATTCTTTTGTTCTCTGGTTGGCAAAATTTATATATCAAAAGACTTGTTTGTAAACAGTGAGTATCCCTATTGTTAGTTCAGCAAAGACAGTTTCTCGTTTTAGAGTGATTTATTGACGTAGTGAGTATGAAAGTTATCAATGTAACGCTTGTACTTTAGTCACAAGGTAAACTAGTCCAGCAAATTTTCCTGTCACGGAATTCGAAACTTACATTGTCATAAAGGCGGAAGTAACGGGAGACTTTAATGGTTCTAAGTCAGACTGAAACGATATCATTCTAGAGAAACGAAGATATTTATTTCCTTGCTTGATTTAAATGTGATTAATTAAGATCACAACTACGGCGACATAATTTTGGTCAAATCAGACTTGCCAGAAATAACAATCCCGCCGATTTTCTGTGGTTGCTTACCGGAAAAGAACACGCACTTGAAGGCTTGGACGAAACTACAGACAGTTACGATATACTGTGCAAGGTAACTAATTCATCAAATTGTAATTAATTAACCTTGCTATATTGCAAAAGAGGTACAATATGCTTTGCTGTAGGGTGTCGACATTTTCTAGATTTATTAATTGAATTTGTCAAATTTTCCGCCACAAATTGAGAAGCTTCACTTCTTGTGGGGCGCGTCCTAGTATAAGCTTTTAGAAATAGCAAACTTTTTGTTTTGACCTACCGCGTTTGAGCTGGTGTCCATGAAAACACCGATAGCACTTGTATTTTGGCTTCATAAATAAGCCGAAGGTGGACTTTGTGAAGAATATCACAACTCTCGTCTCGTTACACGTCCGTTTTGAAAAGAAAAATATATTGCATCAACGACAACAAAACGCAGCCGGCATTTGAATCAAGCACTGCCTGGCACAGAAATGGTAAAATTATGCGTCAAATGCTCTTACCTCTCAGCGTTATTTAGCTCACACACAATATATACTTTGAATTTATGAAAAATTAGAGGGGCCGTGAGACGCACTTCCCGAAGCATTTACCCCGCTTAAGACCCTATTTATGACCTGACCTGACCTGACCCTTAAATTTATGCCCTATCGCAAACCTGCCTCAGTGCCCTATATTCGAGTTTCCTGGATCTCCTACCTTACCAACTATTGTCTGATGGCTGGTGTTATCGACAATGATGAAAACTCAGCTTTTTTTTTTTTTTAAAAAAAAAAAAAGAACACTGAACATACCAAATTCAAGACTAAAGTGCAAAACCCATGCCCAGTTTGAGACCAAAATGGATACTCTATTTTTGACCTAAATATCTTTAAAAAAAACCATACCCTCTGAGGCTGGACATACCTATACCCATATACATAATAAGGGAGTACCCCTCTCTCTCCTTGGGGAGAGTCTTAGAGAAGTATCACAAATTAATACATTTCGAAGTGTGTTAATGTGTAGAACATATATCTCGCGTCAATGAAAAACCCCAGGCTCTGGCAACTAAAGCGAATCACAGAGCAGCGCAGTTAGTTAAAAAATATTTTATAATCGTTTCTGGGTGATTAGAGTATAACTAGTATACCTAAATGGTAATAATGCTGCCGATGGGAAGAACAACTTTAAGTACGCTAACAGTTATCCTATGAACTGAACTGTGAACAATTCATGTGCACAACATATTTGAATCGTTATGCTAGGGAAATCAATTGAAATTGTTATTGGGTTGGGTGCTTTGTGGGAGTGAATAGATATTGCGTGCAAGTGCCCTTTTTCTTCACAAGAATTTGAACTTATACACGTTTTGCAAGCAGAAATTGACCCTGAAATAAAGGAGAGGCAAATTTTTACATAAGTCAAGGTGTTTGTTGCGGAGTGAGCGTAGCGAGCGAGCAGCAACATAATCAGTATTTAAAATTAAAAGACTATGTAAAAGGAGTACGAATTCTCGAATTCATGACTTTTTACCAGAATGCATCGCATTTGACAATCAGATGAAGACAAATCATCGTTACTAAAACTTGTAGAATAATTAAAGCAAACGGAAAGTGTAGAACACACTTATTTCATATATGCTACGATCTACTCCTTTTCATCCGAACACTAATTTAAACTTAAGTTTTAGCATTTTCACATATCCGGCGATGCCGGACGCGTCTTCGACAATGTCAACACTCCACAGACATTTAATGCATACCGGCACAGAATCTATAAGTGAGATTTCTGCGGCTACAATTTTCACATCTTTCGATTTCCATCCTTTTGATTTTCTGGTAAAGGGGAGCTAGATTTGAATCGTATGTGTATGTGCTTTATTGTCTAGATCCCTTGTCACGGTATCCGGTCATCTCGCCACCAGGGAGTTTCGCCACCAAGAAACCATCTCGCCACCAACTAACTCGCCGCCAAGTAAAGTAGTCGAGGTGAATAAGCTGTTCGAGCGAGAGTAAAGTAGTCGAGATGGAAAAGCTGTTCAGACGAAGTTCGTTTGCCTGTCGATATGCAAATTACATGTTGTAGGTGACGTGATTTGATAAATGTTCCGTTGTCTTGGGCAAGCGAGGTTATCAATGGGTAAATTAACTTCTGCGAGGACTTTGCTAACTAGGTTATTTGGATATCCTTGGACATGCAAATGGGATTTAAAATTACGGATGCTTTCTTCAAAGGTTTTCTTTAATTTCAAGAATTGGATCTCAAAAGTCAAACTGCTTCGCGCTTAATATATCCTTTTCTTCATGCCTGGGTCGCGACAGGAAGAGAAATGCGTGTATTGAAATGTCTCTGTCGGTTTGAAATGCGTGCGGATGACAAAGTTAGAGTCTTGGTTGAATATTTTGCCTTTAAACTGTAGTGTCTAGGAAACTTTTTTCAGTTTCACAAATTTCAGCCGTAAACTTTATAGTTGGATAATGCCTGTTGGCTTGAACTGATTCATCGCCTCCCTTCCTGCAGATCACCGGGAGAAGACGTCGTCAATGTATTTTTTCCACTCAAGGAGTATAATCTTGCTCTTACTGCATGATAATTTTTGATTCAACCTTGGACATAAAGATATCGGCAATTGCTACTGCTTCTTTCGTTCTCGTTTCCGGTACCGTGTGTCTGAAGATAGTTTCTTCCAGGAAGGTGTTCTCCTGCAGTATCAGTTTAAGCATTTCTCCGAGGGATTTGGTAGGGATGAGAGTGGCGTTCTTATAGAAGGCCTCGTATCCTTTGTATACAGTGTTTATTCCTTTCTTTTGAACACCCTCTGTAACAGACCCAGTGGAATCTTTTTCCCCACCGGGTTTTCGGAAAAACCGTCACTGGGTTGCCCAATTTCCCACTGGGTTGGGTTATTTTGGGCTGGGTTTTTTTAATAGATTTATTCGATTAACAAATGGGCAGTTGTCGAAAATAAGGGGTTTTCTATTGCTTTTCCATTATCCCGTTCCCAGAAAGTGGCTGCTTTATAACAGTGTTATAGAGACTAAACTGAAGGAGCTGTCTTAGTCCAGGGAGGGCAGAAGAGTATCGTAGGTATAGTGTAAACTAAGTTAGCAAACTTACTGCGAGAGTCAATGTTGGATCACTCACCCTTCTGAGACTTGCACAGGTCAGACAACCTCATCGTAAACATGCAATGATATCTGTTCCCTCTGCCTCTTCTTTGCCTACGATCTTGATATACCACGGTTTCTTGTGCCTCGTGATCACTTTCTGAAGGTTCACCATCTTGTGTGCCCGTCGTGGATCTTTCCTCGTACATGTCTTCATTTGATTCATCTGATTGCAATGCTCGCTTGATGGAATCTTCAAATTGCTCTGCTATCTTCAGAATTTCGCTGTATGTTTCTGTTGACATCAAGAATTTAGTTTCCGTCACTGTGACAGCCTCCTCAAAGAACAAGGTCAATACCCTGTCGTTTCCATCCCGTTACACATGCGCATATACCATGGACGCATTCTTCCAGTTAGGATCTAGGGACTAGCAAATGTTGTCATCATCTCGTGCAGTTTGAACAAGAGAGTCCTCGCGGACTCTTGATCGGGAGCCAAGACTTCGCAGAGATACATTATGGATTAATAGGTAACCCATCAGTTCCACGAAAGGCCACTACCTCTCCCACTTCGAAAACGTTACTGTTGACATAACTAGAAATATCATCCTGATCATGCATGAAGGCTAGAGCGACAGCTTCTTCTTGTGAGGTCGTTGAGGGTGTAAATACGGAATCCTGTATGGGTGACGCATGTAAGGGACGCCTGGTTGCATGCTGGCCAATGATGGTCGGTGGTGTTCTAAACTTCCTCTTCTGGAAATCTCTTAAAGTTTTCATGGGTCGGGACTTGGTAGCCATGTGAATACCCCTAATCTTCGCCTTTTGGTCATTAGTCAAGTTTCCTTTACATCCAAGCATGCTCACATACCCCTGACAAAACGCCATCGTCCCAATGTACAAGTGCTTTCTTAACAAAGCTGGGTCAATGTCCTTACAATTTTCCTTGCAAGTTCGTCTTTACTTTCCTGAAGTCTTCAGTAGTGTAGCAAAGCTCATGTCTCTGTTGGAACATTGCCCACATTGCTTCCGAAGAGGTCTCGTTTTCGTCAGGGCCTACAGTAGCATACGTGTAAGTGGAGGACACCTCATCTCTTGTTTTCCTGACACTGACGTTTTGACACATGATGCTACCTGAAGTAACAACATGGATTAGGAAGTGGGAAGCCTCAGTGGCCACACGTTTGGAAAACTGTTGGGTTATTTCCTGTATTCTTGTCAGTGACATGGCCAAAGAATCCCTCAATCATGCGCGTGCGAAGAGTCTTAACTTTGATTTTTCTCAGAATATTCTCCTTTCCAGTGTACTTGAAATAGTCTGACAAATAATGTACACCATTCACAAGAGTTACGTAAAATCCCTCTGCTGTACGTGAAGCCATAGATCTACTGGTTATATCAAGTGAAACAGTGCCGATGTAAGTTCGTATGTCTGTGATAAGATACTTTAATTTGTCAGCTGACGTGATGATATCTGGCAGTGAATCGACCAGTGTCTTGTTCCTTACAGAGGAAGCGTGAACTGGATCAGATGAGCTCCCGTACATGTTTACTTCTTTCTCTACGTCGACCTCGTTTTCGACTGCTATAATCATCAGAGTCCGACGAGGACGAACCGCTTTCCGTTCCAGAGGCAGAACTGCCTATAACTTCCGCCGCACCAGTCCTACGACCGAGTTGCGTGTCACATGGTTTAAATATATCCCGCCGTTTTCACTCCCCCTGCTGGTATTTTTTTTATAAACCGGCTTCGGATTGTTGTTGTATTTTGATTATTATTTTTTGGTTCGTTTGCAAAAATTCGCTGGGTATGTAAAAGTCACACCGAACAGTCACTGGGGAAGGATAAAAATGGCCGGGTAAAATCAAAATATTCGCTCTGTACCGTGGAAGCTAAATTTCCACTGGGTAAGGGAAAATAATCCACTGAGTCGGGCTCCAGTGGGTCTGTTACAGAGGGGTGTTTTTGAGGATTATTGGTGTACAGGCGAGCACCATCAAACGTATTGTTGTAGTTTTCTCTTCGCCATTTTGATAAATGGCGGTAGTGACCGGCAAAAGAAAACGATCAGTAAACGCTCTTTTCGCCATTTTGGCAACTTGTCAGCTTCTTGCTTCCCACTAACCTTTATAACCTGTTACCCCGGCTCCCAGCTGTGGTATTTACACAATACGTATTAGAATAACAAAAGGTCTGGATAATAGCAGACATGCCGATATTAAACAAAACACAACATTTTTTAAAAACATGTTTCAATAGAAACATCTGTCATCTGTCAGTTTAAATTACAAAGTACAGAGTTGACTATACAGTGGGAACAAAATGCTACTTAACTGTAGAATACTTTATTAGCATTTTGTTCACACTACATATTCAACTCTGTACTTAAACTGAAGATGACAGAAGTTTCTGTTGGAACATGTTTTTAAAAAGTGTTGTTTTGTTTCTTAAAATATTTGGACCCTGTTTCGCCGTTTTTTGTTCTTCAAATCGAATACAATTGCTTCCAATTTCTCAACGCCCATAAAAATGCCCCTTGAATGGATATAAGCTGCCCTTTTCAGTCTTTTCATTTCTGATAACATTATGAATTACCGTTCTTAAAAACACGTCATGTGTCCAGCTGTGCAAAACCACAGGACAAATTAACTTGACACAAAGTTGACTCGACCTCAACCTTGATCCCTGATGGGACACTCCTTCTACAGTGCAGTTACTTGGAAATATGATCAAATGAGATTCTCTATCCCTGTGTTTGTAATCTGGTTCATTTGGCCGAAGGCGTTTAATGTGAAAATAATTATACGTTCCTTTATTTCATCATGCCTCTTCTGGTGTCATTAATTCTAAAACGAGCCTTTGTCCTTGCTCTACCAAACGAAACAAGCTGAAAAAGGGCTCTTTTCTCCGCTCGCCGTATCGCATCAACACACACAACTACACACAGTCCGCGTTTCATTTGACGTAAGGCGAAGAATCGAAAAGTAAAATGGCCCTTACCGCTGTTCGTGGTTTTGCTGCTCGCTCCTCCATCAGTCGCGTCGCATTGTTCACTTCTCGTCACGGATTTTACCAAACTCCAAGAAACAGACTGCTTGCTGCTGCTAACAAACCCTTTACAAGCTTGTCCGACATGGTGCAGTTCAAAGTTCGTCTTATTAAGACAGAAGAAGAGTTTGAAAATATCGTCATAAATGCCATGGCGAAGGAAGGCTGGGG
>CM042758.1:13460804-13467143 GCA_022496165.2 Catalaphyllia jardinei | reverse complement strand
CTGATGTAGCCAGTCATCATTTTCCTTCCGTACGTTGTACCAACCTTTTGTATTTCGAAAAAAAAAATGGGTCTGACAAATGGACAGAAGATAGGGAATAGACACAGAGTGGCAGTGGGTACCGTAGGGTAGCAGTGACGTTACAAAAGGGACTAATTATTTTATATATAATGCAAGGCAAAATAGAAAGAAGGATTTTAAAGTTACGGTTCTACATCCAAAGACTGGACAAGCCCACGGATACTTCTCCCAAATTCCAGGTAGAACCAAGCTTTATGAGAATTAAACTGCATAACTTAATAGCTAATAGCATAACGTCCTGAAGCGTAGTTCTCGTTAGTCTCATTAAAGTCGTCACGCAACACTCTTCTCTTGATCAGTGTTGCGTGACGATTCACATACGACTAGGTTCTCCTCAACAAACAAACAAGTCGTTTTTGGTGGTAGTATTAGCTTGACCCCGAGTATCACTAAAGCAGTTGCCGATTATTTCTATAATATTTCGAAGTGAGACAGTAAATACATGCTCTCACCTTAGCAATTGCAGAAGCTACCATGTTGTCCAGATCTACAGATGTCAAACCTGAATCATGACGCTGTATGCTATTCATAGCACAATATCGCCGAACGCTTCTCTCGGATAGGCCTTCGACACCTGGATATCTTTGCCTTAATATCTCACTTCTTCTTTGTGTGTTTTCGCTTGCTTTTCGACAAGCTCCTTGATGTAACTAACAGTCACTACTTTCTCAATCCCCGCCATCTTTCGAAGGTCCCGCCAAGAACTGGCGCATTCCCAGTGTCTCGACGCTGCTTGCCTGTATGCGGTCTTTTAAAGCTAGATATTTCAGTAAATCGTTTGCGTCTATATTTAAAATCAAAACAGTATATTTATCAAGATCGATGACATCTCTCCAATTTACCAAAATATGGAAAACGTAACAGAAAATAGACACAACTGTGATTTTTCCATTTTTTGTCAAAAATAGAAAAATAAAAATTTTAATAGAATAGATTTCATTTCCTGTTTTTTTTTTCTTTTTTGATTAAAAGCGGAAAAATAGAAAAACAGAAAATGCCCACAAGTAAATTCCATTTTTGCATTTTCTCGATTGCTTAGGAAAACGGACAAATGGAAAATGGCAAAAATATTCGTTTTAGCCATAAACTAGATTTTTCTAATTTTTAGATTTATCTTAAAATTAGAAAAATGATGCGTTTTCAGTGACCCATTTTTAATTTAACATTTTTTTTGGTGAGCTGAAAATGAATGCAATCAGTTTAGATGGGTAGTGTTTGCTTATTCTATTTTTCAAGAAAATTGAAAATTTGAATTGGCCGAACCGTGCACGGACCTTTCAGATAGGATTTTCCTTTAAAAATAGGCAAACTGTCCAATTTAGAAAAAAATAGGACAGTTTGTCTGAGCCAATCAAGTCCCAGAGAATACAATATGTAATAGAAACTAGCCAATCAGCACAAAGCAATGATAGCGTCAACAAAGCATAGCGTCAGCACTGTTGCAGCCGTTTACGTTTGTAGTTGACAATGGCGGAGTTTAGCGTCGAAGATTTGCCAAATTTTGCCATTTCCCATGACCTTTTAAGCGATATCACCGCAGACGAGAGATTTCCTGCGATGCCAGAAGAGGACCTTGCCAACCTGAGAAGTAAAAACCAAAACCAAAACACTTCCAAGCGTACAAAAACTTGGCTGAATTTTTTCAACGAGTGGAAAATACAGCGTAACCAAGCGAGAAAGTTGGAACATATCCCTTGTCATGAGCTAGATGCAATTCTTTGCCGTTTTTTCGCTGCAATTCGAAACAAAAGGCAGTTGCAAACTGCGTGTGGATGCTGGTGGTGAAGACTGAAGGCATTGGAAGAAGTTATTAGAAAATCGTTTTACTAAAGAAACTTGTTTGCCTTTCAGTATGTCTGATTTTCCACAATTTATAATTACAAGCAATGTTGTGTAAAACAGATGAACCAGGAACTGATTTCTTGAGCACATTCTTCACTTTTGATCTCAATTTTCGAAATTCCATACAGGATAACTTTCCGCAGTGATATTCTAGATGCTTGTCTATCGAGATCTGTGTCAGGGAAAAAATATAGCAATGGTGTTAAAAATGGGACTCTTACTTTGTTTGTCAAACTTCTATTATGCTAGGAACTTAAACAAACAGTGACTTGCGGTAAAGCAATGCATATTGTATTTTTAAGTAAATAAGTTTCAATACACTCGCGCAATATTCGTCGCTGTTCAAATTTAAGTATTGTGAAATGAGAAAAAGAGGATACAAGTAAATGGGTTTTAGTTTAAAGTGTCTTTTTACTGTAGCCGAAAAACAATGTATCTTTATGTAGCTTTTTACCCTGATTATACAGCATACGCATATGGCTTTTGTTACGTTTTGTTGGCAAATTTATCTTGTAAACTGAGTTTGGTTAGTTGACGTTTTCAATGGAGCCGAATCTATTCAGAAGTCTATTCATGCATTTTAGGCTGTCAGAAGTTTCAAGCTGACTTTATTTAGCCGTCTTTATTTTGTTCCTTACATGATGCAATCGGTATTGCGTTAGAATAAGTAAAGTACACTGTTCATTGTAATACGATTTACATCTCGGGGGACCGTACGATTTACATCTCGGGGAGCTACATGTACATCTGGGCAGATTACGATTAATGTTTCGTCGTTACATGAAAGACTTGTACTTGAAGACAAATAGCTAAGGACGAAGAATAAACGTGTGAAGTCCAAGTTCTCTGAGTGTCCTGATTTCAGTTGTAGCAGATCCGACGGTACTTTGGAACCCGTGACAAGTTCCTTTCCCGCAGCAAGCGAGTCGCTCCGAGCTAATTCCCAGTGAAGCGCAGTTGTCCTGCAAGTTAGGCCTCTTTCATGTTCGTTTTCCCCAGTAGAGTTCAGAGCGGAAAACCCCGTTGTCACATCTGTGTGATTTAACTGCTAGCCGCCTGATCGGTGTAAAACAAATCATATTGCAATAAAATGAACTAAATACAATGGACTCATAGACTCGTATGGACTCGTAGCTTCGCACAAAATCTGATGATCTCCAATTTTTTAAAGATAAGACTTTCGATAACTTGAATTAAATATCTAGGCGCAAAAAAAACATAGCACTGCGTGTGATTTTGGAGACAAATTGTATAGGAAAATTAAATTAATCAGTTGTGTGGGGAATTGTGCGGGGTTTTTGAGGTTCTTGCCAAGTCCTAAGAATAGTCTGCATTGACAATAGTTAAGCCAAATTTATTTTACCAGTACATGTAGTTCAAATATACTTAAGCAGTCTTGCCAATCGCCAATTCTTTTAGAAAACTGTGTCAGTCTGCTTGTTGCGTGACACGAACTACACGAATGAAAGCAAACTAAATAACAAAACAGAATGCCGCATCTTCCCTTATAAACGAGTTTCTTTTAAAAAATACTCCCACCTTGATTCGATATGAAATGTAGCTTGAATATTTCTTCATGAAATGTGTTGAGGGTCGCACATTCTCGGAAGTTATCCGCAAAAAACACAACTTGGAAGTTTATGTTATTGATGTGAAATCGATTGCATTTCTCATGATCTTACTGGCTTCCAAAGTTTCTTTTATTACCTTACACATGCGATGGCATAAAGGATGCTGTTCTAACAGCATCCACACTAATAGCATCCACAATAACAGCATCCACAAAAAAGACGGTCAAGATTATGAACCAGAAAGTTTGGCTGTCATACAGTGTTTTGCAAGATCGTGAATTTGCAAATTCAAGGCAGCAGCTTGAAGCGAAAGCAAGAGAATTACGAGCGCAGGGTTTACAGAAAGCGAAAAAAATGCTTCTCGAGATTTAAGCGAAGCAGACGAACATTTCCGCTGGAGTTCAGATATATTATTGTTATTCTGTGTGATTATGGCATTCTATTCTGTAGAATATTTTCAAAATAAAAATAATCAAAATATTTTAGTTTGCCTTTCAAGGATAATAGCTTGACTGAGCAATGCCCAGTAACTGACTAGCTATATAATTAATAAGTAAGCTAAAGAGGACTACATACTCGTCCAATTTGGAAATAATTAGATTCAAAAAATTCCTCTGACAGCTAAATTAGACTCGGCCTGCGGCCTCGTCCAATTTTGGCTGTCCTCGGAATTTTTTCATGGAATTATTTCCAAATTGGACAGCATGTAGTCCTATTACACATACAAAACCCAAAATTCCCCAAAACTGGGAACCAAATGAAAGAAATGCGCAAGGAAGTTCACTAACAATAAGTTAAATAAAGTTTAAACATCTTTAAGAATACTCGGTATTAAGTTATAACTGCACTCACAACCAAAGCACTATGAGAAAAGAAAGGGACTTCCGACTGAAAAGTGCCATGTTTATCCTCACAGCGCGATCGATATGGTCATTACAAGCTCAACTAGGCGCGCAAAGAATTCTGTGCGGCTTTAAAAATAATTTCTCCTTGAAGGTGATTGGTTAATTATTTACGGTCAGATCACCTGGAACCAAAATGGTGGAACATAAACTTGTATTGTTTGCGACTGTCATAGCTTTGTGGACCCTTGTAACTTTGTTAATAAAGCTATTTCGCACACTCCTGAATTGGAAATACATACAAGACCAAAATTATGCCATTTTGGCCGCTATGTTGTGCATTAAAGCTTTTGTTTTGTTGTGCATTAAAGCTTTTGTCTAAAATGTTTCATCCCGGTCACCGGGCTGGAGTGTTCATATGGGAAAATTTTCATACCGGTTACCGAGATCTCGGTAACCGAGCCAGCCCGGCCTCTCATATGAAGACATCGATATTTCTACGTATACAGAGAAAAGAGTGGTGTGGCGAGGTCTAGGCAACGTACCGAGCCAGCCCGGTTGACCGGGCTGATATGAAGAGGCCCTTTAGCGTAATGTACTTGAAGAGCCAAACTAACTACAGTTCTCGTAAATGACGTTTTATAATTCACCGTCATCGTTGCGCACTAGAACTACCGGTACGCATTGTAAACAGTTGTTTTTAAGGACTGTGTGGGTGAATAGGGAGGGCTGTGTGGGTATATGTAAATCCGCCAATCCGTGCCACAATTTCTCCAAATCCGACGATCTGCCAATATTTTCTTTCAAATCCGGAGCCATATAGTTTGAAGACTTTTTATTGCGCCTTCCTCATGTGCAGATATTCCGACCTACATACGAGCTTTGCAGTTGTGTTTGGCGCCAGAAAGCCATGGCTATTTCGCCGTTTTGGTCTGCTAAAGGGTATAGTCTTTACACACTTTTTAGCAATCGAGGTGTAATTCTTAGAAGATCAGTTTTCACAATAACACGATGGCCAGGGCTCCAGGTTGTGATCAGTTTACCTCCTGAGAAATGAGGTTTTTTTTATATCGAAAATTTGAAAAGTCTTTCTTAATTCTATTTACCTAAATTAGAGGAGTTGCTAGATAGGGTCTCCTCTAAAATAGGGTATCCATTTTTAATACAAGTCTGGAATAAGAGAAGGAAATTATCACATTCTGTTTTAACAACAGATAGGGCACATAACATCAGAAATAGAATAAATGATAAACATTACCAATAACCCACTTTTTGTCGAGAAAATCGTTTCACTTCCACTCAGTAGCAAACGACTGCGATAACCTCATAAATTCGTCAGGAGAGAAACAGGAATTTGAAGCGAAGGAGTGCGGGAGTGAAGAAACTAGTGAATTGTGCTGCACTGTTCATAGGTTCCCAACACTGAGCTTACATCCTTAGCAATCATCTTATGTCCTTAGCAGTGATTTTATGTCCTGAACACTCAGCTTGAAATCTTTAATGTTTAAAACCGCTAATAACCGAATATCTGTCTAATAAATTCACTAGCGTAAATGCCATCCATGCCACAGACATAATCTTCGGGGCGCCCAACATAACCTTTTTATTCCGAGGCCGAACACTGAGGCCCACAAGTGGAGTTTTCGTTATAAGGGCGCAGTAACATGGAACAGTCTGTCAGTGCAGGGTAACCAGGCCGCTACTTTGAGTGGTTTTTATTCCGCTATTGTATGTTAGTAATAAATTAACTTAAAATTTTTTTGAAATAAATATAATTAAAATAAGTTAATAATTGGTTAATATAGTTAGAATAGTTGAAATAGTTAAAATAGCTTCGTAAATTTTTAGTCTTAGTTTTTAAGTACTATGTTATATATCTAAGGTTAATGAGCCCGGCTCTTTAGAAGACCACGTTCTAGTGAAATGATCCCCTGAGTAAATAAAGTTGTTGATTTGATTTGATTTGACTTGATTTTGCCTGTGCAGTTAGAACTGAAAAACCT
>CM042758.1:13450804-13455804 GCA_022496165.2 Catalaphyllia jardinei | reverse complement strand
TGTTGAAAGCGGTGTTCGAGGAGCTGCTTAGACAACTAGACCCTGCTCCTGTGGTCTGCATTGACGTTCCTACAGAGAAAGCCACGAAGCTGTGTGAAAGGCTTCAAGGAAAGAAGTCGTTAGAGTTGGTATACATGGCCATGAATGATCTCCCAGACGCATGTTTTGATAAATGGTTCGGTTATACTAGGGTTCAACTTGGTTAAGCCGTCTTTTAGCTTCTCGTGTATTTGCGCCTGTTTAAGATGTCAGCAACTTTTACTGTACGGAGTAAAGAACTGTTTGCTGTTGTCAGTAAATAAGAAAAGAGTTCATTTATTTTGTAGAAGTGCAACGAGAAGATTTACCAGAAGAAAATAGTCAGTCATTTTCGTCGTTGTCTATGTGAAACATTTAACTCCTTTTAGAAAGGTGCAAAATTATTCTTTTTGGTATTCTGTAGTTTAAGTGCAGCTGTGACTCTCATGAAATTTCTTTGTTAGCCGATATTTAGTTTGCATTGAACCTTGTACATGTACTACTTTTCTCTTTAGAACTTCGTTTTGAAGATGTTTCGTGTATACACTCCATTTAAGAGGGAGGAGTTTTTGTTCAGCTGCCACGCCTAGTTTTAAATACATGTGTGAAAATTCTTTTTTAAAACGGATTAGCGTATGATTATCGTGCTTTGTTTTTTAAAATGTTTAAGCACTGGTCTGAACATCCTTGAAGAAACATTTTAATTGTTTCCTCTTATTATGCTAATTTATTGTTTTGTTTCGCTGTATGTTTATCTTTAATTTACACTGTCAACTAGTTTTACGTATTTCTATATTTCCCCTTTATTAACAAACATCAAAGGAGCAAACAAAGATGCCTGGAGTTATTTTGGAAGGTCCACGACAGAGCACAATCTTTTGTTTTGCCCTTATACTCTATGCATGAATTACGTAACCAACATGTTTCTATTGGGTAGTGCCCAAGTTCGCAGTAAACAACTATTGTTTTGTGCAGGGTCACGGCCAAAAATGAGAACAATAACACTCAAGAAAGAACTTTGATGAGTTTCATAACCATTCCCCTCTATTAACTATGAACACGTTCAAGACATTTTCGATGGAAGTTTCCGATGTAAAGATTCCGTTAAATGCAAAGTTTAGGCGATATTTTCATTTCAAATTGCAACAAGGCGACAAGGAAACGAGGGTTATTTCCCTTTGTCTAGGGAAGTTAGAGAAAATAGACAAAAAGAGAGAACTGACTTCCAGCTCACGTAACCAATGTAGGCATGCCAGTGGGGAAGAATATAGAATGAACAAGTTGCCTAGAGTATCCACAGCGAAGAATATCTAGTTCCACTGCAGCCTTAAGTTTCATTGGCTTCAAAGTGAATATGACAGCTTCCTTTTATTTTCTCGATAAAATCTCCACAATGTACTGATAAGTATAGCAAAAAAAAAAATCAAAACAATCAACAAAAGAAACTCTACTTGAGATGTATTGAAACTAATAAGAAAACAAGAAATTACATTTTTTTTCTTTGCCGCGCGACAAAAGCCGAGAAAATAACGAGTTAATTATTGACTTTGGAGGACAAAACGACACCGAAAACAACAAAATTTCCATTCCCTATACTATAGTGGATAACATTAGAAACCATCGGAAAAAAAAACAAAAGAAATTCGTAATCAAAAAATTTAAAGACAAAAAAACAGATAATTTCTTCGCGTGCGAGAAATAATACGTCGTAGTGAAAAGAAGATGAAAGTTGTAAATAAAAAAGACAACAAAAAAGCCACTGAATTATTTTGGGATGAATAGAATCAGTTCAACTGTGCTAAATTTGTCTTTTGTAGTAGCTCAATAAAACTCAAAAAAATATATTAGAACGACGCCAATAAACTAAACAAACACGGCAACGTAGGTGGCCGTAAATTCAATATACAGATATTATTTTTAATTTAAATAGCTAAATTTACCAAAGAAATGTAACCAAATGAAAGAAATGCGACAAGAAGTTAAATAACAATAAATTTTCATTCAAGGTGAGACAGAAAAAACTATTTAAAAGGGGTAAAAGGTCAAAATTTCGCAAACATGCTTCGCTGCGTGATATGTAATGGCAATAGGACTGAGTGTAGTCCAATTCGTATAGGTAATCATACGGTTTTTCTCGTTCAATTTGGAATTAATTTGCACGAGTGAGTTTTTCAAAAAGCTGAAACTGCACGAGCCGCTTCGGCGAGTGCAAATTCAGCTTTTTGAAAATCTCACAAGAATTACGATATGTGATTTGTTCGTCACGAGAATGATTACAGACCGAATTGGACGACACGAAGTCTTATTACCAATTAACCATAAAAATTGCAATTTTCGAGAAAAGAATAGCCAAGTTATGAAAGAAGGGGAAAACTCGCATTAAAATATTTGCAAAAGAGATGAAAAACCTCCTACAGGTAATTAGGCGCCAAAAACACAAAAGCAAGCGCGCACAGACACGCACGCACGTCATTACAACTTTGAATGTGATTGGTTGATTTAAACTACAATTTCGAATGTGATTGGCCTAATGAACTGTCCGATAACAAACTGTCCAATAACAAAGTGTTCAATAACAAACTTTATTATATCTCTAAGTTAGTACGCGCGCTGTGATTGGTCAATTTAGCAGGCCGTACTCTCCTGCACGGTCCGCTAAAATTTAAAGTGGTTTGTGTTGCCAAACTGTTGCGTGATTTATTGCCAAAATTTCTTAACGTATTTAGCAAGTAAATGTTTAAAACTTTCCGTTACTCTAAATTGTGTGCTAAAGCGTATTAAGGACGATTCAAATTGTTTCGTTTTGCTTCCGACCATCTTCAGAAATTTGAAGCCGTTCCTCATGGATCAAAATCATTCCCGCACTCGTCAGACACAATAGAGATAAAATAAATATCTTACTCACCTCGTCTTCTCGGTCCGTACCGTAAGTTACGAATCCTCGTTTTTCCCTTACGATTTATGGCCCGCGCGCTTCGCGCTTCGCCCATAAATCGAAGGGGGAAAAATTCGGTCCGTAACTTACGGTACGGACCTCGAACTCTGTTAGTAAGAGGTATGTCCGATAACAACTTGGCAAGTGAATTAGTGGAAAAATAGGAGTTTTTTAAACCAATTACAATTTAAGCAATTGGAAAGAAGAAGCCTGAAAACCGGTATCGCGGAGGTCACGGGTTCGAATCCCGTTGAAGCCCTGATTTTTTTCAGGCTTCTTCTTTCCAATTGCTTAAATTGGAATATTTACTACGATGATCCCTCTTCACTTTCCAAACTAACTTCAACAACAAATGGTGGAACAGAGAATTGACTCTGAAGTGTAAATAAAACCTATGAAAGACTCACTGGGCGTTAGCCCTAGTAAAGGGAATCAGGGAACCACACGAGGTAAGGAAAAAATTCTTTTGACCTGGGTGGGAATCTAATCCGGAGGTCGTGGGTTCGATTCCCACCGAGGTCAAAAGAATGTTTCTCCCCCATTGGCCAAGAGTATCTCGGCAAATGAACAGAGCATGAGAAGACTGACAAACGATATAGAATCTTATAACACAGCTACTTCTTAAACCAAACCTAGTTTCTCTCTAACTTTCAGCGATGATTTTATAATTCTCTTCGGCCTAGTAGCAAGAATGGGTGTTATAGAGGGTACTAAAATGTCTCCTTTTGTAACGGGAATGTCTTCCGAACAGGTGTTGCCGCTTTGTCCTCTGCAAGAACTTGGTTCGCTATTGGTGTCGGCCGCTCATGTTGTTCCTGCTGATTTGGCAGTGGAGTAAGGTGAACACGGTTTCTTCTTATCGTGCTGGTCGGGGTTCAACTTTATACGACCGAGGTATTGATGCTGCTTCAACGACGTTTCCTAATTAACCGCTGAAAACTTCAGTACCCGGCCTAATTGAAGGCAAGGGCTTGGCTTTGTACCTGGTGTTCAACACTGTTTCCTGCTTCAATTTGCTCACGCTCTCTTCTTGCACGCAGGTTATTTAAGTCAGGCCACTGTGGGCTCAGTTGGGTGTGGAATAACGGAGCGCCGTTCCTAATCTGCCTTTTAGCAAATATCGACTCAAGTGCTCTGATGACCTCACTTGACTTCGTAGTCTTCTGCGTAGCTGCTACTTCCACGACTCTTGAGAAGTAGTCTATAATAATAAGGCGGTAAACGCCTTTCAGATCGAAGAGGTCTGTGACTATGATTTGCAAGAGACGGTCAGGTAAGGCTGTCGTGATAAGCAATTTAGGCTATTTAGGTTTGTTGTCCCTTTGAAGAACGCAAACTCTGCATTGTTGTACCAGATCTTTATTGAAATTGGCACTACATAGAATTACTCCAAGATATGATTAAGGTCGAAAATACCAAGAAAATATTATAAAAGAGGGAAACTTAACCTCCACTCAGAAAACCACGTCCGACCATCTCGGACTCAAGCGGGCATCATTAAACGAGATGCCCGCTCCTAATGCTGTGTTTGTGTTTATATTAGTTACAAAAGATTTGATATTCGTTTCAGAATGATTAGAGTATGAATATATTTCCTAACGTTCCGCTAATTGCACTTGAGGTATGTTTACTATATTATTCATGTTAACTGCAGAAGTGTTTTAGGCGTGAATCCCCAAGGGGCTAGTAGGCTATTTAAGAGTTTGTAAATTATGTAAGAGCCACTCGAAAGCATCTCTTTTAACTTTGCTTTTTTAAATTTTTCCGTCTATTCATCGCGGTATTTATCTTTTTGATGATGTACCTTTCACTTTACAATGTATCAATAAACGAGATGCCCGCCATGCTGTATTCGCGTTTTTAAGATTAGTTACAAAATATTTTAGAATCGTTTCCAATCAGGGTGATTAGAGTATATCTGGTTTTATCGTGTTGAAGTGAAGTCGCACTTGCGTGATATAAATGAAAGCTCAAGTGTACCATGACTACGAAAATATGACTAGCGTTCATACAAACTTCTTCCCACAAATATGAAATTATAAACACC
>CM042758.1:13432847-13450704 GCA_022496165.2 Catalaphyllia jardinei | reverse complement strand
CATTGGTTTTCAGCTGTTTCAGAACTTTCGATCTAGGCCTACAGTAGTCGGTGGAATAAAAAGCACAAGAAAATGTGAGCAAAAACATCGAAAAAATTACGACGGTAAAATTTCTGTATTTTTATTTAGGATTGATGGCTCTTTTTACAGCGAGCTCTTAAACCTATAGAAACACTCTACGTCTGCATAATTGCGAGACTCTCGAGTAAGATATATTCTGAACGCGGCCACGATATTCAAAACCATTTTCAACTTAGCTAGCAAGGCGTGCGTTTCTCAAAAGTACCTTAAGCTAAACTGCTTGGTTTCCCCCCAAAAAAATCACTTAAATGCTTGGAAAATAACATGTTTATTTTTTACCTGCAGTAATTTGATTTTACAGATTGCAAATGGGTTGGTTTTCAACTTTGTCATTGAATCAGCTTGCACGCCGTCTAATAACGATTGTAAAATATCTTCGAAGCGAGCGAGTACCTCAGATACTAGACGAAGAAAGATCTATTAAGGAAGAGATATTTTTCGATCTTCTCTGTTAGTTGTATTTCTTTCACCAGTTAAGTTCTCCAAAAACGTTTTTCTGGCGTGAAACTTCGTGCGAAGTTTAAACTGTACATACCTAAACCCTATATCAAATTAAAACTTACAGAGCTGGCTATCTAGCTATACCAATAATTTTGAACAGATGCATATCACCTTGCTCTCATTGATAAAATATTTCGAAAGAAAAAATTCGCAGACACGCTTTTGTTGTTTATGCGTTAATCTACCCACTGTCAAAATTTAAGGGCAATCGGACAAGTTCCCTTTAAGTTTTAGCTCTTTACAGTGTCCGCTTCAAGTGAAAAAATTGATTCGAGAAAACAGCGCTAACATGACAATCAGACGGGTAATTTTTACTACCGGCCATAACGTAAAACCACCATTTCTCTGCCAATATTTAATCTTTTTTTAATGATTCCTTTTAACTAAAGAGAAAAGCCGGCGTTTTCAAATGCCTCCGGTCGGAAGAACGTTTTCGAAAAGCTCCGTTTTCGTGACAGATGAGTCGAGCCGAGAAATCAAATTTCCCTGAAGTAATTTGGACGGGTCTTTACAATACTTAAATTACTCAAAAGCAACAACAACAATAATTTTATTGACTCGTACATTTACAGTTTTCTTATATCAATGAAATCTAAATACAAAGAAAAAAGTGTGCTGTACTCACTTTCTCACTATATCTTACTTACAATATTAATATCGTAATTTTGCTAACATTTCTTCGTGAAAGTAACACAACGAAATATTACCGTCAAATTCAATAAACCGTGAACACGAAAAATATCCTTGGAAAAGACCAATTAGGCGTGAAAGTAAACCGCAAGCAGATTTGGTAATCGCTTAGGATGAGTTAGTGGCCTGAAATGTTAACTTCCTGAATTTTGCAAACTTGTATACCTGCTATTTTTCTTTTCTTTTTTAGTTAAGAAGTTAAAACATGACCCACCTAGATTAGCTAGCTACTTGTGGGCATGTCGAATTTGTTAAAATATTTATTAGAATTATTAGAAATAAAGATTGAAAGATTGAAAGATTATATAAGAAAGCAGAGTTCAAGAGAAGTGAGTGAGTGAGTGTTGCTATTCAGTAGATGCTTATAATAATAATAATTTATTTACTTATGCTGTAGCAGGAACCAGTTGGAGGCCTTGAATAAAGACGTACGTTATTGTATACTTTGCTTATACTGTTGATCGGCTGTCTTGTTGACGGATCCGCGAGTATCCCGTTTGTGTAACGTATCGAAGATGATTGTAAAGAACGCCACTTGGTGACAGGACGTTACTTAACATTTTCGTGTTTTAAAAAATGTAGTGACCGCCTTTGACAAGCTAGCTTTTGTTATTTTTTGCCACAACATACCCCTCTCCAAGGCAAACAACAACGGTTGAATAGCTTTTAACCATTTTTTATTTATCGTTGAATTGGCTTGAACTTGAAGAACGGTCTTTGAAACTTTTCCTGTGCAGTACTACGAGACTGGTTCCACAAAGACCAAATTTCCAGATGAACGAGGAGCCCTTCTGTGTGAACCTTCCTCAACATGTTACCCTATCAAAGAAAATTCGATATCATTGTCATAACAAAACAGGCAATCAGTGCACACCTGAAGTCAAATGAATGACGTCTTTATTGAATGAATGACGTCTATTTTTTTTTTTTTTGAATGAATGACGTCTAAAGATATTTGAGGTGTTTTGTCAACCTTGTTAGTTTAAAAATGTTGGTTAAAAAAACCAGGGTTAAAGTTGTCTTACCCACCCACCCACCCACCCCGTCAAACTGGAGCCGAAGGACCACCCAGTCTAAAAATGTCCAAAAGTGTTCGTATGTAATTGGGGACGAGTGGAGCTAATAAATTGCACACCTGAAGTCAAGGATATTTGAGGTGTTTTGTCAACCTTGTTACCTCGGAGGTTTGATTGAACTTGCACATGGCTCTGCCATTTTCAGCTCAGGCGAGTGTGCAACCTGTAGAAAAACACCAGTAGCGTTAAAACAGCAGGATTTTCCACGCTTATCTTTCCTTGGAAAGCATAAATAAAGTTCTAGTTGCTATGTCTAAAAGTTAAATGGCTAATATGTCAATTTCTTTTGAAGAAATATAAAGCTGACTACTCACGTTTTCCCCACAACGCCAAAGTGCTCAAGTTGACGTTTCAGACGCCAGCGCAACGCAATGACAATCCAACATGAGCATGCGCAGAATCCTTGTCTCCGGAAAAATTACTTCCGGCCGCGTATTGTAGACATCGCGTCCTCCATCTTAAAGTCCCTAATAAAATCCGCTCGCCGCGGCTAGTTATACGCGTAAACTTCTGCGTTTGTTTTGTAGAGAAAAGTTCTGTAAGAAAACTGTTTACTCCGGTATCGAGTTAATTTGTGAGTTTGCCAAACAATGCTTAATCATAACCAAAACCTGTTTTGATAGTTTCTTATTGATTCTGCTCGTTTGGCGATTTGCAAAAGTTTTTGAAAGGTCTGACGCGTACGAGTTAATGAGTAGCTTATTTGCATAGTGCACCACGTGCACTTTTAAGTCCGAGTCGGTGTTTTCAGATTGTCAACAAATCGTGAAAAAGACTTGTTTCATTGTCTTTGTCTTTTGTGCTGAGATACTACAACAATTGTTACCAACGTTCACCAAAAGGCTTCCAACATCATAAGTGTTTCTTTCACATAGGGAAACTTTACACTTTACACCTTACAAAGAGTTTTGCCTCAATCGAAATCTTTTAATATTCGAGTTGATTAAAAGCGTCATCGTAACTTTTCTGATTATTTTTGCTGTATTCAGATATTTTCAGCTAAGCTTTTAGTATGTTTCAAACATTTATGAACCTTAAACATATTCAAAAACTAGAGATATTATATGAGTTCGATGTACGTTTTCACACCAAAGTGCGACATCTAATTTGTCATTTTTTTTCCAACTGTGCAAAACACGCATCGGTGGGTGCTCTTATTCATCGACAACAGACTCTTTATTGGATTTTTACACAAACAAAACTAAGCAGCATCTATTAAACGCTGCTATATTCAAACATATCTAACTAGTTTGTTTTCTGTGTTATGGAAATTAAAGCTGTTAATCTTCTTCATATGTGAAATTTTAGACTGGAGTAAACTGAAGTTCTTGTAAAAGGAGCAGCGGAATTCAACTTAATCTGCGATATAAAGCGGGACATACCTAAATTTGGCACTGTCTTCACTCAAACTGGAGCAACTTACGGCGAAAATACTAAGCAAAGTTCCAACAGCCATAAACAGATAAAGCGGTTGAGTTGTGGGCCAAAGCATAAACGATTTCGGAAATTTCGGACGCCATTTACTCTGCGTGACATCCGCGAAAATCCTCACAGCATTGTACGCGCGTGTGCCACAGGCGATGGCGCAATTTGGTGTAAAAATAGAAAAATTGTCCCATATCATGGTGCCAACCCCAATACTAGAAATGGCGCGCGCTTACGGTCTCCGTCCCTGATTATGGCTCCTGATAAAAGCTGATAAACCACGCGAGATGTTGGTAGAACACGAGAAGAATTTGTAAACCACGAGCCACAGGCGAGTGGTTTACGAATTCTTTGAGTGTTCTACCAACATCCCAAGTGGTTTATCAGACTATAAGCCATAGAACATGGCTTATAGGCTGATAAAACCACTTGGGATGTTGGTAGAACACTCAAAGAATTCATAAACCACTCGCCTGTGGTTCGTGGTTTACAAATTCTTCTCGTGTTCTACCAACATCCCGTGTTGTTTATCAGCTTATAACCCACAGAAACTTCTGGTCTATTGCTTAAATAGCCAGAGTCGCGTTTAGCCTGCCGTCACCTTAGCTTCTTTTAACCTTGTCTCCTTTGGGAGCGTTGCGTGACATGCCACATAACGTAAATGACAACATCATTGAAATGACTGAGAATGAATTTGTACATTATGATCATTATCAGTTTACTGTTTTCAATTACGTAGACTCGGTGGCCAACGAAGAGGCAAGGGAATGTGTAGGAGAATTTCAGGAAGAATTAAATACCACATTGAGAAGATTAAGTTGAGCGAGGAAGAGGACACACTGACGAGTTTATGTATAATGATGATTGACTTGGAGATTTAAGAAGCAGTTTAAGAGTGGACGTAGATTAAAGGGCCGTAATGCTTTTAAGCTAACTGAACTCTTTCACATTTCAAGCAGTCAAAAATCTCCATGATCATCTCACATTTCTAATTTGTGAGCTGTTTTGTAAATTTTTTGGTGATTTTTTGGTATATTTGGGAATAAGAAGTTTTTCTAAAAGGGATTAGTAAATTGATGGAAATAGAAAGTTTTAAAGATTTGATGTTGTTCAGTTTCAAATTAGAATTCAAAGTTTTTAAAAATTGGTAGACGTATACCAAACAGGTGACCACCAATCCGGGCCCGCGTCCTTTCGAGGGGCGTGTAACTGTCTGGTGGTGTTTCAAATTTTTTTTCTCTCTTAATCCCTCTTTAAACGTCCCAAAATTTCAGTTAAATTAAGTCCCCACTTAATTAAGGTTAGTTCCCATGTTACACGTAGTCAAGAGATTATCAAGGTAAGAGATTAAATCCTCCATATAGGCCTTCTATCCAAGGTAATTATTCTTATTTTTAGATATTGTACCCAGTTCTTCCCCAGATATTACTAGCACGTTGCGTGGATGTTTTCGTGGAGGGTTTATTTACGTCGTTTCGTTTCGTTTCGTTTGAAAGCAAAGGTAATAAACTTCCAACGCTGTGGGGATGTCTTATTTGATATTGTACTGATTACAAGTTCAGGGAGCTTCGGCTCTCGGTGTATTTTAATACAATTCTAAACTTTAATAGGAGTTTAAATAAGAGACGGATGTTCCCAGCATAGACATTTTTTTTTCCCGCCACTGCAACGGCGACCTCTCCCCATCCCCCCTCGACCAAGTCTACCGTCGCAGACGCACGCCGTCGTCGGATCTTAAGCTCCCTACTAACTGAATGAACGGCAGATACATGTTTAGACAAACGAGTGCAAAGCAAACAAACGCCCATAAAACACGTTAGGCAACCGAACGAACAGATGTGCAGCAGATACTTAGCAAATTTTCCTTCGAGGTGATTAAGGTTGCATGACTAAGACATTACTCACCTTAATTTAAACCGACTATTCCTCAGCGACACTTAGCGCCATTGTCAAGGGAAAATAAATTAAATATGCCATTTCAAGAGTAACTAAAAATGTAAAAAAAATGTATAATGTATACGTAATTGGCCACTCCACATTGGGGCTTTTCAGGACCAATGTAGCTAAGCAATGGTAAATAAATATTCAAATAAACATAACTAAGTTGAGAATCCCAACTGACGGGAGAGCCGAGAAGTTGAACCTGGGGCTACCGAGAACAACATCAGCGAACAGAACGAGATTAGAACCCACGACCTACGGATTTCAAGTCCGGTGCTCTAACCACTCAGCCACGCTGCTTCCAGTAATAACAAAAAGTCCAGAGTTATTAATTTCCATAAATTAGACAAAGACTTTTTATAGCGCGTATTCAATTCGCACTAAGGTCTTTGTCTAACCTATGTAAATTAATGACTCTGGACTCTTAATTACTCTTGATGAATCGCATATTTAATTATTTTTTTTTATTTTTTCTCTTGACAATGGCGCCAGGATGTCGCCGAAACGTCGGACCCTTTTATCGTTAGTTTTTGCCTGTATTTAAGAAATAGAAAACATGTACCGTGTTTGTATCGAGTTATACAAACACGAGTGGAAGTTTGGGAGAACGAGAAATGCTGTGGGAACACGAGCCGCAGGCGAGTGTTTCCACAGCTTTTTCGAGTTCTCCCAAACTTTCACGAGTGTTTGTATAACTCGATACAAACACAGAGTACATGTTTTCTATTTCTTTTAGAAAACACCACGACGAGAAAAAAGGAAAACAAATTGTTAACTTTGATTATCAAAATGTAAATTCTCTTTGCTCGCGCCATCACTACGTCAACAGCGCGCGCTTAGTTCTGTGTCTCCATCGAGTTATACAAACAGGCTTTTTAACCAATCAGCGCGCGTGCTTTCTTAGGACTGTTTTCTAAATGTTTATCTAAATCATTGTTGATTAGTATTCCTGAGCGGTTGTCCTAATGTGTTACTAACACAACAACTGTGACCATATTTTAACGCTTATCCGTTAGACGGGCAAAACCGTTAACCATCTGTTAGTTACCCGTTAGAAAATTTGGCTCATCCTCGGTGTAAGAACCTATAACACTCGCCATTGACGTAAACCAAAGAATACAAAGAAGTCAACATAATAGACCCTGACCCCAACAATAGCTACAAAACAAAGAAGACCGTCACTGGTTTTTACACCGAGGTAGACCAGAAATTTTCTTGTAAACCGGCGTTAGAGACGTTCACTTAAACGTTAGCACTGAGTAAAAGTGAAAACGTCACAGCGGAGACTGGTGAAAGCGTTAGGCCGTTAGCCTGTATCCGTTAGCCGTTAGCATCATGCCGTTAGAACACACTGCAGAGCCGATAGAAAAATTAGCATCCGTTAGACGGTAATGTAACTGTTTCTCATACGTTAGAATGGCCCGGCAACGGTTAAAAGTAAAGAAATCCGTGTATTACAAGACGTGAGCTAATTGTCTCGGCCTTAATTCGAATTCATAAGCTACAGTGCAAATGCACGATAATGGGTAATGAAGATTCGACAAAACTGTGTGCTGTTCACTGATAAAGTATGTATGACGCGACTGAATCGATCAATAATGCATTTGCCATTAGTTCGTTCCAAAAAACAATTACGGCTGGGTGTTTTTAAGACTATTTTGATAAATGTCCAGCATCATGGAACCATCGCGTTGCAACACACTGACACGAAGTGATTAAGGAATTCATGCCGATACAAAACTTATTAGTCATGATTCGGCTTTTTCGCTTGCTAGCATCTTACTAAGAGATCAGATGCAAGCGTTAAGGGACTTTCACGGTTATCCGTTAGTTTTTAGCCGTTTAACGGATAAGCGTTAAAGTATACTTCCTTTGAACAGTCACAATTGCACAATCCCGAGTTCGTGGCTTGGCCTTTCTCAAATTCTGGACCTGCCTGACAAAAAAAGAACGTTTTTTGGACTGACCTTCTCCTTTAACCAAATTGAACCGTAGTGTAACCGAACCATTTATCAAAACATAACTCAGGAAGATCATTCATGACCATGTATATCAACTCAGACGATCTCTTTCCTTGAAGCCTTTCGCACAGTTTCGAGGCCTTCTCTGTAGGAGCGTCAATGCACACCACAGGAGCAGGGGCCTCTTGTCGAAGTAGCTCCTCGAACACCGCTTTTAACAACTTCTCTGCAATTACCTCTGAATCTGCAAACAGCGGGCCAATCTTGTAAGTTCTATTGATAAACGTTGGTCGGGCCACTGTATAACCCACGATAGAACCTACAGTATCGATGGCCACACGTGCAAGACTGCCAGTCATGCGAAGCCATTTGGACAAAAACCCATGTCGTTCAAAACCAAACACCGTAGTGTCGTACATGAATAACGCTTCCTTATTCACTTCTTCAATGCGTTTGATTTTTATGCCGGGTGATCTTATCGATGTCTCAGAGAAGCAAGTTATAGCGGTTGGAATGTTAAAGATGAAGAATGCTCCATAAAAAAGACTACGAAATCCATTGCTTTTGTTAATTTCCTCCATCTTCAGACTTGAAATTACTGCAATGCTGGGAAAATGCTTCACACTCGCCACAGCGGCGTCATATACCTTCTGGCCATATCCCTTTGCTCTAAATTCTTTGTTCACGATATATGAACCACCGAAAGCATAGCTGTCGCCATATTTTGCCATTGTTGCACAACAAATAGGTATCCCGTTTAACTCGCCAACAAATGCCGCTGTCGGATCACAAGCCATGAAACATTCAGCATCTTGTAAACCCGGTCCCCAACCTTCCTTCACCAGGGCATTTATGATGATACTTTCGAACTCCTTTTCTGTCTGAATGAGGCGAATTTTGAACTGCTCCGTGCCAGACAGGCCTGTTTGTTAGGAACACCAAGCAGTCTGTTTCTTGGAGTTTTATAAAATCCGCGACGAGCCGAATTGGCCGGGGTGACTGTGAAGCGACTGACCGAACAGCGAGCAGCGAAGCCACGAGTCGGGAGGATGGCCACAGAAGAGTAGTAGTAAGGAATAGGTGGTCTCATTTCAGCGTTATTCCAGGTTGTTGATTGAAGTCTTTTCTGTTTTAAAAATGCCCGGCTGCTGAAATTTTATGCGATAGTATCCTGCGGGACAGAGATTCTCTTTCTTTTCTGCTCGCAACCACTTAATCCATTGGCAAAACGCACACATGATGGTACAAATATACTCGCCACATGCTGAGATAATTTATTTTCGACGGTTGCAGGGCACAAACAGAACGTCCACAGTAAATAATCTAACGTAAACAAAAAAACTCTTTTCACATGAGGTCAGAGTAAATGCTAACATTAAACAATTATTAAAGGGACACTATCACGATGTAGCGCACGCGCAAACTTGACTATTTTCTTTCATTGGAAAACAATAGAACTGTCACTTCGTCGCGTCATGCCGACGCGACAAAGTGACAGATAATCGCTATTTATATTTCATTCGCCACTCGCGTTCATCCCTCAATAGCGAAGCGCACAGTTTCTAAAAATAGATTACATCTCCAGAGACCCCCACATGACTCAGACAAGAATTGCAGTTCTGTAGAAGGTTTTGTATGAGCGTGTTGTCTTCTAGACCAGAAAATCCGGCAAAAAAGGAAAGATTGGTGGTCTAAGATTTTGGTTAGCGAAAATAATGTCATAAAGCAAACACTGCTGCCGTGGGTAGTGTAAAACAGACTCCGAGGTGTCCAGAAAAGAGCATAAATGTCACAAATTGCATTAGGATCTTACAAAGCCGCAGTGACATGCGGACAGATCCCAGCCCGGCAGTCGAGAACTTTTAGCGAGGCGGTTGCGACTAACCGATCAGAATACTTCTCAGTGAAACCTATCCGTTGTTTATCCTGTTCTTCAAGAGAAGATTGATCTTATGCTAGAAATTCCCAAACTCGACCAGCCGAGCAGCCCGCTCTACAGAGCAGAATTTTGTGTACTGTGCAAGTTGGAGGACCATGATATTAAGAGAGCCATTTATTCGACCGCATAAACAAAGCTGTGACCGTAAGCAGATCTCAACTGCATATATTTCATAGCTATATGCTTGGCGCGATACGTGTACTAAATAGCGCAGCGAGTAAAACTGTTTTTATGTGCGAAGACGGAGCGGGCCAGTTTCATCACCGCAGCGAATCGGATCTACGGTTGTTTGTTTGTGAGTTACTTTTTTACCTGGCTTGCCGACTTTCTTGTGGGTGATGCAGAATGTTTTTCTCTGTCATGGAGGTAAGGAGTGTGTTCGTAAACAGTCTTCATACATGAGTAGCCCATCATATTTTGCCGCGTTCCTTCAAACTCCGTAATTTTATTATTCTAAGGTACATGTTGTGGGTTTTCTCCAACATTTTAAACTAGAGAGGCCAAATTGCGACATTAGTCGCTGAGTATCGCGTGGAAGAGTTTTCGAGCGCCGTTGTTCCATACGTCGCTCTCAAAGAAGTAGCCCATGAAATGGTTTGTTTGTCTGAGTCACGACGAGGAATAACTTTTCGTGACGTCATCTGTGCGCTTCGCTATTACAGGAAGAAAGGTCAACTCGCTCAACTAGTCAGGGAAAGCGACTTGTTTTTCCGTGTTAAACGGCAAATAAAAACTGTATTGACCAATGTAGTGGTGGAACACGTGAAAAGCCGAATGAGTAATGCAAAAACAAGGCAACGGTAAGTCCGTGGTTCATAATAAGCCTTTATTATACGGAGGAGAGTGTTTTACTGGGAACTAAACCACTCGTAGATTCCAACGCCACTTCATCCGGGACCCGAGTGGCGTATTTTCCGTATGTCACCTTTGTGAGTGTCGTATCGTTCAATGACGTCACGATTCCCGCCTTTTGCTTTTGTTGAATTGGTTTCTCGCGTCGCGTTTGTTATTTAGAATAAAAGTCTCCATATAATAAAAAGAACATTACACGTTGGCTTGAAGATATGAATTTTATGTTCTCGTGGGAAGAACAATATCTCACTCGTTCGCTTCGCTCACTCGTGAGATATTGTTCTTGCCACTCGAACATAAAATTCATATCTTCTCGCCACCGTGTAATATCCTCTATGAATATGCTGATGTGCAAATGTTATGATGGAAATTTTTCTGATTTTATACACGGGTCCTTATTATATTTACAAAACTGTCCTGATAGCTAAAAACAAATAAATCGGAGTCAATCTCACAGAGTATACCTGAGCGAAGAGAATCTGATAGAATGTCTGAATATCGAGAAAGAAAACCAACGAGTAAAGGTCTGCTTGCTCGAGTAAAATGTCAACAAAGAAACGCTCCCACAAGCGCGATCCTTTCAGTCTTTCCCAAGCCTCGTAAATCAGTTTCTTTGCAAAAATCCTGCCATGTTGCAGGTTCCATTACTTCTCAGTCCTTTCCCGAGTTTCTAAACCTTTATGAGAGCTGCCGGGAGAAAGCCGTCTTCGTCCAGCGCCATAACACTTCCCTCCACTCGAAGTTCCGTCAAACGGCATTGAAGTCAACACCAAAAGGTCTCGATTACACACAAATTGACACTTAACGAGAACCGTGTTTCACGATCGTTGATTCTGAGAAGTTTTAGGGCAAAGCCAAAGTTGATTTAGGATTCTGCAAACAGATTTGTGAAAGCTCTATATCAATTCTCGCATTTTTGAATTCTTGACCTCCTGAACAAAAATCAAACTCTTGCGCATGCGCAAAACGTGGTTGTGTTCCTTTAAATGAGGTTTTTGTGATATCCAGAATAAAGTCAAGGTCGTGCTAAGGGTTATAAGACCTTATAAGCCGATGCCGAAGGATGAGGCTGATAACCCTTAGCTTACCGAGACCTTGATTATACTGGATATCACGCAGACAATCTTTGCGCTTGCTACGAGCCCAACAAAAAATGTCTGTGTAGGAGGCTTGAGTTATTGTCACTTTTTGCATTAGCCTTTTCACGGTTAGTCTTTCTCATTTGCATTACAATGTAATTCAACGTGGATGCGAGGCAATTTCGGGTTAAAATAGCCCGAAATTGCCTCACATACATGCCAGATTTTATTGTAATACAAATGAGCAGAGTTAACAGTGAAAAGGGCTATTAAGTCGAAAATCTAAATTACCAATCTAGCAGGTCAAAACGTTGTCCGCGCGTGACACTGCGCCAAATCTTCTGATAATTTCGCCAGAGGTAATGAGGTCGTTGTTTTTTGGTGTTTATGACTTCATATTTGTATGAATGCTAGTCATATTTTCGTAGTCATGGTGCACTTGAGCTTTCATTTATGTCACGAACGTGCGACTTTACTTCAACGTGATAAACCCAGTTAGTACTAGCAGTAATCAAAGATTATGAGAGTGCGTTCGACGTCGTATAAACTTTTATACAGATACCTTAAATGATTTCCTTAGCTGACTTTCAACCTCTAAAAACCAACCTTTTTCATCAACAACCGGAGTTTTAAAGAAAGATATTTCAGTGACAAATTCCATGCCATTCTGATTGAACAGGTCTCGGTACAAACTACGTTGCGTGACGGCGCCAGGGAGGCCAGGTTCCGACTCACAAGTTTAATAGGACTACTAGGGTATCTAAAAGATAGTAATGCTGCGGCACATTCTGTTGATAATGATCTATCTGCGCGTTCCAAGTGTTACATTATAACCAGTATTTCTTTAAGTCGTGGTGTGTAACTTAAAATCTGTCCTTGTATGTATCAACTTCATGCATCATGACGAATCGATGGCGAGGCGTGACAAGGGATCGAGACAATAAAGTACATACACATACACACACACAGGATACACATCTTGCCCCCCCCCCCCCCACTTTACCAGAACATCCAGAAGATGAAATTTGAAAGATGTGGAAATTGTAGGAGCAGAAATTTCAGCTATAAATTCTGTACAAGTACGCGTTAAGTCTGGAGCGTTGACAGTATTGAAAATGCGTCGATCGCTAGCCTGCGAACTTTTTCCGCTCAAAGGCTTGTCTCTGCTGGCTCATCAGCGACAGCCGGAAATACATCTGCGTTGGCAGGCTAGTCGATCGCCGGATATGTGAAACTGCTGAAACTTAAGTTTAAATTCATGTTTGGATGAAAAGGAATTGATCGTAGCATATATGAAAAAAACGTGTTCTACAGTTTCCGTTTGTTTTAATTATTCTACAAGTTTTTATAACGACGAATTCTCTTCATCTGATTTAAGAATTTGACCACAGCGGCGAGACTGCTAAGAAATGACATACTAAGTTTAAAATAAGATGTGACAATTAATCGTCCAGACCCGGGCGTTTAGATTTTCACAAACTTTCACGTACTGCATTAAAAACAAAAGCAAGAGTTGTGAAAGTCAATCACGCTCTCCTGCACATCGTTTTACAGGTAAATCAAAACAAAATTTCAGGTGGAATCCACGCGGAAAGACTGTATGACATCCTCGTGTTGTTGGTGGCGCAGATTTCCAAATTGTCTGCAAGAAAACAACAACGACACATTAATACATATGACGCATCGCTGGTGATCGTGACTAAAGCACATGGTGATCTTAACTGTTTGGACATGAATTGATACATATCAACCTCTTCTTTACCAAATCCAAATAAACGAAAGATGTGGAAATTCTATGAGTAGAAAGCTGACTTATAAATTCTGAACTGATACGCACATGTCTCTCGAATGTGACAGACTCTGATAAGGACCAGCGGTGAGGACGCGTCCGTGGCGATATGTGAAAATGCTGAAGTTTTAGCTTAAGTTCATGTTTGGATAGAAACAAATCGATCGCAACAGATATAAATTAGCGTGTTCTACGGTTCTCGTTTGTTTTAATTATTCTACAAGCTTAAGTACCGGCGATTTCTCTTTATTAAGAATTTGACGAAGGATGCGAGACTGCTAGGAAATTGAGGCACTAAGTTTTAAATTATTGTGTGACAATCGAATCGTTCAGATAATTTTGCATTAACGACAACAGCAAGGGTTGTGAAAGCCAAGCACGATATCGCTCACATCGCTTTACAGTCTTTACAGGACAATTAAAGCAAACCATAACCACTAACCTTTCTCAACTGCAATCCACGCGAAAAAGGACGCCAGCACAACGGTGTCACAACCTAGTGTTGTTCGTGGTCAGGAGCAGTCGTGGCGCAATGCATTCTGGTAAAAAGCCGCAATGCATTCTGGTAAAAAACCGCAATGCATTCTGGTAAAAAGTGATGAATTCGAGAATTCGTACTCCCTTTTATATTTCTTCTTAAATCCTGTTTATGCTGCTGCTGCTCGCTCGCTACGCTCGCTGCGCAGCAAAAATACTTACATCAACCTTTAGATTTCGTGCTAAATATTCTCACATTATTAACTTGTAATTTGTAAAAGAATATTTTTTACAAACATTATTCTAAGCAGGAAGCTAAAATATAAGTACACATTTGCAATCCCGTGCTCGTTCATCGTAAACAAACTCCGTGTGACTGATTGGAGCATTTCCGCTGGCCTGATACAAAGTATACAGTATTTACATTTCCTTTCCCTAGCTCAGGATCACTATTACGCATCTTATAAAATAAACAAGTTCCTCGTGAGCCCGAACGAACCTTTAAATAACATCATATTATTGAATATACTACTCAGCCTCAAAATCCCACGGCAAAAGTATCCAACGCTACCTCTGTGATCGAGAGCGCATGGAAAGAAAGTCCAAAGTCTACATGGCCTGCTCACGTGCTCACATGTTCGTTGTATGTATTATCATGTCTCAGTTACGGTACGAGTTTACTGGCCGTGACCATAGTTAATAACTATGTCGTGACATAGTTAGAAACTATGTCGTGACATGCCCCTGCAAAAATTAAGCGGGGTGGCCATTTTCGTGCCCTAACAGGAATATGGGTTTTTCCAGACAATAACCTTACACAGGACAACCAACTCTGCAGAGTCACAGGCAAAAATTAGGATTGCGTTCCATTTCGTCGAACGCAATAAATTTACCGTAGTCTATTGTGAATCCGTGAATTTCATTGGCTAAATTACCGTTTTCTATCTGCTGATAGTCAACAGTTACGCATCAGCGCACATCGCGCATCACGTTTGAACCCGATGTAACGTAATAAAACAGTTCTTTTCTACGCATTACTTGACAATTTTTTCTTTTTATGCAATGAGACTACGGTAAATTTATACTAAAACAATTAGACTACTCGCCCTCGTTTTCTACGAGCGTAGCCGGAAAACTCGGGCTCGTAGTCTAATTGTTAACTAGACGCCTTGCTGCGTGTACCCAGGCAGTCGTTATACTGAGAAGCACTAGCTATTGCAATTGAGCTTAAATGTTCTGCATTTGAAGTCGTGCGAAATTCAATCGAATCGATGTGCTCAAGCTATTCTGCATTGGATTGCATTTCTTGGAATCGATAAATAGCTTATTAATTGTACACAGACCTTTAGCACGTAAAATGAGTCAAGAGCCTATGAACGTTTCAGTCTATTTTCTTTAGCCTTTGCTATTGTTGTTGTTGTTGTTTTTTTTCATTTCACAAACGAGAGAGACATTTTAAATTTCAGAGTCATGGCGGTGTGTGAAACAGAGCTACCCTAGGCTCTGTAAATTTGTTCAAAATAATTCGAGGAATATCTCAGGTTTGGGAAAACGCAGATTTAAAAATTAGAGAAGTGTAATCTTTATTAATCTCCTATAACATCACAATTTCTTGACTAGAGCGTTTTACTTTGGTGTACTCGAACAGATACATTCCTAAACAACAGAAACATATTCTCCAACCTTTCTGCTCTTGTTGCTCAGACGTTATGAGTTCGTGCTGGGATCCTACTTGGTTCACGATCACGTCTAAAAATACGATGACGCTTCTGAAGATGTTTTTTATCAAGGTGAAGAGTCGATAGCCCCGGTTGGTAGCTAGCTCCTTTGGCATATTAAACATGATTCTTGATGAATTCACTCCAAACGTTCGCTCGTAAATTGTTGATCTCTCGTAAGCCTTGCAGACCGACCCTTTCCAAAAACGTTTAACGACCTTTAGTCTTGGTCTACCGCGAACAGTGTGTTCGTTTGTATGTGATTTCATCGCCCTAGAAATCATGGAATTCAACCTAGTAGCATTTTTCACGACGACAACTGCTGTAAATTCCACGTGTCGCACGGTACATTAGTGACGCATGCGCTGCAGAGACCAGACGGCGATTTGTGACTGAACGAGGAAAAAAACCCGAAAGAAAGCCGAAACTTAAATCCAGGCCTCACTGCCTGGGTAATTATATTCTAATCACCCCAAAACGATTATAGAATATCTTTTAACTAATCTTAATAAACGCAAATACAGTATCAGTGGTGGGTATCCCGTTTACTGATGCAGGATACAGCGAGCGTTACATCATCAACAAGAGGCTATTTCTCACAAGGAAATTGTGTTTCGTTTCCGGAAAGATGTTTAGTTTCAGAACTGAAAGGCTGGAGGTTTGGCTGGAGGTCAAACTGGGCATGGTTTTTGCACTTTAGTCTTGAATTTGGTATGTTCAGTGTTTTTTTTTAAAAAAAAGCTAAGTTTTCATCATTGTCGATAAGACCAGCCATTAGAGAATAGTTGGTAAGGTAGGGGATCCAGGAAGCTCAAGCATTGTGATATAGGGCACTGAGGCAGGTTTGCAATAGGGCATAAATTTGAGGGTCAGGTTATAAATAGGGTTGAAAAATCGCAGATTTTGGTCTTAAGCAGGGTAAATGCTTCGGGAAGCGCTTCTCACGGCCCCTCTAATTTTTCATAAATTCAAAGTGCATATTGTTTGTGAGCTAAATAACGCTGAGAGGTAAAAGCATTTGACGCATAATTTTACTATTTCTGTGCCAGGCAGCGCTTGATTCGAATGCCGGCTGCGTTTTGTTGTCGTTGATGCAATATATTTTTCTTTTCAAAACGGACGTGTAACGTGGCGAGAGTTGTGGTATTATTCACAAAGTCCACCTTCGGCTTATTTGGGAGGCCAAAATACAAGTGCTTTTGGTGTTTTCATGGAAACCAGCTCAGACACGGTAGGTCAAAACAAAAAGTTTTCTATTTCTAAAAGCTTATAATAGGACGCGCCCCACAAGAAGTGAAGCTTCTCAATTTGTAGCGGAAAATTTGACAAATTCAATTAATAAATCTAGAAAATGTCGACACCCTACAACAAAGCATATTGTACCTTGCACAGTATATCGTAACTGTCTGTAGTATCGTCCACGCGTTCAAGTGCGTGTTCTTTTCCGGTAAGCAACCGGTGTATATTGCTGTTGAACGCTTCTGTGCCATTATTCATCCGCTTCGTCAACGTGGCAGATTTACTCGGCGTCGTTTAAAAATTTTCATCGTTACTGGTTTGATTTTTGCCTTACTGTTTTGCATTCCGGACTTTCTTCGTGTTAAGAATTACCACACCGACCTACGTGTGTGCAAAAGCGACAGCAATTTAGACTATGCCTACTTATCAGTCAAAGTTAACACTCTGGTTTGGTTGATTCTAGCAGGCATAGTCTCTGTGAGCCTCATGGTATACCTGTACTCCAGAGTAGTGCATTACCTGTGGTTCAAATCATTCCAAAACTTATAAGCTTCCCAAAGGGCCGCGCTACGCTATCGCAAGCAAGTTACCATAACACTGATTGCGGTCAGTGTCATTTACGCGGTCTGTTGGATTCCGAACTTGACAGATTGCCTAATGGAGTATTGGAGTGAGGCGATGCCTTGGATGGATAAGACTGGTACAGTATTGCTGAGCTTCAACTGTTGTGTCAATCCTGTGTTGTACAGCATGCGAATGAAGAGCTTCCGTGAACATCTCCGTGGTATGTTGTATTGTAAGAAAAGGGGACAAGCCAGAGTATTTTAAGATTTGTTTTCAAGGACTGGGACTCGAACTATGATACTCTTCTAGACAAGGCTGGTGTGTGTGGTTTAGCCAACAGGAGGATAAAAAATATGATGATTTGTATATTCAAATGTCTCCATTTTGGTAAATATCCGTGCTATTTGAAACAACTGATCAAGTTAAGATCTACTGCTTACTCCCTACGGGGTACTAATATTTTATCACTTCCTAAGCCGTCTACAACCACATATGGTCTCAATTCCTTTAGCTATTCATCTGTTA
>CM042758.1:13389655-13415009 GCA_022496165.2 Catalaphyllia jardinei | reverse complement strand
GCCTTTAAATCGCGGTAAACATGCTCTAATCTTTTCGTATACATATAGGAGGACAACAAAAACCGCGTTTACTTTCGTTCACACAACTAAACTATCAATTCTCGAATAAATAGACGACCATTATTGTCTTTAAGTCGCGGTAAACATGCCCTCATCTTTTCGTATACATATAAGAGGACAACAAAAATCTCGTTTACTTTCGTTCACACAACTAAACTATCAATTCTCGAATGAAAATTTATGTCCACAAATTTTATAAATAAGTATGACACCCACATTTCTACTTAAAGTTCAGCGGTGTGTATAATATGTCCCCACACTTATGCTTTTACTTAAATTGGTAAATCCTTTTCACATCGTCCAAGAATACTCATAGATCCTCTCCGCGATGCAGATATCTCTACTTGATTTCTGCTAAATAAGAGGAATAACGTTCATTTTTACGTCCATGAGTCGGTAGTTTTGTTTTATTGGCCGCCAGTGGCCTTCAATCTTGTTCGTGTGAAATCCCTCCTTGTTGACAAATTCAATGGAACAGATGCATGGAGACAGCACTTACAGTTGTATTGTTAGGAGTTGGTAATTAGCATCATTTTTCAGTATGCTTTAATAGTAGTTTAATATTTATGTAATATCCCATATATGCTTGGGCATTCAATTCTGTTAGCAAGTTAATTGCTCGCCGCCAGACAAATTGCTTGCACAAATATTTGCAAGATAATTTTAAAGAATTTCAAGGCTTTTACATCCAACGTTTGATAGCTGTCACCTTCTTTTAGATATCCCTGGAGCATTGCTAATGGCATACTTTTTTATTTCTTTGCTACTTTGAATTTTTTTTTGGAATGATTATAATTGCCACCAGTGCATTACAGTGCATGCTTTTTTGCACAAGTTTGGGATATCGCATTCTAATGGGCTAAAATCACTGAATTCCTCGAAAACATTTCATGCCAAAAAGCAAACGCAACATCTGATCGTTCTTCTCTCAGAATACTTTTGCACTGCTTTCAAAGCAAGCATGCGTTTCTTTCAAAGATATGGGATATCTGAAAAAAGTTTTAATATTTAATTTTCAAAGCCAACAAAATTCGTTTACCACGCAGCGTTCGGTATTCGCTATCCATTAAAAGCGTTAAAGCCTTTGAATGAAACACGAAAAGAATTTAAATACTGCTATTGGTTATTCCGAGGAACAAAAATGAGTGTCAGAATTTAAATTAGCTATTGGCTGATCATGAAATGCTATAAAAGCGAAAGGCTTCAACTTGGTCTCAGCAGTTGCAAGTTGAAATCGTGATGGCAAGTGCTCCTTCTCGGCAGCTCAACAGTAGGGTTTAGTCAAAGGGTGAAGAGTTAAGTCTTGCATGGCATTCAAGTAAGAGTGCTAACTTTGCTTTTTTCCTCTGTTTGACTGTCCTGCAGAATATTCGAAGTGCTCTTGTAAGCAAAGTGTTACCGATCAATAGTATATGGTCAGCATTTTAAGCCATGTTCCGGTGTAGGTGGATTAGGTGCCTATGAATTAGGTGGATTAGGTGCCTATGAATTAGGTGGACTAGGTGCCTGATGGAAAAAATGCGTTCCTCCATACTAATAAAGTGTCTTCCTCCATACTAATAAAGTGCCTTCCTCCATACTAATAAGCATCACTCTAAAACAATGAAAACAATACACCTGCCCAGACTTGCCCACTAATAGCTAACCCTGATTGGCTCCTTAAAACCTATTATAAAGCTGGCAAATTTCGAAAGCCCTGATTGGCTCACGAAAATCTATTAACTGTTCAAAATAAAAGCGGGCAAATTACGAAAGCGTTATCTTTCTCGCAATCGCTTTCCTAGGAAATAATTTGTTCGAGCTCGTTGTTTAGAAAGTTGTGTTCACTGTTTATCAACATTGCTTTCGTAACCGACGTTCGCAAATTTGAAGCTCTGTTGGACGCTTGTTTAACTGTCCGCGACTGGGAAACGTTGACGGAATCGATCCAAACTCCTGAAGCGATTTTACCAACGGCTTATGCGAGGTTGACCGAGTTGACTCTCGAAAAAATTGAGGTACGTTTTATATTTCTTTGGCTTGTTAGCGCCTTTCACTCCATACAACATTGTTTCTCTTCTCTGATCTTTGATGTTTCATCTCATTTTAATAGCTTGGTGATAACCAGGAATCTATGGATGTGAACTCGCGTTCAGAATCACTTAGCGGCAGATACGGTAAGTTCAATGTGTTTAAACTTTGGTGTTGAAAACTTTTTACCGATCTCCAGCGCACTAATCTTTATAAGTTTCTCTTCTCACCGTAGATCGAAGCTAATGAGGACACTATCAGCGCGTTTGATCAATTGATGAACGAATATTTTCAACAAGAGAAACTGGTAAGTATCGTTCTCTTACGCAAGTCTTAAACCATTGCAGTTTTGAATTTGTATTCGTTTTTCTCATCTCACTCGTAACCGATCGTAATTTTTTATAGTTTAACACAGGCATCCAGAAACGAGGCGTCAGATACTTACATGGTGGAAACTGATCTGGATTTGAGTAATTCGGTAATTTTATTTTGGGTTTGTGTAACATATTTTTTTAGTATGATTATTGATAATAGACTCTACACCGTTGTTTTAACACGCACCGATAAGCAATTTTATTAAATCCATTTTGAAATCCCTGGTTATCCTTGCAATCTGATTGGCTCTCAGGGGTGCGATTTATTTACGAATCGCACTATTTTTGCTCTAAATCGCATCTTTTTCTCAGCCAATGAAAATGGGACAGTAAAACAAAACAGCCAATCAGATTTCAAGGTTAGTTTAACATAACCAATAAAATTTCAGGAAAATGAAAGACAAAAAGCCACTGTGTTGCGAATTTTGGTTTCGATTTTCGAATTTTCGTTCGATTTTGAAATCACGAACTTACTTGAGTCGAATTTGCATGAAAACGAAGCACCTCTTTGTTCAACGAGTTAACTTCAAGTCTAGTTCATAACCCACAGGGAGTGTAACTGAACATAAATTAATCCTGAAATATTCTTTATGTTCTAATTCGCTGCGCTCAAAAGAACGTAAATTATTTCCTCCTTAAATACTTAGAAATACAACACCAAAGGAATGATGGTTGGATGCTCAGGCAATCCAAGCTGACTTTTATTAATACATTTGACGAACGAATATTTCAGTTAATGTCCCATAACAGCTACAATCCCAAATTATCAGTTATTGCTAAACGCTTAGATGGGTCTTCGGGTCTCCAAGGACATACATGTCTTTAGCACAGTCCGACTTCCAGCGACCGTGTAATTCTAGTAAACTGGAGCTGTTACTAACAACGGATGTAGCCCCTCCCGATCTTAAACTATGCAAGCCATACAACTTGTAATCTAAGCCAAGATCCTTAAGACAATTCTTAAATACCTCCCTACATCTCGCATATGAGAGCTTACTTCCATACAACTTGAAGGGGCAACAGGACAATATTTACTAAATAACCTCTTAATTAATATAAACCTTATTCCCTTCCCTGTAAACGTCATTCTTGGCACGAGCCACAAACACACACAAATTATCGGACAAATTCCATATGGTTAAGCAAAATACTACTAAATTCATCGTAACGAAAAAACCCCGCGGAACCCAACGAACACATACAGGCTGAACACAACTCCTTCAGATTAGCTGAAGGACCAGCATACCTATCAATGATTTTCTTAATAATATCGGCAGAGATGGGTTCCTTCTTAGAAAGAACTGGTTTGCCACGTTTAGCCGCTTGTAGTAAATTATGACAAATTGCCGCATCCAAAGGATTGCTAATGATGCCGGGAATAAAGGAATGAGACCATTTCAGGGCTGCATGTGCCAACGATAGTGTTGCATAAGACTTGGAACTAACATATACCTTATGAAGGTACACAATTACAATCAAAACCGAGAAAGGAGGCGACGGGCGGCTGAATACTGGACAAATTACACCATCTTGAAAACTTGACGATTTCTTTTGTATATCTTTTAACTGTAGAATCCGCCTTAGACTTCATTAACAAGGTCAGGAGATCTTTGGTGTTTGGTTTCTCGTGGTCGGGTATGTTGTCCCAATAACCTTGAGTGGCAAACATCTAATGAAAAACAAAACAAGACAAAAAAAAAGGACAGAAAAACATGAAAATAAAACATCGAAAAGTAAATTACGAGATTCATAGCAATACTAGTCTCCGAAATCAGGCCAGCGCCTCCTTTCTATCGTATGGAACAAGCGTTCTACTAACACCCACATAAACAATCTTAGAATATAAGCTGGAGACGATAAACTGCTCTCCCAATCCGAGGCCAGAGCCCTCTTATTAATGTATGAGCGGACAAGTTTCCTTATACCTACTAAACAAATCTCAAATAAATCATTACTGATTATCATAACAGTAAAAGAGACCCAGTGGTCAAGTAATCAAACATTTATACGGACAGCTAACATTTGCCAAAAAATCCCTTAGAGCCTAACAACGAATTAGTGTTCCGTCCATGTTTCAGAACAGTCCTTCCGCTAAACAACTTATAATCCATAACGAAACTAAAAACATTCCTGGCAATAATGGGCCAAAAATACGACGAAGGCCCGAATGGTACAACTAAAGTCGCCACTGCCTTGGATGTATACAAGTAGTGAATTGTTCTATGGATTAGATTTACCGGGGGAACAAGACAATTTTCCCCTGTCAAATTCTGAACGAAGAAATCCACTCCGCTACAACCTGGGTTCCAAAATCACGAATAAAACTGTTTGACTTTCGTATTATAGAAGTTGGCGAAACAGTCCACTGTATGTGGCCCCCAAGTATAATCCAGGAATTCGTATAAGGAAGTTGTAACTTGCCACTCGTCTACATCAATAATACGACTAATAAAATCCGCCCTATCAAGCTCAGTTCGGGAAGTCCATTTCCAATTCGATTCGATTATCGCAAAACTGAAAAATCTTAAGGGCTATAACATGTAAATCTTCCCTCATGCTTCCAACTTGGACAATGCTACAAGCATTTTGACTGTCAGAAAACCATTTAAGTAATGTGAGAGCCTTTAAGAAGGGGCAAAAATGACTCAAGAACAAATACAATAGCTGTTAACTCCCTCCAAGTGGAACTAATACCACATTCGTGTACATCCCATCGCTTATGACATATCTGTTCACCGTTAACATTTACATGTGCACCACATCCTGTGGCACTAGCGTCAGAATAAACAACATATTTAGACGGTCTGAACGGACATTCTACAATACTTTTCAAATTCAGTCTGTCTAAATTGGTTTCCCAAAACTCAATTTCTCTTACACAATACTGATCCAAAGTAAACTTCGAATCCCAATCCTGCGCTGCTGCGACAGATATTTAGCAATATCTGGTCATAATTCTGGAGATGTTCCCAAACACTGCCCTGGCGGAAACAATCTTACCCACGAGGGAAGCTAACTCCCCAGCAGACACCTTAAAACGTTTTTGAGACATTCTTTGAACACAGTCCGCGATACTAGTCAACCGTCTATCCGAAATTCCAATAGTTCCGTGACTTGAGTCCCATACTATACCTAACCACTCAATGACCTGACAAGGAGTCCAATGGGACTTCTTGTCGTTGGTAATAAAACCCGCTTTCCATAAATCAGATCTAACATGGACAGCTACGCTGCACAGGAGACTTGATCAGAATCAATTAACCAACCGTCGTCCAGGAATAGAGCAACACTAATCCCATGGATCCTCCAATATTTTTCGAGTGGCTTAAGACACTTTCTAAAGATAAAAGGGGCTGAGGCTAATCCAAAAGGCAAAACAGTAAATACGAAATACCTGAACTTAGTATCACCTGAAAACTTCCACACGAAACCTAAGAAAGTCTGATAATCTGGGCAAATATCAATACGATGGTAGCAGCTCTTTAAATCAAACGAAATCATGAAAGCTCCCTTTTGGAAATAAGACAAGGCTATCTTCCAGTCTTCATACTTGACTCTTTGTTTGATAACATGTTTATTAAGGTACCTTAAATCTAGTATTAATCTCTTCTTACCACTGGGTTGAAAGGACACAGATAGAGGATTAACCACGTAAGGGGGAGCTTGGACTTCTACCACCCGATACGAATGCAAGAGTTCTAAAATTGTTACCTCCACAAATTTTGGATAATGCAAAGACGACATATTGTCATTGAGAACATTCCCGGAGGGAAATGTCCCGAAGGGAAGACGATAGCCATCTTGAATGATTGATAAAATAAACTCTGGCGCACCTATATCATGCCTGAAAAATACATTTCTCCTTAAACTGCCTTTAACCTGCAATACGGCCGACCCAGTCAAACTTTCATGTTCGTAATCATTTATTACCTTGATAAATTCGTCAAAAGGAGCGTCATTACCACTAATATTTGGATGCCCCATCATTGAATCCTCCTGATCCGGGCTTAGTAGGTGTGGCGCTGCTCGAATAAGGAAAACCGCTTCTGTTGGGCTCTGCGATAAAAGGGTTTCCGACTCTGCAGTCCTTGGCCCAGTGCCCGGTGCGATTGCATCTGTAACAACGGTTGCCGCCTGCAACATATTCTAAACGGCCTGGAAACAAGAAATTAGATAAAAACGAAGCAGGCGACGGCGGGCGGGTGGCGTTGCAACTTCAATGACAGCATGGAAAGCTAGAGTGAGAGGACTAAATGACACTGAACAGTCTCTAAATACTGAAACCCCACTAATTAGGAATACCCAAGGGACACGCCCAAGCGGCGCGTCCTACAGTGAATTGAATCAACGATGAAACAAACTGCTAATGAACTGTAAACACCGCATACCAGCAGAAAATATATTTGCTTTACAGTGTACTAATACTGACCTGCGAGGAATCGAGGACATGGAAAGGCTACCGTTAGACAATTTAAGTTTTGTAAATAGTCTTCTCGCTTTTTTTGTACATTGTAAATAGAAGGATTTTTCTCTAAGGCTTAAATATTTCAAAAAGAATGTAATTTAAGTTTGTACTGAAATAAATTATTGAATGAATTTAATCATGGCTTGATCCCTGTCGAGCGGCACGCATGACTTACACGCGAGATTTAGGAAAAAAAACACTCAACGTTTAAATGTGGCGTTTTTGGCTGTCGTTTCGTGTTAAATTACCAACGTTCGTATCATAAACAGTTCCAGCTAATTTTAACCTTTTATGCGAAGGGCAAAAAGGACAAAACGGGACAAAAAGGCCACAACACCAGACGAAAAGGACATTTTAGGGACAAAAGGGACAAAACAAGGTCATTCAGGACAAAAGGGCAGAGAGGGCACTTTTTTGGCTTCTTTCTTTTCTGGAAGATCTCTCGCGCGTGGAGTCTCGCGAGGGGCTACCGCGCATCGTTTCAGATTTCTATGGATTATGAACCTTTCATGATATGAATGACAGACTTGCTTTTGCTTTCCTGTCTTTTATTCATATATCCAGGAGACTTGCATGTTTCTTTACACTCCTAAGAACACTTTGCTGGTTTCATTCCTGACCCATGACCAGACGCAAGTAGGTCTGGACTGGAAGTACGCGATTTCCGAATTAATTAAGTTGCGGTTTACTCCGCGGTTAAATTTCTGTCAACAGAGAGAAGACCGAAATCAAATAGGATTAAAATAGGATTAACGTATTAGATCAAATGAAAGATTGACGAGTGATGTATTTTATGACTCACATATCTCAGTAACTTGATAAGAATGAGTCGAAGGTCAAATTTGTGCAGTTTGTGCGGTTAAATGTCTCCGAGGCAGGGATCTTTGCCCTTCTCTCGGGTCGAAAGTGCACAGTTGTCAGATCCTAACAAAACATGGTAAGTTCTTAGTAGAAAGGTTGTGGGGAGAGTGCAGCAAAATGTTTCTCTCGTAATAAGTTGCCGTCGCGCTTTCCAAACGATGTCGTGAGGTGCCGCGTTTGAAGGGAAGGCTTCCTCAGAAGATTAAATCGTGGTTTCGTCCTTTGCGACATTTCTTTAGCATTTACCAGATTCTGGTGTATTTAAAGAGAATGCATTTAAGAGGTTAAGAGGGCACCAAGTGGCCTTGATCACAGTGTTTTGATCGATTGAGTCAATATTAAATAACAACAACAGACCGATAGTGCGCTCACTCACGTGGCAGGGACTTCGACCCCTGTTGCAAAGGCCACAGCCAATCGCCGTTTGGAGATGCCAACGACTTCATCAGTTGTGTTGTCACAAAATGTGGATGAAGATATCGGCTGCTCCTTACTAACACCGCCAAGAAGCAACGGCAAAAAGGTAAGCTTTAAGTGTTTGTTGTCCGCTTACAATTCAATCAATTAGACAAAAGAAAGTCTTAAAATCGTGTTTATCGTATATTTTCAAGCGATCTTATTTTTGAGTCTTTGGCTTTTGCTTTTAATAGCCTTTCGAAACGTTGCGTGTTTTTTTCTTATTTTTTTTTGCATCACACAAAGAACACAAAACAGACTACTGTAATCTGTTAATGTCAGCCATCACCTCCCCTTTACCCACGGGGGACACGGGAAACCAGAGAACAGAATAGATCGTTTTCACTGTCACGCAATTAAAAAAATACATCGAAAACAATCCAGTGGAAGAAGCTCAGAAACTGTGATGTTATAGAAGATAAATAAATAAGACCCTTCTCCAAGTTTTAGGCCTGTGCGTTTCCCCAACCTTCAGATATTCATCGAAATGTTTCACGACAGAAATTTACAGAGCCCAGTATGTTTCCTTTAACAATTTCCGTTGTTCATTTTAACTGCTCAGGTATCGCCAAGGTTTACAGTGGCATCCAGACGTTTCGTCGGAGTGTGACACTGTTGCCTTTAGTAATTTCTGTTTTTCATTTTTCATTTTAGCTGCCCGGTCATCACAAAGGTTTACAGTGGCATCCAGACGTTTCGTCGGAGTGTGCCACTGTTGCCTTTAATAATTTTAATTATTTGGGTTTTTCATTTTAACCGCTCAGTTATCACAAAAGTTTACAGTGGCATCCACGGAAGTGGAGATAGAACTTTAAGGAAATCGGAAAAAATGAATTGAAAGAATAAAAAAATAAGCATAAATGAGCTTCTTGCACTGCAAAGAATATTTGTTTCTCGTGCTACTTACATAAGGGCAAGAAGTTTTAAATCGTTTGTCGCAAATGCACTTTCTGCTATCTTTATCATGCAGTCGAAAGTTAACTTTCATTGAAACCGCAGTTTATAAAGGGGAAAAATAGCTCTTCGGGAAACAGAAACGAATCGGTGAAGCGTTTATACATAATTAATGTCTGTAATTATTGTGGATCGCTTTAAGCTTTGTCTGCTGCTTTGTCCGCTCAAATTCATGAATCCAAATAAAGAAACTTTCTCAGTGTCCCCACTGCATGCAAAAGGATCCATAGCCTGCGTAGCTTGGCGGTTTAAGCAATTGAACGCGCGTGCACGAAGCGGTGAGGCCGTGACAATCAGCGGCATAGGCTTCGCCACACGTTTTGTTCGGCGGCTTTGTAACGCCAGTTTTACGCAGACCAAATTATCCGGATTTGTCTTCGTGTGCGGCAGTGCTTCCGGTGACAAAAATTATTTTTGACAGCTGCGGCGGCGGATTTTGACACCTATTACTTTGCACGCGTAATTCCTGACAGCCGAACATAAAAGATATGTAAGGAATGCGGGTCTATCAACCCCGCATTCCTTTGAGGTACTTCCAGATAGACTCCGCTGGGTCTCGTCATGAATTTGAGTAAGTTATGTGTTACGAGCTTTCTCAGGGTTTAACCTATTTTATGATCATTATCAACATCACGAAGATATTTAAAAGGTTGAATAAAACAATCCATCGAATTTCCTGTAGCTCCCGCGAATAAGAAAAACAAAGTGTAGTGTCCACACGTATTAGAATCTGTGGCTTGTAATTGCCCAACATTGCAGCTAACATCCTAGTAATGTTTGAAGGGAGTGGTAATCCATAATTGTCAAAGACTTAACATTGATCACATGCTTAACCAGTGTGAACCCTGTTCATCATGGGTATCCACATTAACAATGTAGGCAGATCTTGTTTGGTTGTCTTTTTCTTTCGGCACTTGGCCTGCTGAAGATAGGTTCAAGATAGGGATCTTGCCTAGCCAAATAATCCAGTTGTCGCGTAGTTAATGCCACAAACTCCATGTTTGCTACTTGTAGTAAATCTTAGCTCCGTTTGGGTCAATTTCTAGGTTGGAACTCACAGTAGACAAGGATGTTTTTATGTGCCCTGGCGCTGCACCAAACTTGAATTTAAACCTTAAGTTTCAGGGCATACGTACAACTGACTAAGTTTAACTGTGTACAATCTCATTTATAGAAAAAAATTGTTTTTGGTTCAGTCTCTTTGTGATATACGCGAACCACATTGGTGTTTTGTAGTTTTGGTAGTTTGAAATAGATTTTAAATAGGATATTTAACATGTAGCTCACTTGTCAAGAACTTAAAATATGCTTTAAATTAGAAGTTTAAAACCTATTTGAGATAGCAATTCATATTAAGAAATAGAAAACATAAAGGAGGGGGAAGATGAAGAGGGAAAACAATGTAGATGTGGAGGAGGAGGAGGAGGAGGAGGAGGAAGAGGAGGAGGAGGAGGAGGAAGAGGAGGAGGAGGAGGAAGAGGAGGAGAAGGAGAAGGAGAAGGAGGAGGGAAAACACTGTAAATGTGGAGGAGGAGGGAAAATAGAATTGAGGAGGAGGTGGTGGAGGAGGAGGAGGAAAAGGAGCAAGAGGAGGGAAACAATAGAATTGTGGAGGAGGAGGAGGTGGTGCATGGGAATACATTACAATTTTGGTGGTGCTGGTGGTGGTGGAATACAACAGAATTGTGGTGGTGGCGGTGGCGGCGGTGGTGGTGGTGCAATACAATAGGTGGCGGTGGTGGAGGAGGAATACAAGCACACAATGAATCAAAATCAAATCGTGTACACACTTTATTGTTGTGCTGTCTTTGACTTGAACGAGCTTGTCACAATACGCGGCATAGGTAAGTTAGAACACATGACCAGTAATGGTGGCTACCTTCTTGCTTTGGATCTGCTCAACTTCGTCCATGGTTAACATAGGTTTAGCTGTGGATTCGACTTGCATGTTTGGAAGCTCTGTGCACAAACTCTATTATTTACTAGAGTTTGTGACAAGAATAAAATGCTAAACGGAGAACGTGCTTTTATTTTAAACACATAATAGATTTTTCATGAGCCAATCAGGGTTTGCTATTAGTAGGCAGGTTTAGGCAAGCTTATTGTTTTCATTGTTCTAGAGTGACGTTTACTAGTATGGAGGAAGGCACTTCATTAGTATGGAGGAAGACACTATTAGTATGCAGGAACGCATTTTTTCCCTAGGCACCTAATCTACCTAATCCGGAACAAGGCTTAAAATGCTGACCATATACTACTCCCATCGTTTAATAAAAATGTTAAGTGATCTCAGCTAAAGTGGCCTACATCGCAAGAGACAAGAGACTCTGACAAGCTGTGATTAGAAATATGTGCGAAACGAGACGCGTGTAACAAAGCCATGAAGAAAATCAAGGAGATGGAATTTTTGTTTTCTTCGGTTGCAGTTGTGGAAAGGAAAGTTCAGGAAACGAATGCGAAGAACGCAAAGATGGTGACGAAGAAACGGTGAATAATAATTGTCAAAGGAAGAAAAAGATCTATTGGCCTGCAATATCGTATTGGAAAGCTCTTCAATCCAGAGATGGCCTTAGAATGTAAACTATTCCAGTTCACTCAGCGCTTCTGGACACAGGCATGGAAGTGACAGCCAAATCTGTTCAAGAATGTGCAGTCGCTCTCTTGTTCACAACAGTGAAAGAACACAACGACAGCTTGTTGCAAAGAAAAGTTGATGTGTCGCCTCAGCATTTTTTAGAGGGGCTAAAATCGCAGATATTGGAAGAGCCCGTTCCATCAGTTCACGGCAGCGAACGTCGTCCGCCTGCAGGTTGGAAGTCCCTTTTTTTTCATCGGAATTGCAAAACAGAGCAAACCCGGCCCACACTAGAGCTGGTCTGCTATTTGACGTCTTTGGAATAGGAAATGTGAAAGAGTCGGAAAGTCAGCAGTCTATTGGACCGGGCTTATCCAAGTCCCCCGTTGTTGATGCACTAAATAAAATTGAGAGAGCCATGGCAAAACTGGGCTACGCGTTACACAAAGGCGACGTTTTCAAGAAAAACGAAGTTTCAATGTACACCTTCGAACACGCTTGCTCCATCGAAAAGTTCTTGTCAGTCCTGGCAATCAACGATCAATTGAAGGAAATTATCATCACAAATTTCAACAAGCTAGAATTTGTACTGGCCGACCCAGAGTGCGCATTTACTAAACAGTAAAGAATCAACTACAACTCTATTGAAGTTCTAAATGGTTGGTGTTTCTCGCTAAGTCAAAAAAGATGTGTCCCAAACCCTATTAAGGATTTTGGAAAAGAATGTCCGCGAGTATTTGTACAGTACTCCTACACTAAAGAGCCAGAGGCCAAGTACTTTTAAGAAATTCTAGAAAACAGCTTAAGTCCGACTGATAAATTAAATGTTTGGAGAACTTGGAAAAAATCCGAGCCCCAGATGGGATATGAACCCACGACCCTCCCTGATCTAGTCGGATGCTCTAATCACTGAGCTACTGGAGACTCTATGGCGAGCATGGGTCAATTTATGGGTCAAGGACTGGAACCGCATCACGCGGTTACACAGCCAAGTAATGACCGGTACACATGAACTCACTAACAGCATCACGCTGTCACATTAAAGCATATCAAGATGCAGCCAACCAACCTCCAAAGTGAGTATATATGGGATCCCATCTGGGGCTCGGATTTTTTCCGAGTTCTCCAAACATTTAATTTATCATGTGTTTGTTGTTTCATCTTTACTCTATTAAATCGCGGAATTAAACAACACAAAGAGAAAGTCATATGCTTGATTGGGGAGCCAAACAGTGGATAAAAAAGCCTATTTACGCCGATCACTCGGATAATTCCTGCGAGGTGTTTGCTGTTTTGTTCATGTTTTTGACTGGTTTACCAGGTAGAAATTATCAAAGCAACCTCGGAAGTGTTTTTCAACCTTTGAGAAGTGCCTCTTCCAAAATTAAAGACAAAAGGTCGAGTGTTCACTCGATTTTGTACAATCTGTTGAAGTTGTTTATGTTTCCGTTGACAGGTACATCACCATGACAACCAAATCGAAAGCCTTTAACAAGAGTCTCGTTGACCAAAATACCCAAGTCATCTTCATGGACGAAGCACAATTGAAGCTTTTAGATCCAAATGACTCAGTGGGACGTTTGACGGAAGGATGTGGGGGGGCTTACCGCTCACGATCGGAAATACAGAAGCTCTAGCCAACAGGAAATTCGATGTCCCATGTTCATCACCTGCCAAACTGAAATGGATTTTGGGGAAGAGCATAACGCGGCCATGGATACACTCTGCGTAAGTTCTACTTTAAAAGTCTAAACTCTCATTGCAGCTGGATTGAAGCGTGTCGCGAAGGAGAGAGAAACCGAATCACAACGGGCTAAGACGCGGATTCTTGCCAAGACAAGACAACATTGTATATCTCTTGGAATGATTTAAGAGGAAGATGCCCACTTGCTGGAGACGGTTGAAGGCCCATACCATCCCAGAATTGAACGTTCAAGGGAAGAGTACTTCGCGAAAAAGAAGGAAGAAGAGCACAGGAATTTGCAGGATAAAGCGTCCAAGTACTATTTGAACGAGTGGGTGTGGGCAATGGAAGACGAATTACGACAACTACAAGAACAACATTAACAGGAAGCTGCAAGGGATGGCGATGTGCATTACATGATTGGAGTTACTGTGGAAGCCCTCAAGTTGAACTTTAAACGAGATGAGTTGCCTGGCCTCTCCAGACTTGTAATCATGGAAAGAAAGAAACGCGCAATGGATAAGAAGTGGTTATCTAGGGAGCAGGCCAAACTTGTTACGAGCGTATGGGAACCCATGCCATACCCATTCCATGGGGAAGAATGCGAATGCGACGATCAAGATATTTTTATCGCTACTTCTTCTTCCCAGCCACTAACACAGAAAAGTGCAAGCCAAAAAGTCTTTCAGAGGGGAAATCTGGAAAACGGCCATCCCAAACAAGCACTCCAGTACCCAAGAAAGGAAGGATAACAAACTTTATCAAACTTAGCCAACAATGGAAATCGATGTTATCATAAGTAAAACAGATATTTCCAAAAATATGTAGACATTTGGTGCTAAGTTATCGACATTAGAACGAGAAAGTATCAAGCAGTCAGTTGTATGGCAACTGATTTGGGCCTCTTAGAAACGCGCGATTAAGAGAGAGTTTGGTTTTCGTCCTTTTTGAAAATGAAAGTCTGGATCTCTACGAATAGCTGTCCAATTTCCGAAACCATGACGTTCCAGTCCCATCCTCAAATTCTAATCCTCTTCTGGAGTGAATAGCAAAATTTTCCTTCCCGTAAAGGAGTCAGGTGTTTTCCAAGCGTTCTTGCTTTTGAAATTAGTGGGCGTAATGGAAATGTTGTGTTCTTCGGGCACCGACCCATCGTCATTTTCTTCTGGTTTTGGCGAAGACGCTGATTTGTCTGGAAGTCGTGATCGAACGTCCATTTCTAGCGTCGATCCCTTCTTGCCATGAAGGGTTTCCAGGTATTAGTGCACCTAGGTCGCGACCTCTCGCGATCTTTGCTTTTGGTAATGCACTCTTGCCACAACTGAGCTATGCTTCTGGTCCTCGGAGATTGTGTCTTGCGCGTTGCTACTAAGCTTCTTGGAGCTGACTGTCTCCACTATTTCTCGGTAACGAGTTGGGTGAACGTATTTCCCGATCGCGTCAAACACTAATTTGCTCATCAGCTCCCCAAGTTTGTTGTGCTGGCCGCCATTCCTCATGACTAAAATGTAATCACAAGTCGATTTAAAGTGGGGGCGAATGTGGTCGATGTAACCATCCAACACCTGCATGCTTGTGTCGGTGAGGAAGAGAGAATCAAGGCCATACTTTCCTGCTGTCTTGAAGATTTTCTGATCGATAAATACCCCGTTGGTCTTTGCTGTGCGCGCCATCTCGACGGTCAAAAACTGATAGGTCATCGGGCGGGAACCTGTGACCTTGATAAACAAATAAACCGCAAGATACTTTGTGGCAAAGGACAACTCCAGTGGTGATACTGTAGCTTGTTTATTTTTGCATTTTTTAAGTACGTTCTTGTTGCGAGGCAAGTAACACGCAACAACTTCCAAAAGCTCTTCTAGCGTGGCCCAATGTAGCCGTATCATTTTCGAAACTGTTTACGGGCCTTTCTCAGATGTGTTTTCGTAGAAGACAAGCCCCTCAATACAACATCGGATGCACCATTCACTTTTTCGAAATCCCCAAATTCTGCAATGGCGTCCAAGTAGCCAATGCGCCCTGCGTGTCCGAGTTACCACTCATCTTGCATTGTATCAGCGAATTTAAATAGGAGATTAGGAGAACATAAACTAAAATCGAAAATGTCAAACGTGAGCTCCTCTTCGTCTTCGCAACAAAATTTAAGAAACTTTAAGCACCTGTTTACGATTTGTTGTGCTTGTCGATCAGTTTTACAGCCTCCGCCACTTCCTGTGAGCCACGACAAGAAATTCTTAGCAATATTGCTCGTCTTGTCAAAAGTCGCAACCGTCGTCATTTTGTGCGCAGCCTTCTGATCAGTGGCTGTGTTATTGTTTGCTTGACCATCAAATGATTCGATTTGAACGCTGTCTGGCTTGTCGTCGAAATTATAGTGCCAAGAGTGTTTGCTCTTTACGTGTTTTCTACAGCGTCTTTGGGTAGTGAATCCATGGTGCTTACAAATTTGCACTGGGCAGTGAAAAAGACCATCACCGTTATCCTCTTCTAAGTGAAGTCTCTTTGGTTTGGGCAATGCATTTGCTAACATTGACCAGTGGACATCCTTGTCTCGTTTGTTTATCTTAAGCATTTGGTTGAAATCGATATCTTTAAATGAAAAGAATGCACGCATATATACTAGCAAAAGGTTCCCCAAGAGATCATCCTATTCGCCAATGAGATATCGGTTAGCTCATTTCCGCCCGCACTTGGTCATTCTTGCCCCTTGCCTCGTTGTTTTCTTGCCCGTATTTGGTACATAGTTAATCAAAAGGAGCAAAGACACAAGCCTGAACTTGCAAGGCTCAGCCCGAACGAGATTAAGCATGAAGCGGGCAAGTCTCAAACTTGACTATTAGAGGATGTATGTTTTCATAAATTTGTATAGAGTAGGTGATGGACAGTAGTTTCAGGTCGCCTATTCCGTTTTAAACTTTGCGCAACATGGAACGCTAGTTCCTTTGTCACAAGTTCGGAACCTGTTCCCATTTATACACGGGACATAACTCTCATTTAGAGAAACAAACAACCTCGTTGATTAGGAACAATTCCGTTCCTGTCGGGCATGAATAGGAACCATTTGAACCAAAAGGGAACAAGGCGTTCCGAACAGCAGTGGATATGCCAGTAAATAGGAAAACCTGTTCCTTACTGTGTCGAGTGAGAAATCAGATTGGGAATAGTTGTTCCCCAACCACTTCGAAAGGAATAAGAAGGAAAATCGGAACTGATGAAAGAGGACCTTTTGTTCCTAAAAGGATAAAAGAGAAACCGGTTGTTCCTTTTGGCTAGCACGAAAAGGAACTTTGTGTTCCAATTTGCTGCTAACGGACCTGATTGTTCCGAAATTTGCTGACCTTTGTTCTTATTGTGCAAATTAAGTTCCTTTATTGTGCGTTCCTAGTTTGTTCCTAAAGCAATTAAAGGTTGGAGGTTTTGGTACTCGTTTCTTTTTCTTGCTGTTGTGGTACAGGTTGTTCATCGAAAAGATCACCCAAATTCATGTCTTCAACTTCATCCTCGATATCAACACCATAATCTGGAACTTCCCCTTTCTTCAGTGGTCTTTTTCTCCTTTGAGGCATCCTTAATTACTGACAATTACATCATCTAATTTACTTGTCACTGGTTTGAATACCTTCGCAAATGACTCTTGGCTTGTCTGCTGACCGATTTTATGTTGTGTGATTAGATCATGGACATAATTGATTTTATTCCCTAATTTGGTTTTACTCTTTGCGAGCTCTTTCCATTTAAGTAAACTCATTTATTGTTATATTATTACGTTAGATAAAAATGACAAATCATATATGAAAAACAACGTTGAACACCATGTGGAACACCATGTGGAACACCATGTTGAACACCATGTTGAACACCATGTTGAACACCATGTTGAACACCGTGTTATATCGAATTAATATACCGATATAATATAATGAGAATACCGAATTATGATGTTGAAGACGATGCAGTCTCAAACTTTAAACAACTATATGATTTCATGTCTCATCAATGTTTTAGGATGCTAATTTGTGGTCCAAGTGGTTCAGGGAAAACAAACACATTAATGCATATGATCTACAGTCTGCTATATTTTGATAAAGTTTATCTGTATGCCAAAAATTTAGAACAGTCCAACTATCAGAATCTCATGGATGTCTTTCAGCCGATAAGCGATGAGGTTGGTTATGATGTTATTGAAGCAAGAAATGATGAAATTATTCCAGTTCAAAATCTTGACTCTAACTCACAAAAAATCGTCATTTTTGATGATTATGTATGTGATAAAAACCAAAAACTATTAATTGACTATTTTATACGAGGACGGCATAAAAATTGTAGTGTGATTTATCTGAGTCAAAGCTAATATAAGACACCGAAAGACATCAGACTGAATTGTTCTCACGTCTCCATTTATGAGTTTCCAAGTGCTAATGAGAAGAGTTTAATTTGCCGTGAAAACAGTATTTCAAAAAAATCATATGAAAAAGCAACTGAAGAACCATATTCCTTTGTATATATCGATAAGCCACGAAAATTCACCACCAAAAATTTTAATGAAAAAATATAATTTATTAATATAAATGAGTTAATCAAACGGACTTTTACCTTCGTCATCATCAGCCATTGGTCAACGTGGACTACCTGGGTTACCGGGTGTTGGATTCAAATTAACTAATGATGGTAATTAGGATATTGCTGGAAAACGATTGACTGACATAGCTGACTCAATTGACGATAATGATGCTGTTAATTTAAAAGTATTGAAAGAACATACTAAAGTCAGTCAAAATAATTATCATTTACAACCGAGTTTTCAATTTTATAAAGACTTTGGTGACAAGAGTCAATTAACTGTAAAACTACCACCAAATACATCACCAGACCATTTCTTTCAAAATTATAAAGCGCATAATGATGCTTATATAGTTGAGAAAGAAGGTGATGATACTGGTTTTAGTGGAGAAGCATGGTCCAGTATAAAAATGAAAGGTAATCAATTAGAGAGTGGTACTTATACCTCCATTTTAGAAATATTTGTCATTAGTGATGCTGGTGGTTTTCTTTTTGATGATACAATAATTTTCAATGTTTACGGCGATAGTCATTATATTATGAACACATTTGATAGTGATAAAATTGATATTAATTATACTAAATAAATTATTCAATTCACAACTGATGGAAGAGCTGGAGTAGATGATGGGATAAAATTCCAAGTTAGATATTATGGTTCTCATTACAATAAAAATATAAAATTTCTATTTTATTCAAGAGTGATAAAGGGTAAATACTCAACAACTTTCAATCACACCATTTTTGATGTCAATGATGTCCAGGATAATCACAAGATTCTATATTTTGAGAGTTTGAATCTGAATAGTAATCTCATCAACGGTTTGGGTGATCCTGTAGATGACTCTGATGCTACTAATAAGAAGTATGTTGACACCGAAAACGCTAAGCAGGATATTGCTATTGCTGACAAAGCCACCAAATCATATGTTGATGGTGAAATAGCAAAAGTCCATGTTGATTCCACACCATTACTTCCAAGAGACGGCAGCAGAAAAATGACTGGTGATTTAGACATGGACAGAAATAATATTCTTTACGTTGACAATTTAGATGATCACAAGGTCGACGATGCTTATAAAGATATAGTCAAAGATTTTGGAAGTGTCGTCAATAAAGGATATCTTAATTCAAATTTTCTCAAAAAGATAGATAAAAATGGTGAAGAGTATTATGATCTCAAACAGAATATAATAAAAAACTGTGAACCTTACTATGATGGACTTTTTGATGATCCTAATGACATTGTCAGCAAAGCTTATGTGGATGCTGAAATCAGTAAATTACCAAACTCTCCCGCAAATGTCTTGAAATTAGATGGAAGTAAAGCAATGAGGCAGGTGCTCTGAATATGGGTAATGATGATATTGATAATCTAAAGACCATTGTTGAAGACGATGGAGAAAATCCAAATTATGATCAAATAAAGCATAAAGCAGTTAATTTTGAATTGTTAAAGAGCACACGTGATTATGTAATCCGTGAAATAGCAATTACTGAACCAGATCTACTTCCAAAAGATGGTAGTGAGGCTATGGAAGGTGATTTAAGTATAGCCAATCACAGTATCATTAATCTCAAAGATCCACAAGTGGGTGATAACACACATGCTTCTACAGTCAACTTTGTTCATAAAACCATAAATGATAGCAATACTGTGATTAGTACCCTGATTGACACAAAGATAAAAGCGTCTGAAACACATTCAATAGATTCAATCGATAAATAAAATGTCTTCAAAAGAGTGATGGACAATGATGAGTTCAAAGAAGATGATAGTGATATTCACAAGATTGGAGTCCAGAATAAAAATTATCATTTGGTGAATAAAGAGACATACGAATTCAAGATTGATTTTGATTCAGATATTGGTTATTATAGCACCAGACTATCAATTGATTTGATATATTTACCTGCCGGCTCTTATACAATGGTTTATGAAATGTATGTAGAAGATGGTATCACCATTGATGAAATAGATGCGTCAAGTGGAACTCTCTCTGTGGTAAAGATCAATTCCAAAATAAATGGAACAAATACACGGAGCATCATCCATTTTTCTAAAAACGTTTTTAATCCCGGTTTTGATGATTTAGATATTGACATCAGATTAAAAGGTAAAACCAATCCTCAGACCACCATTTATGTTGTTGTTTATGGTGTTGCTAGTACTCAAAATGATGTTGAACCATTAGTTGGGGACAGGTTTTATCATATTGAAAATCAAAAAGTTCAATTTGAAACTGATATTGACATGGGTAAGAAGCAAATTAAAAACCTCAGAGATGGAAATGAAGATAGTGATGCCATCAATTTCAAACAGTTAAATGATACTAAAACATCCTTTCAAACTTCTGTTGGTAATTTGCAAAGTTCCATACAAACAATTCATTCAGATTTACAAACGCAATTCAACAAAAATAGTGATTTAACTAAAGCTTTATACAGAAATTTAATAAGAAATGATTCAAAATTATTATTAATAAAAGATCTTTATTTTCCTGATTCTGTCCAAGGTAGAACTCAAAATAATTATTCATATCAAACAAATAGTGATAACAGTGGAGATGTGACTTTTTATTTGACCTTCATACATAAAAAGACCACAAATGATGACATGTTAATGACTTTACATTGGGAAAGTGGTATTCCTTCCATTCACATTTTCATCAGTAAAGATAGAGTAGTAGTTTCAAAAAATCCATTAACTGCTGAGTTGAGTTTAAAAACAATTAATATTCCAAATAATGCCAAAGGGAAACAATTATATTTTTGGTTATTTATTAAAGATAAAACTATGAAAATTATTTTTAGTGGTCTCTCTAAAGCAACCACTGTAACTCATGATGGTATTCAAAATAATGATAAAAATGTCAGTATAATATATGTGTCAGATTCCCCTTTCACCATTCAGAGAGGTTTTATAACCAAAAATATCTACAATTTGAGTAGTGATGCTTATGGAGATATAAAAGAATATGAAAAGATTCAAGGAACAATAATGAATGAACTAACGGAAGATGAACAGATGAACTAACGGAAGAACAGGTTGAAGAATTAAAATCTTACTACCGCGCATATCACAAAAAGTGTTGGGCCTACAAACAAGCATTGAAACATTTCAAAAAATACAAATTACTTGGCAACTCATTGTCCATCATCTTCGCATCCGGAGGTGTTGCTTCAAGCATTTCAACTGGTGGTATTGGTTTGATTGCTGTCAGTGCGGTGTCACTTTTGATTCAGGGTTGCATGTCTCATAAAACCCTTGATCTTAAGATCCAAAATTGTACTTATGCTTACCAAAGCTATCAACATCTTCTGAATGAGATAAAGGATATGATGAGAAGTGGAAATTACAATTCATCTCATATTCATAATACGATGAAGAACATTGATGATTATGTGGCAGACAACAGTCCCATTGTTGATAAGTATCTCAGTAAATACGATGAAAAATTTACTTGTTAATTATCAACTGGATTCTATCACCTATTAATGATATAACCTTTTCCCAATATTGTTTATAATCTTTCAATTGTCTCTTTGATTTCGTCACTTTGATATCATTGTGAGGAAGTCCGATAATCTTGAATAATTGCTTTATAATAAATTTAATACTGATCAACCGTTTGCGTCCATCATCAACCTCATGTAGAACACTTCCAATCTCAATAAATAATTTATGGATCTTCTCTTTTTGTTGGTGAGTCAATTGAACATCATTCTCATAAGATATACTATTTATCACATTCTCAATATGGTATTTCCTATGATATACTGATTTTTTTCGTATCATATACATTTTATCATAGAAGTTGAAGTTCTCTGTGATAAAATCATAACCATGAAGTAAACCACAATTCAAACAGGTATTCATACCATTTACAGTTTCCACATCCTGTTCACTACAGCATTGCTCAACCACTATATCAACTTCTACTAATTGTTGATCACAAAAGGGGCATGTTGAGTCCCTCATACTCTTTATTTCATCATGAATATTAGTGTTGCAAGTCATCTTATATTATTATATGAGATTATATTTAATACTCTTCAAATATGCATTCACAAATCTCAACTTTTCTTTTCTTGGAAAACATCCTTCACCTTTTATAGTCATCTCACAAGCTCCACAATCTTAAATATGTTTTAATAAACATTTCATCGCCATACAAAACTTACCACCACACCGACACTTTATATGATAGATTCTACATATCCTTTCACAAATATCACATTTTTTTGTTTTAAACAGATTCATTATATATTATATATATATATATAATAATTTATATGTTATATATTGGTCCCAATAATGATTCAAGGTTTTGGTTCCAGACCGATGTCCCGGGTTTTGGTCTTAGCTCCGCATTTGATTCCTATATTTGGTTCCACATTTGATGACAAGGTTTGGATTATATTTTTTGTTTTAGATTTGGTTTATGGTTTGGTTTTTCCAGCAGTTGATTAATTGTTGGAGAAATAGTTGAGAAATACAGCGCAAAAAACCAACGCAGAGAACAATATGGAAAAATGCGCTAGAACCGCTAAGTACTATACTACTCCTGGGGTTTTTCGTCGAGGCGTGATATAGTACTGAACCTATTGCAGAAAAGGAAGATCTATAAATTAACCGGGAAATCAAATATCGTTTTCTACACGTTAACACACTTCGAAATGTTTTTATTTGTGATACTTCCCTTTGACTCTGCTCACAAGGAGAGAGGGGTACTCCCTCTAATGGTCTTTATAGGTATGTCCAGCCTCAAAGGATATGGTTTTTTAAAGATATTTTGGTCAGAAATAGAGTATCGATTTGGGTCATTTTCAAACTGGGTATGATTTTTGCACTTTTTAGTCTTGAATTTATCGACAAGACCAGCAATCACACATTAGTGGATAAGGAAGGAGATCCAGGAAGCACAAACGTTATGATACAGGGAACTAAGGCAGGTTTGCAATGGGGCATAAGTTTAAGAGTTAGGTCATAAATAGGGAGGAAAACATCGCAGATTTTGGTCTTATAAGCAGGGTAAAAGCTTCGGGAAGCGTGCCGCAAGGCCCCGTCAATTTTTCATAAATTCGAAGTCTTGTGTGTGAGGCTAAATAATGCTAAGAGGTAAAAGCATTTGACGCATAATTTTTCCACCTCCGTGCCAGGCTGCGCGTGATTCGCAATTCGAATGCCGGCTGCGACACTCTTTGTTTTGATGCAATATATTTTTATTTTCAAAAAAGACTTGTTACGTGTGACGAGGGTTATGCAATTATTCACAGAGTCCACCTTCGGCTTATTTATGAAGCCAAAATACAAATGTTGTCAGTGTTTTCATGGAAACCAGCTCAGCCGCGGTACGTCAAAATAAAAAGTCTGTTAATTCTAAAAGCTTATAATAAGACGCGTTCTACTAGAAGTAAAGCTTCTCAAATTGTGGCGGAAAATTTGACAACTGATTCAATTAAATCTAGAAAATGTCGGCACCTTATAATTAAGAAAGCCATAGTCCCTGTTTTGCAATGTAGCAAGGTCAATTAAATTACAATTTGATGAATTAGTTACCTTCCACAGTTTATCAAATCTGTCTGTATTATCGTCGAAGCGTTCAAGTTGCGTGTTCTTTCCCCGTAAATAGCCACAGAAAATCGGCGGGATTGTTATTCCTGACAAGTCTGATTTGTATGTCGCCGTAGTTGTGAAGCAAGAAACAGATATCTTCGTTTCTCTAGAATCATATCATTTTAGTCTGACTTAGAACTATAAAGTCTCCAGTTACTTCTGCCCTTATGACACTTTAAGTTCCTTTTGTTTCCGTGACACGAAATTAAATTAAATTTCAACAGTATCTTTTTGCTACACATGTTTACTTTGTGAATTACAAGCGTTACATTGATAACATCAATACTCACTGTCAATAAATCACTCTAGAACGAAAAACAGTAACATTTGTTAAACTAAACAAATCTAACCGCTTCCATCGGCTTCAAATATCGCATCATCGGGGAAGGGCAAATCGCGTGGTGTGGCGGCGTCTCCACATCGAATACACGACATTCATTTTGGGCACGGCACTCGAAAATTTTGGCCCGCGGGCCAATAGTTTTGGGCACGGTCCGCTTGATTTACACGGCAAAATATGTTCGACGTTTTTCAATGCTGATTTCTGGAACGGCACCCCTGAAACAAGAACGGCACTCTTAAATTTGTGAGTCCCTGCGCTTATATGACAGCGGCTCGCGCTTTCGCAGGCCGTTCAAAAACATGGCAGATTCTCGAGTGCAAAAAGCAATTGAATGGATCGTTGCTTTGAAAAAGCGAAAACGTCTGTCTGATGCATTAAAGCCATGACAATACGGTCTTCTGCAAGCTATTTTGGGCTGTATAATATAACGCCGTATGGCAAATATATCAGAACTCGCTCAAATCTCACGAAAACTCTCCAGGATGACAACAAATTACTGCAACATTAAATGTTCAAGAGTATTTATTTGGTAAATAACCCATACATTGAAGGACTTCAATGTCATCTAATTCCCACACAAATCGTTATATTTCAGCCATAGTTCATTTTGCAAACCCTTATATTAGCCTTGGATGACCTGTGGTTCACGTAGCGAACTTCGGAAACTGTTTGTCAAACGTTTTGCGAAACACTCTGTAAAAAGCCAACTTTTCAATAAGTTTAAAAGTAAAGTACAACATCATTTATATACGACTATTCCACGCTTATAAATACAGGCTAGAATACAGTGAAAGAAGAGAACGCGGAGAAAATTTGCGATTCAAATTTGTCTCTGCCATCGATCGACAACTGAGAAACCTCACAATCTTTCAAAACGTGTAGGTTGTCGAACTGAATCGAGTAGAATATGTTACTTGTTCTCTAATCACTCTAGAGTGAAACGAGAACAAATCATTTTCACTCTAGAAACCATGAAACGCAGACAAGAATCAGGAGTAGGCATCTCGTTTATTGATAGCTAGAACACGGGCAAAATACATGAATAAACATACTACAAACTAGAAGACGTAGGCTAACAATGATGTCAATAATGTACAAACTGGTAATAACCTTTCAGAAAGATTAAATATAATAACAAAAAAGATAACAAATACAAGAAAATTTACAGAACGGTAGCGAGAGATGCCGTCAGGTGACCTTGAATCTGCAAAGAACACCTTATATACCTGATAACAAATAATCACGCACACTGTCAAAACAACTCAGGCGACAAATACCAACACATCTTGGATCAATATCAGTATCTGGGCAACTGCGCACCTACCCCTCCCCTAACCCAACAGTAATACTAACTTATTAACTTATTATAACATGTTGGGTTAGGGGAGGGGT
>CM042758.1:13365414-13368347 GCA_022496165.2 Catalaphyllia jardinei | reverse complement strand
CCCCCCCCCCCCCCCCCCGTCATGGTAATTATTGCACAGTCCTTAACTGAGACTTGCTGACAACAGACTAAGGTCGAAAATTTTAACCGACAACCGGCAAAGTTATGAAATTTTCACCCACAACCGACATTTGGACCCCCCTCCCCCATTCAGACCCTCGTATTTGTCTGTGTGGGACATTTGAAACCCTCTTCAGTTGAAGTTCACAGCCGTATATAAGGGTACACGGACTCCGACCACAGAAACGCGTGAAACAGGAAAAAAATAAAATAAAAATACTCGAGGAATACAAACTCTTAAATAATACAAAATCTACTTCTAGCGTAATACAAAACCAAAAAAAATTCTCACTTGGAAGCGTCATATGTGTGCACATCGATTCAGGCAATCGTTTGCCAACACCACGGTCAAGTAGTTCTTGGATCCTTTTAATAGAGCGTAAGCTTTATCCTGATTTAATTATATGTTAACGATTACGTATACTGTTTTGTCATAGGTTACCTATTTGAAATTTCTGAACTTGACGTGTATTTTTTTTTAGTTCAAGCTAAGCTGTACAGTGCTTTTAAACTGTCAACTGAGTTCACAAGAGATGTTTGATCATCCCATTCAGTGTTAAACATTTCTGTCGGTCCATTCAAGTAATGATCAGTAATTGTAAATAAAATGACCAGTAAAATCTGCATAACACATTTCAAAACTTCGGTTGTACGGCAAGGTGTAAATATATAGACTAGTGATATCTTTTGTCCAGGAACTTCTCAAATCGGTTCCTCTAGGCAAAACGTTAACACTTTCAGGCACCCAGCTGAGGTTTTGCTTGTTTTCGGTTCTTTGAGCTGCACTCGAGATCTTCCTTGTTTTGATCGAGGAGAGACAGAGGAAACACACAAAATTGTTTTAGGTAATTTAGCCGTGTGTTAGAGTCTAGTTCTATATTGGGATATTGACCTTCTATAATTAATGTGCCAGAGGCTAAGATCAAGAAAAATCTTCGGTTTGGGCTGCTAATGGTTATTTGAAATTCCATTCTATACGATATTTAAGCTCGAGAAGATTGCAAAAAGAACGAACAAGGAGAATGAAGAAAACCACAGGAAAACAACAGAACTGGGTGACTGTTCACTTTCATTGTAAGAAGCTGTTACTCTCTCTGGTAACTACTTGGTGTATCCCTCATCATAGTGTATTTAGAACGTAGCATAATATATTCATCCCTATTATAGTGTATTAGATACACTATAATATCTGGAAGGGATACATGAAGTACTTAGGCTCTCTCTTCTCTTAACTCTGCTTGCCATTTAATTACGTGAGACGACGTCTCAAGTTGACACCAGGCAGCTGCCTTCAGTGTTTCGAAATGTTTACGTATTACAGCCAGGATGAGAAATTTAATAACGCCAAAGTTGTCTTAGCGTACTGGACTTAAAGAGCCAGACTAACCGCAGTTCTCGTAATTCCTCGTAATCGTTTCGAGCTCGAACCACTAGTACGCATTGCAAGTAGTTATTGTGTCTTGATTTTTTAAAACAGGGTTAGCAAAGATAAGGTCTCATTCTACCACTTGGCAATTAAAAACAATAAAATATCTGACGCCGGACATTAAGTAAATGGTCCCTAGAAGTCGAGGTCTAAAATTACGCAAATTTTAGAACATTGATTCAGTGACTTGATTTCCATAAAGTTCCAAAACGGTGTCATATAAGTTTAGAAATTTTTAAGTTGAGTTCACTGCAGCGATAGAGTGCCTGGTTAGGGGTTACATTTAACAAATAAAGAAGCCTAAACCGTGTATTACAGTGTGATAAAACACGATGGTCATTTTAGAACACTAGGGAAATGTAGAAAACACGAGCCGCAGACGAGTGTTTTCTACATTTCTTGAGTGTTCTCAAATGACCGGAGTGTTCGCTTCTTCATTTGCTTTAAAATATAGATTTTACACGCGCAAAACAATAAAACACGCGTTTTTTGTGTTTTATACTCTGATAAAACATAGGTTTTTTGACCAATCAGAGCACGCAGGGTCCTATCTATATTTTAAAGCAACTTAAATAGTCAGCAAAACACTACTTTTTTCGCGGTCCGACAAACAACAGGATTTTGCACAACAAACTGAATGAAACATAGCACTCAAATTGTCACGTTGTCTGCACTAAGGTCACAAAGACTGGCCTATGGTTCAATGCCATTAGAACCCGCTGAAACTACGCCTAGATCCAATTTTCCCGAGTCGATAGTGGCTTTTTTCCAAGGTACGATCAGCTAAGCGCTAAATATCGACGAAACAATATTTATGTCTGGCGTAGACTATTTAATGCGGAAATCACACAATCACACACTTTTGCGGCACTGGTTATTAAAGGATTTTAGTATAATTTCAGAGCTGAACAAAGAGTTCCAAGGAATCTGATTGGTCGAGCGGTTCCTTATACAGTATGACGCTTTATATAATAACCCAAGTTATTCTCGCATTTTGTTTGGTTCTCGTCTGTGATCTATTAGAGGACAGATGCACAATTGACGTCATCATTACAAAGTTTTCCCTCTGCCGTTTTAAAATGGCGGAAAGTTTTGAGGATTAGGATAATATTTTATGTGACTGGGCAAAAGATAAGGTACAAAAAAGTCTTGCCGAGGCATTGAACAGGCTTGAGAAGCCAGAAAACGAAAGATAAAGCCGTTTCTTTAAAAAAATGATAGAGAAATAATTTTCTAGCAACCTCAGTCGGCAGTTGAGCGCGACTAAACCACGCACAAACTTAGTCTTAGTAAGCCGAGAACCACTCCGTTATCTCGAATTAAACAAACCCAATAAACAAAATGTTTCTGAGATTAATTTATTTAAAAATTTTAACTTTTCCCAGTGTCAAAACAACTGTTGACTCACAGATTGATGTCAGGAATGAAACATCAAAACATCACTTCTT
>CM042758.1:13357914-13362914 GCA_022496165.2 Catalaphyllia jardinei | reverse complement strand
TAAACGAACAATTCCGTTTTCGTTTTTTTTATGTTTTAATCCGCTGTTCTCTGTTGTTTAGCTCTAAAATTATATTAAAACAATTATTCCCCTCAGCCTCAGTGAATATTTAGTAAATAAACCCCTTCAGCGTTCAGGGGGCTGGTATTTCGGCTAATAATCGGTCCGCGGCTGAGAGATTGTCCCAAAAATGAACATTTGGCCGAGAAGCGAAGCTTCGAGGGCAAATGTAAAATCCCTGTCGCGCAAGATGTTTTAGTGATGGATCTAGGGCTTCGTTTGCCGGCTTGAAATATCCCGAATAATGGAAAACGGCTTTCTTTGAAGGAAACTAGAAAAAAAAAATCTGTCTAGCCCGGGACGAATTGGCTTTCTCTGTTACGGAATTTCTATTCCGCCCGCTGGTTCAATTGAGGACTGTATTACAATCGGACAAACGATCTACATAACAATCACGAGTTTAATCAACCGTCTTTACACTCTCAAAGGTTCTGCTATCTCAATACAATGCAAGCGCGCTTACAGTTTTCACTACTATCTTGTACAATACAGTACCTTGACCTATCACATGTGCAGCTTACAGTAATAGAACTATCGTACGATGTACCTAGAGCAAAGTTACAATGTTCACATGATCTCCTTCCTTATTTGGTTTAATTAACGCGTGCAAGGTACATCAGCTGATAAACTGCGGACTAAGTTCATTCTATTGCGAAATGTTGCACTCTATCACGTAATCATTTAACTAATTTCTTGTACATTTAATATTCGACTTATTATTAATAAACAACTAACTTATTTTCCCCGACATTCACAGTGTTGCGACTGTATGGTTTTCCCTTCCACTAACTTTTCTGGCTTCTGCGTAAAAAAGGTTTCAACATGGTTGACAATTCTGCCGGCTCCATGATTTCAAGTGCGACTGGGATTTATTTCTCCTTCTTCCACGCTTAAGGTTACTATGCACCTTCAGAGGTATCTCGCGTGCAAGCGATGTAGCGCGTCCGGTTTAAACTGTAGATATCTAAACCCCTACACTCTTAAATAAGCTTTGTTACTGCAACACACCTTTTTTGTCCTCAAAACAACTCAGTTAGAGTTGTGTATAAATATACACCTTTTTGTGTGTTACCCGAACACACCTTGGTGAGCTATCTAAACACACCTTGGTGTGTTCCCGAGACACACCTTAAGTTGTGTTTTGTGCTTGTCCTAATTTTCACACACTTTCAGGTGTGTTCTGCAAATAGATGTGTTTTGTCACACTTCTTGATGTGTAACAAAGCATACCTTTAGTTGTGTTCTCAGAACACACCTTACCATTCACCCCAAACTGTAACATTTACATAATTATTTGCACAAAACATCATCAGTTGTCCACAAATAGTTTATTGCCCTTTAAAAAACAATTTATATACAACAATATTCAAATGCCCATCCTGTGCAACTTCACAGAATTTAGACTTGTATCTAAGTTAACTTCTATGGGAAATTAAAGAAAAATTATGCAACAGGCATTACATCATTTGTTTTTTTAAAAAAAGATCATGCATGTATGCAGTATCTCCATTGTAAAACACAATTAATTACAGCTTGCCTTGCACCTAGGCATGTTCACCCAACTGCATGCTTTGCACACTTTTCCTTCGAAACAGTTCGATTGTTTATATACTTAAACTGGAAGAAATAATACTATTAATATTTTATGCCACTCTCATACCTGGAAGCACTTTGAAGATTTTCCCTATGTACCGAATCAACATTCGACACCCATGCATTCTGGGTGCACAAAATAGAATATCATGCATGCTAACATACAAAAGTGCCAAAAATTGCATATTAAAAAAACAGCTGAAAGAGCTACATGGATGTAAGTTGCATGTTTACCCTTTCCCCAGTAACGACACTAGGCTTAATATAGGTTATGTACAATGAGACCAAAAAGAGGTTTTACTTGACTTCTCTTGTTTACAGGTTGGGGACAAGGGGTCTGGAAAATAATAATATTTGTTCCAATTCCAGAACAATGATTTTCAAGAAAGAATTTTACAGTGAGGACACTCGAACCATGAACACTTGATATTTGTTTGACTGTACATTTTGTTAGTGACTATAGAATGCAGGCTCATCCTTTTCACAAGAGCATTTATGTTTTTTACACTTACAAAATGCTATGCATGTAACGCTATACATCATCATAAGAGCTTTTATTTCTTAGTCGTCGAGAAACAATGTACACAAAAATGTCAAATGTTCACGGTTTGAGTGTCCGTACTGTAATAACTGTATAATAATAAGAAATACTATTTGACTATTATTCGCCAAGGGTGAAGTGATGTTGATGTGACAACACTTGGTGTGATCATTTTCCATTTTAGGCAAAACTTTGGTATGTTGAAAACTTAGATTTAGTGAGCCAGTTAAAACTCTAGAAATGCAATATCCAAGGATGGAAATTTAATAACCAACATTAGTATATACCACACAAGTGAATAGTACTTTTCGCGCGCAGATTGCATGCTACATGTAGCTCGGAGGTGATTAGCCAAGTACTATTCACCTCCGAGCAGCCGAAGAAAAACAAAATGGCTTTCGTCGGTATATTGTCACAAATAAAGTTGCTCTTTGGGCCGCTAGTTATTCAGCTTGTGTGTTATATACTAAAACAATTATTCACCTCAGTGTCGGTGAAAGTGGTGGATAATTACCTCCACTTCGCTGAATGATTGTTAAATATTAACTGAGCCTGAGAAGGAAAATAATTTGTCTTAGCATAAATTAGGTGATTTAGGATGAGTTGTTAAAACACACCTGAAAATGTTTGGGGCTCACCGCTGTGAAAATATTGGAAATATTGAATTGATTATGGACTAAAGTAGCCAAGATGTGTTGCCATTAAAGGTGTGTTATGATAGCTCTGACAGATTTCTCTAGTTGAAGAACATTTACATCTCATTAATTTATGGTGTGTTCAAACAAGGGTGTGTAATCATTACACACTTTTTGTGTTCCCTTACACGCATTGGAGTGTTTTCTTAATTAAACCGTGAAATAGAACAGTGAAAAGGTGTGTCACCACTACACACCTTGATGTGTTAGGAAACTCACAAGGTGTGCTAGGGAAACACACCTTATTTAAGATTGTAGATGTACAAATGACGTCGAAACATTGTCAGAACAAAACAGTCGAGTATCAAGGTGGCGCACTAACGGGGGCTGAGTACAAATTCTACAAGCACGAAACCTGTCGTGATCTTGGAACATTAGCACGGCCACCGGAAGTTGAAATTAAGTCGTCTCCAGACTATTCCGCGCATTCCTTTGATTCCAAATCTGCTGTGGTACTGAACAGACCAAGGATAAAATGGAATCTATTTGTGTTACATTGTGACCGAAAATGTTTCAGAAAATTTTATTTTTATGAAATAAGAAACAAGTTGTAAATAATTTTTCAAACAAAATTGTAGAGAGATACAGCACGACATAATAGAGTTCGATCGGAATAGGTGTAAAGACTGAGAAACGCAATTTACTGGAAACTACGTGAGAATTAATTTACAAGATCATTGTTTGACGTCTTTCTACGATAAGTTGTGTCCACGGCCATTCAGTGAATTTTTTACGTCAAACTATTCTAGACATTTTCATTTTGTAATGTGATAGTGGTAATATTTGATAGCTAGGAAGATTTGTTTATTTTGAATTTGTTACTTTGTAAATATTAGTTAAGGTCTAATTCATTGCAGAGTATAGTTGTTACTTGGATCTCATCATAACAGCTTGGACATATCTTGTACATATTCACAGCAATATAAGCATTATTTAGTGTGTGACTAGAGGAGACGACTGAAATTCAGGCTAGTATTATTATGGTTTCATCAAACGTAGAAGAACTAATGTAATTTAGTATAAATGTACTAGCGTTCTATCACGAATGCCGTTCTCTGATTGGCTACGCTAGTCACTATCTATTTAACAAATAGAATGCCCTAGGGCGACTATCAGGCAATAGTGCCCGCTCAGCGAAAGTGGCTCATCAAAGGCAGCTTTCTCCCACAGCTTTTTTTTTAGATATGATGAAAATAATTTAATCCTAAAAGAAGAAATTTACTTACTCTGCTGAATGGAAATGCTTTTCACCCACTATCCACCTGACCGCAAGCCATCCAACAATTATTCTAGAAGAAACCCACTAGAGATGCTGACACATTTAAGCTGATGCTGTTTTTCCTGAGTAATGGCTGTTCAAAGCACCTGATAACAGAATGGATTCTTACATCTCAACACTGGACCACACTACAAAAAAGAATCATTAGAGAGCAAGACAAATAAACTTTTATTAATAGCAACTTAGACTTTAAAGCTTATATTTGGTTCTATTATGATGTCCATCATGCCAAAATGGAGCATTCAGAAATACCAATTATAACCCCAGCCTTAGATACCTCTTCTTGACCCTATAACTTTCCCCAAATAAACCATTTTCCCCTTCTCCCAATACCTACAGTATACATGTAAAATTAACCCCAAGAAACCTTCAAACTGGTTGCTTTTAGTTAACCTATTCACATTTCTTTATTTTACTTCATTTCATTTTACCTCTTTTAATCTGTTATTGAGCTGGAGAGTGCTGTGTTACAGAAGTCACTCCCTTAACCATTAATATTAACATTTAATTTTTTTAATTATCATTATACATACACATTCCCGCCCTCACATACACAACATTTCCTTTTACTTTTTTTTATCAGTGGAGTGGGAACCCTGTTTAGGGATTCCACATTCAACACCTATAATGCCACAAAGGTTGCTAGTCTTACTACTGAGAAATAAATTAATAAAACAAGATAGAAAAACACTCAAGATATACTAATAAACCATAAATTACCTTTTATTACGATAAAAAAAACTCAAGATATACTAATAAACCATAAATTACCTTTTATTACGATAAAAAAAACACTCAAGATATACTAATAAACCATAAATTACCTTTTATT
>CM042758.1:13329444-13341358 GCA_022496165.2 Catalaphyllia jardinei | reverse complement strand
TGGTGTTGACAGGTATGTGATGTGTTGTTTAAGTGCGGTTTCGCCAAATAGTCTGTGCCAGGCATTAATCTGATTAATATTGTTACGTTGGTGTTTAGCTTAGCTGATCGTACCTTGGAAAAAGCATTTCTTGACTCAGGAAAATTGGATTTAGGTTTAGTTTCAGCGGGTTCTAATGGCATTGAACCATAGGCCAGTCTTTGTGCAGATAAGGTGACATTTGGTGCACTATGATTCATTCAGTTTGTTGTCTATTCCATGTGAAATCCTGTTGTTTATCTGACCGGGAAAAGGTTTTGTTTTGCTGACTATTTAAGTTGCTATGTAAGCCTTAACCAGGCACTCTTTCGCTGCAGCTCACTCAGCTTAAAGATTTCAAGGCTCAAATGACACCGCTTTGAAACTTCGCCGGAAGTCAGGTTACTGAATAAATGTTCTAAAATTTGCGTCATTTTAAACTTCGTCTCGTTGGAATGCTTCTAGGGATAATTGACTTACCACCCGGCGTCAGATAAAAGCTTTCAATCGGCCTTTGGACGAATGTTATTGTTTTTTTACTGCCAAGTAGTAAAATGAGTCGTAATCATTGCTAACCCGGTGTTCAAAAAACCAGGTATATATATATAAATGGCAGGGAACAAGGAACCCATGGGAGACGCTCACAATTGCAACTGCTAGGAGTTGACTAGTCACGTTCCCTTTGAAGGGACAACCACGTGATCCATCAAATCACTACCCAACTGTCAATTAGGGCAAAGTATTGTCATGCGTAGTTCACATAAGGTTCTGTTGCGACTGCGCAAAAAGCAACTTAGCATATTTTCATTCGAGGTTATCAAGGTTATCTGGACAGTTTTTACCTTAATTTTAACCGACTATCCCTTAGCGACATCTTGGCGCCAATGTCAAGGGAAAATAAATTAAATATGCGATTTCAAAAGTAACTAAGCGTCCAGAGTCATTAATTTGCATAGGTTAGTATTCCTGGGTGGTTGACCTAAATAAGGCAGCGTGAATAATATATCAGTTACAATCTTGATTAAAAGTTTAATAAAGTGATTCCACAAACCCCGATTCTTACTAATTAGCATTTAATCCTTAAATGCTAATGAGTGTATTTAAAAATATAAAACGCCTGCACGTGCGCCTACAACAATCACGATGTTCTTTAAACTCTTTTTCGTTGAAGAGATTGCAGATGCCGCTTGGAAATAAAGCTCAGCTACAACAACTGCAATGTGTCTGTTATTCCATGACAAGAATCAATAAATGATGCCTACGTGCACAAGCAAAAACGGGCTCAAACAAGAAGTAATCCTTTTTTTTTTTGGTGATCCTCCTCTTTAGCCAAATTGAACCGTTGTATAACCGAACCAATTATCAAAACACGCGCCAGGGAAATCATTCATGACCATGTACACGAACTCAAACGATCTCTTTCCTTGAAGCCTTTTGTACAGTTTCGTGGCCTTCTCTGTAGGAGCGTCTATGCACACCACAGGAGCAGGGTGTACTTGTCTAAGCAACTCCTCGAACACCGCTTTCAACAACTTCTCTGCGATTGCCTCAGCATCTGCAAACAGCAAGCAAATCAATCAATCAATCAATCAATAACTTTATTTACCCACGGGATCATTTCACTAAAAAGTGGTCTTCTAAAGAGCCGTGCACATTAACCTTAAAAGATATAACGTAGTACTTAAAAGCGAAGACTAAAAATATTACAAAACCATTTTAACTATTTTAACTATTCTAGCTATATTAACTAATTAACTTATTTTAATTATTTTAACTTAACTTAGGAATTTTTCTTCAAGTTGTTACTAACATTCGATAGCGGAATAAAAACTATTTAAAGTAGAGGCCTGCCTAGCCTCCACTGACAGATCGTTCCATGTTAATGCACCCCTATAACGAAAACTCTTCTTGAGTGCCTCAGTGTTCGGCCGTGGAATGAAAAGGTTATGTTGGGCGCCCCGAAGATTGTGTCTGTGGATGGTATTTACGCTGGTGAATTTATCAGACAGGTATTCGGGTACAAGGTTATTAACGGTTTTAAACATTAAAGATTTCAATTGTTTAGAACGTCTGTCAGCGAGGCTTTCCCATTTGAGGGCACAAAGAATCTGGGCAGATCTGACATCCCAGCCAGACCCTGTTATGATGCGTGCTGCCCTGTTTTGTAGTTTCTCTAGTTTTTGGCTGAGGCCATTACCGATACATCCCCACACAGCGCTGCAATAACCGAGATGTGGAAGAATCAGTGACTTATATATTGCAACGAGGGTACTTTGGGGACATATCGGTCTTAGCCTCCTAAGGGCAGCAAGTACTTTAGCAACTTTGCTAACGACCTCAGAGATATGAGCTTCCCACGAGAGTGTTTCATCCACCTGGACACCTAGGCACTTGTAACAATTGACTCGTTCAATTAAATGGCCATCAAGGCAAATGTGAGGTTCACTAGGGAGCAAAGATATTTTATGCCTTGTCCCTGTAAACAGGCACTTGGTCTTGACGACATTCAGACTTAGTCGGTTAGAGTCCAGCCACTGTTTCAAATTGTTCAGATCGTGAGTCAGGGATGAAAACAGCTCTTCAGGGTCGCTGGAGGCAAACGTGAGGTTAGTGTCGTCGGCGTACATCCTCACATCTGATAAAAGGTTACAGTTTGGAAGATCATTAATGTACAGTAGGAATAGCAGGGGGCCGAGGATTGAGCCTTGGGGCACCCCACAACGTATGCGATTAGTTTCCGACTTCACATTATTAATAACTGTGACCTGAGTTCTGTCAGAGAGGTAGTCTCGGAAAAGATTCAGACTTGCACCTTTAAACCCATACAGCTCCAACTTTGACAGAAGGATCTCATGGTCAATAGTATCAAATGCCTTCTTTAAATCTATAAACAGAATGGCATTTGTCAAACCACCGTCGATGTTAAGATACCAGTTGTCTGTGATATCGATGAGAGCTGTAAGAGTAGAGTGCTTGGGTCTAAAGCCAGACTGATATTTAGAAAGTAGGTTGTTTTCATTTAAATATGCATATACCTGATTAAAAATGGCTTTTTCAAAGAGTTTGCCTATTACAGAAAGTACAGAAATAGGCCTGTAATTTGCTGGGTCAACCCTCGAGTCAGCTTTGTAAATTGGAGTTATTCTAGTACTCTTCCAGTCGTTGGGAATGATTCCAGTGGAAATAACTTCCTTTGATAAAGGTTGGTCGCGCCACTGTATAACCCACGATAGAACCTTCACTGTCGATGGCCACACGTGCAAGACTGCCAGTCATGCGAAGTCATTTGGACAAAAACGCATGTCGTTCAAAGCCAAACACCGTGGTGTCGTACATGAATAAAGCTTGCTTATTCACTTCTTCAATGCGTTTGATTTTTACGTTGGGTGATGTTATCGATGTCTCAGAGAAGCAAGCTATGGCGGTTGGAATGTTAAAGATGAAGAATGCTTCATAAAAAAGACTACGAAATCCATTGCCTTTGTTAATTTCCTCCCGCTTCAGACCCGAAATTAATGCAATGCTGGGAAAATGTTTCACACTTGCCATACCCGCGTCATGTACCTTCTGGCCATATTCCTTTCCTCTAAATTCTTTGCTCGCTATATAAGAACCACCGAAGGCATAGCTGTCGCCATATTTTGCCATTGTCGCACAACAAATAGGTATCCCGTTCAACTCGCCAACAAATGCCGCTGTCGGATCACAAGCCATGAAACATTCAGCATCTTGTAAACCCGGCCCTCAACCTTCCTTCACCATGGTGTTTATGATTATGTTTATGATGATACTTTCGAACTCCTCTTCTGTCTGAATGAGGCGAATTCTGAACTGCTCCGTGCCAGACAAGCCAGTATAGGGTTTGTTAGGAACACCAAGCAGTCTGTTTCTTGGAGGTTTATAAAGTCCGTGAAGAGCCGAATTGGTCGGGGTGAATGCAAAACGACTGACCGAACAGCGAGTAGCAAAGCCACGAGTCGGGAAGAGGGCCACAGAAGAGTAGTAGTAAGGAATAGGGAGTCTCACTTCAGCCTACTTCCAGGTTGTTGATTTAAGTCTTTCCTGTTTTAAAAATGCGTGTCTGCTGAAATTCTGTATGATAGTATCCTGTGGGACAGGGATTCCCTTTCTTTGATTCTCGCAACCACTTAATCCATTGGTAACTAGGGTAAAATTAAACAACAAAAAAAACGGGCCGCTATTTGCGCAAAAATATGCTAAGATATTTGTCCGCAGACATTATCCGTTCGAGAGGTTGCAAGCAGAGGTTCCCTCTCGTCTCTTGTCGAGCATAACGAGAAGACAATCTTTGCCACGCAAGGTAATCCATGCAATAGATGCGCCCAGAATGATTAGAAAAAGAAGCAAAACGCATACATGATAGTACAAATGACTCGCCAGATGCCGAGATAATTTGTTTTCGACGGTTGCAGGACACAAACACAACGTCAACAGTAAATAATCTAACGTAAACAAAAAACTCTTTTCACATGAGGTCAGAGTAAATGCTAACATTAAACAATTATTGAATGACGTTTTTTGTGATATCCAGAATAATCAAGGTCGTGATAAGGGTTATAAGCCAAAGCCGAAGGTTGAGGCCGATAACCCTCACCGAGACCTTGATTATACTGGATATCACGCAGACATTCTTTGCGCTTGTCACAAGCCCGAAGAATGTCTGCGTAGGAGGCTAGTGTTAAAAACGGAGGCAGGTCAAAACGTTGTCTCCGCGCTGCACTGCACCAAATCTTGTGATAATTTCGCTAGAGATAATGCAGTGGTTGTTTTGTGGTGTTTATGATTTCATATTTGTGGGAAGAAGTTTTGTATGAACGCACACTTGAGCTTTCATTTATATCACGCACGTGCGACTTTACTTCAACACGATAAAACCAGTTATACACTAATCACCCTGATTGGAAACGATTCTAAAATATTTTGTAACTAATCTTAATAAACGCGAATACAGCATGAGGGGCGGACATCTCTCGAGTTATTTTTTGTGAAAAAGATACCTCTTAGTCGGCGCGTCGGCTTTGTTATGGACGGGTGGATCAGTGAGAGATGTATGCATGTCACACCAATCAGATTGGATCTACCACCATTAAACACCAATCAAATTTCCTGTTGTAAAGGGTAAATGATATGCGAGAAGATTTGGTGCCGATACATTTGAGAACGGCCATATTTATTCTTCTGTAAAAGAGGAGGAAGTATCCATATATTGGGTTTACCTCGACATTTTCTGTGGGTTAGACTGAGGATTTTCCGGGGCGGGTTTGATAGTCGTTAGCAATTGGATAATCAGTCAAAGAAACATAGTGTTTGGGATATAACTGCGAGCATGCGATGAAGGGTGAGATTTTCCCATTACTACTAATGTTGATGTGGTTTCTATGATAGGAACAAGTGTATTTAAGGGGGCGGAATGCACTAGTGGGAATGTGAAGAGGTTGTGACCAGGTTCGAATCGTTTGAGTATTGTAGTGAAACCTAAATATTGCTGCAGAGTCGAGGGCGAGTCGTTAATTTCAGCGTCCATTGATCAGTTTCAGTGCTACGTTTCAACGAGAAACGCGAAGAGACTACGATTAATTTCGTCAACAGAACAAAAAGAAATTATTCTGTGACGATTTTACATTTATAAAGGTTCTTGTTTACTACTGGGATGAGAAGATACGTTATAAATGAAACTTAATCTTTTCTCGTCAATGTACGAATTGTAGTAAAAGTATTGGGAGTTCTATGATTGTATTAAGTACAAGGACTTTGGTGACTGAATAATAAGACTGACCCGTAGGTTGCCGGTTTGTGATTTTTAGTCCGGTTTGGAGGGGATTGTGACAGTTACATAATATACATTGGGTTGCTTAAGTGTAATGGTGGCAAGTTATGAACGACATGAGTTTTGCGTTTTGAAGTAGTTCATAAGTCAGTAGTAAACAAATGGGAAGATATATTTTATTTCAGGTTACAAAGGGTAGCTTGATACTTTTGTTTTTCACAACGAGTAAATTCAATTAGAGGTCACGAATCGTCGCTTCTAGTTCAAAGGACATTTTTTTAGAGGAGACGAGACTATTTAGATTTGAGACAGTTTTAACGTTTACAAAATAAATGGAAGTAACAATTGTTTTGTTCTTGTATGCAAATGTAACGAGATATTTTTATTTTTAGTTACAATGGGTAAAGTAATGTTTTTTCTTTTTCTTACTTTCTTTTTTCGGAGAAGTAGTGTTGTTTTGTAAAAAAGGTAAACTTACGACTCGTACAAAATTTTTAACTGAAAGGTTTCGGAGATAGCAGAATTAAATCGAGGACATGTGAAATGTTCTATCAAACAAACTACAGTAATCTGACACGTCTCCAAATTAATATAGATATCATTATATTTTCTAACAGGCAATTTGATTCGTTCTTTGATACAACCCATGCCACAATGTGTTTGGTGTGACATGCGCACACGGATAACACCCCGTCGCTCACCGATCGCAAAGCCCTTTCGACCCCAAGAGCAATTTTTGCTCAAAAATACTCAAATTAAGAGAACTATTTGCATTTTATACGAAACGTAAGTTACTTTTTTAACAAAACACTACTTCACCGATAACAGAAAGAAAGAGAAAAAATTTCTGATACGTTGAAAGTCTGATTTAAACAAGAGGCCATAACTTGTTAGCTCTAATTGAGTTTACTCCCATGTGAAAAACAAAAGTTTTAAGTTACCATTTTTAACTAAAAATAGCAATATCTCGTTTTGTTTGTTCAAACATCTCATGGGAACAAGTGGTGACGATTCGTCAGCTCTAATTGAATTTACTCCCTTGTGAAAAACACGGGTGTCAAATTACCCTTTGTAACTAAAAATAAAAATATCGCGTTACATTTGCATACAAGAACAAAACAATTGTCACTTCCACTTATTTTGTAAACGTTAAAACTGTCTCAAATCTAAATAGTCTCGTCACCTCTAAAATATGTCCTTTAAACTAGAAGCGACGATTCGTGACCTCTAATTGAATTTACTCGTTGTGAAAAACAAAAGTATCGAGTTACCCTTTGTAACCTGAAATAAAATATCCCTTCCCATATGATTTGTTTACTACTGACTCATGAACTACTTCAAAACGCAAAACTCATATCGTTCATAACTTGCCACCATTACACTGAAGCAACCCAATGTATATTAAGTAACTGTCACAACTGTCACGGACTAAAAATCACAAACTGGCAACATACACGTCAGTCTTTATTATTCAATCACCAAAGTCCTTGAACTTAATACAATCATAGAACTCCCAAGACTTCATATACGTCACTTAAGTTATCTTAAACAAGAAATTTTCTTTTTCTTCTACTACAATTCGTGCTGGCTATTAATGTGATAAAGCCAAAACCCTAATAATATTGACGAGGAAAGATTAAGTTTCATTTATAACTTATCTTCTCATCCCGGCCCAGTAGGAAACAATGAACATTTATATATGTAAAATCGTCACAGAATAATTTATTTCTGTTCTGTTGAAGAAATTAATCGTAGTCTCTTCGCGTTTCTCGTTGAAACGTAGCACTGAAACTGATCAATGGATGCTGAAATTAACGACTCGCCCTGGACTCTGCAGCCGAATACTAGGTTTCACCACGCAAACAATTCGAACCTGTTCACAACCTCTTCTCATTACCACTAGTGCATTCCGCCCCCTTAATACAATTGTCCCTATCATAGAAACCACATCAACATTAGCAGTAGAGCGGCTAACACTCATTTAACTCAAAACCTTATATAATGGGAAAATCTTACCCTTCATCGCATGCTCGCAGTTATATCCCAAACACTATGTTTCTTTGACTGATTATCCAGTTAATGACTATAAAACCCGCCCACAAAATCCTTAGCCTAACCTACAGAAAATGTCGAGGTAAACCCAATATATGAATACTTCCGCCTCTTTTACAGCAGAATAAATATGACCGTTCTCAACTGTATCGGGACCAAATCTTCTCACATACCATTTACCTTTACAACAGGAAATTTGATTGGTGTTTAATGGTAGATCCAATCTGAATGGTGTGACATGCATACATCTCTCACTGATCCACCCGTCCATGACATACCCGACGCGCCGACTAAGAGGTATTTTTTTACAAAAAAAATAACTCAATAAATGATGGAGAGCATGTGTGAGCTCCACATGGTCGGAGGTGGTTTCTGAGCGGAGCTTAATTTTTCTTCTTTTATAATATTTCCTTGGTATTTTCGACCTTAATCACATCTTGGAGTGATGATATGTAGTGCCAATTTCATTGGAGAAGACTAGTGGGAAACATAAAAGAGGAGAAAGAGGTTCATTGGAAAAAGAAGATACCGTTTCGAAACGATGCAAAATGGCGCACTTGTTTCGAATTTTGTAATAGTACTGCTGAAACTAACTTTGCTATTAAAAATTCACGCGGGATATTTCTCCCGTAAAGGACAATGCCAAGGTAGCCTCCAGGACATGGCGCGGTTTTCTGGAACCGTTCCAAAGAAGATGCACTCCATCATGGCGTGTTTCTGACTAGCACGAGAAGCGTGAAGTTCGCGCGCGTTACTCGCTCGCTGCAAACCCTCGTTGAAAGCATCGCTTCCTGCAATCATCATCATCGTCGTCATCACCATTTATCATCCATCTACAAAACGGTGCAGCGATGCAAAAGATTCGTACATACACACATTACACGAAGTGACCATGAAAATTGCATAAAACTAACAAATGAGATGTAAAATTTCGATCACAAAATATACCTGTATAAGAAAATCATAATACTTGTTCCGTGGTACTGTTGAGGTTATGTTGAAATTAGTTAGGCGTCCCTGGCCCGCATGGCCCGTGGGGGCTGGGCACTGTTAAGAAAAAACAATATGGGATGAGACATGGTGAGCGAGTTTTGTAAAACTACAGTGAGTTTCAGGTTATTAAATTGTGAGTAATATTGTCGAAAGAAGCAATTCCGACAGTACAAAAGAACACTCCTGAAAAAGATACGCACATCAATAGAATACATGAGGTTACCATGTAAATTGTATAAAGCTAACAACTGAGGTGAAAAGACCGATCAAAAAACACAGATTTTTAAATTAATCAAGATCAAGAAGTCAACCCGACATAGTACCGAGTTGCAGATGAACTTAAAGAGAAATAAAATTACAATATCCAGCATACATTATAGGCCTACTCTGGGACCTTAAGTCGCCGTAACTCAAGGCGACTTTGGGCGATTTAAGGCGACTTAAAGCGACTTAAGGAAAATTGGCAAAAAAAAATAATTCGACTTTAGGTGACTTAAGGCGACTTAAGGCGATTCAAGGCAACTTAAAGCGATTTTATTTGACTCAAGTAATAAAACTGAACGCTAGCAAAGTCCATAAAAATTCAAAAATATTCACAGAATCCCTCACAATAAACCAATATTACCTAATACATATATTATGATAATTATCTTGCTTACTTTTGTATTGCTATAAGTCACCATAGTCTCAAGTATCCCCAGTTTCAAACCATTTTAGCTAAAAATGGTTAGAGAATTACCACAACAGTTACTGTTCAATTATATAGTCCAAGCTAGTCAATAAATAGCCAGGAATCAACATGGCGACTGGTATATGCCCAAAGTAATTATATCAAAATACAAAGCAACATCTAACAATACTATAAATATATGTAAATAGTGACATAACTTTTAAGTTTAAGAAAATAGAGATGATATACAAAAAACGAATTAATTTTCCACAAAATATTTAAAGTTACACAAGATTCTTTGCCTGTATTAAGTTTAATTTGGGGCTCTTACTTGGTTTAGAAGACACAGTTGGTGTACAACAATTGAAAACAAAAGGACAAAAAAAAAGCAATGAACAAAATAGCTTAGTGAGGAGTTCTATTGTGATGTGTCCTGTGCTGTCCTGTGTCCTCTACACCAAGGAGCCTTCACAATTAATTTTACCGAGGTAACAATTTTATAATTATTTTTATTATTATAATTATTAGTATAAAAATTGTTACTTTGGTAAAATTGTCTCCAATATTTTTGGTACTTGTATTGTCGATTTTGGCATGGAAGTTAGGCAAATCACATGCCTTTCCAACAGCATCCATAGTTCACTGATCCTTTTCTGGGACCCAACCAATTTGTTGTTCTCCTTCCTTTGTCAGAGAAAACACCCCAATACCATTTTGCCAACCACGTGATAACTTCTGGTCCTTGGCAAGAAGACTTCCTTTCCTGTCTTCCCAACCACTTTCTGGCTCCATCAAACTTTGACGTTTCACTTACAGAGAACCGAATTTTGTTGGAAGACCTCTACTTCCGCTAATCGGATCACCAGGAGCAAGTTCCAAGTTTTGACTTGGTTCAGCCCCGCAGCGCTTGACCTACAAAAAATGAAATAACACTTAAGTTTAAAGTTTTGTGTTTGGGCTTGTAACAGTATTAGGCTGCATTTATTTAGTCAGCAGAAACTAACTACAAGTATCAGGCTGTTTTTGACGCAAGAATCATAAAATAGAACTAATTAAAATACCTTGCAGTTGTCCAGAAATTATTGAGTCACAACGAAATTAAACAAACTGATGCTTGCACTACGAACACTGCCTCGAATTGTGTCGCCGGGACGATTTTTCTTTCCACAATACAAGCAGGTAGCCAGTTAATAGAAAGAAGGTGGACTGTCTTTGTGAGTGTAGACTTCAAAGATTGCAGGCCAGCATGATAATCTACTCCACGAGGGAAAAGCACGTGAGTGGTCTCGTGTGTACTTCAGTCCAAACAAACTAAGTCACGTGCTCAAATGTTGGACCAGCGGCCATGTTTGCTGCTAAAAGTTTTTCTCGGAATAGGAGAGGTTCATTCATCTATGTTGAACATCAAACTAACGATATATACGAATAAACTGTCAAAGCCTTATGTTGGATAAATACATATGCCTTTAGTAGGTTCTTTGAGTTGCAAAGTTAGAACATGCGCAATTGGTCGAATATGGTGGTGGAAGCTTGTAGAGCAGGTTTATGCTGGAGAAATGGCCCACTTTTGTCACTTTTTTGCTCTGGGTAGGTAAAGTGTCTAAACTTCAGTTTCAGTTCAGTTCAACAGACTTTGGATTACCGCATTTGTACTACTCAATGTAAAAGTGACTGGCAAAAATGTAGCTTTTCTCCAGAATACCTTTCTATTTAATTTTTTTTACTTTGATCACCCAGAACTGTAAGTTTGATCTGATTCAGTAAATATATAAATAAATTATTGCAGCCACAGTCATTTGCTTTTTTTGCCATCAATCATATTTTTATTCATTTCCTGGAGATAACACACAGTGTCAACCTTTTGATCAACTCACAATGAAATACAAAACAAAAATTAAGTAGGAGTATACATTGTCACAGAGATACTTCCTAATTCAGTATTGTTTGCAGGAATTAATCATACTATTTAACACATGGTGGTTTGACAGGTACACAACTGTTATAACAAGTTGTTTCCATGTATGTGAAAGCCATTGCCTACCTCATATCAACTCGTCCTCCATTGCAGGGTTTCCTCCCCCCAACCACCTCCTAGTTTTACATCTGGGAGAGGGGGAAGGGCATTGTGAGAGTACAGTATCTTACCCAAGAACACAATGGGTGATCCCTCCTAGTGGACACAATAGGACTTCTTAATTATTTGGCTATCATGCCTCCTCCTCTGATCCTTATGACTGGAGCTGAGTTTACCTATTCTCCAGCTTAATATCCTCCTTATGGGTACAATTTAAAAGGAGGGAACCCTTATAACATTGTGTAACCAATATTGACCTAAGGTGACTTAGGCGACTTAAGACGACTTTAGGCGACTTAAGGCGACTTTAGGCGACTTA
>CM042758.1:13303093-13321098 GCA_022496165.2 Catalaphyllia jardinei | reverse complement strand
TTTGTGTCTCAACTGGGTTTTAATTACTACGCCTTCGAGCGGCTTATTCGCAACTATAATTTTTATGCGTAATTTGTTGGTAATTAATATATATATAAATACGTAGCTATTTACTGTAGTTTTATATTTTCTGCTTGTATTTTTATAATTTACTTTACCTCGGAGATATTAGCTAAGTCCAGCTACTCTGTAAATCCGAGATTTAATAAACTGTATGTATGTATGTAATTAATGCCGGTCTGGGAAATTTACCTGCTAGTCCATTGCAGGGTTATACTCCCCAGCGTGTAATTTGCCAGTACCCATTTATACATCTGTATGTGTGCTGTCGTTAAAATTATTTTTTAATAATTAGTCAAATGAACTGAATACCGTGTTGTTGTTAATACATTATGATATAGGTTTTGTAGTCTGCAGACCTCTCAGAGTTGTTTTGCTGTTCGTTGTAAATTTTTTTACACGTATGGCACTATGCTGAGCTATAGCGATACAGTTATGTCATCTATTCTCATTGATGTGCCAACAAGAGGTTTATTGGCTGTGGAAACAAGGATTCTTTTCTTCTATGGCTGGCAAAATTTAAACAGGCTAAGGAAAGTTCACTTTCATTCCAAAATGCTGATTTAAGGACGTTCGCGCCCAAAAACTTTGACTGCAGGTAGAAAATGAAAAATTAGATTAAAAACGTAAAAAAAATCGGGGCTCACCGAACTCGTTTTGAAGATAAGGCGTAGCACAGACCATAGCATTTCTAGGATTTCCAGTCATTCAAGGCGATTCGGGCCGGATTAATTACTATCAGCCTTTAGTAAATTCTCAGCTCCGACTATTGCATTTCTAGCGTTTTGATTAGCTAAAAAACTCCGACTATTTAACAATTAGACTACGAGCCCGAGTTTTCTACGAGCAGATAGTCAACGGGGCGCAGCTATCGCTCCTAGAAAACGAGTACTCTAATTTTTTTAGTATAAATTTACCGTGGTCTCATTGCATAAAAGAAAAAAAATGTCAAGTAACGCGTAGAAAAGAACTGTTTTATTACATTAGATCAGGTTCAAACGTGATGCGCGATGTGCGCTGATGCGTAACTGATGACTATCAGCAGTTATAGTTCACCACTAAATTTTCTCCGATTCTTATTGGTTTAAATTGATCACGTGACGCGATAGTGTTCATCCGCGGAGGGCCACTATCAGCCCATAGTGCCCGTCCGCCGAAAATACCCGGATGGATAGTAGTCGTCCGCCGGAAATACCCGGATGGATAGTAGTCGTCCGTGAAAATTTTGTTGTAAACAAGCGGGTTTCGTCGAAAATAAACAACTGAAATTGTATTAAGGGCTTTTGTCTGTTTTATTTTTTAAATTTTATATTTGGCTTTCCCGGCTTTCGTATCGAAATCTTGAAAATAATTCAATTGAAGTCTAACTGATTTTTGAACTAGCGTGCGGAAGAAAATTTAGTGGTGAACAATAAAGACAATAGAGTGTTTATGTCTCGGAACTATCGGTCTGATAGTTCCTCGACAGAAACACTCTATTGTTTAAATAGTCATCAGTAATTTAGCCAATCAAATTCACGGATTCACAATAGACAACAGTAAATTTATACTAAAAGCCAATAGTCGGAATAATTGTTATATATTTAAGTTGAAGAATCATATCTAAGTTATGTGTGTTAACACAGCATATATAGGCCTATTTGATAGATCTTTGCTACATGCATGTATCATAAATTTAGCTAAAATTAGCCTTAAAAACTACAACTTCTAAGTCACGCACACCTGTATCCATGTACCAATTCGACCCTATTTGAATAGTATATAAGAAATATTTAAAACTTTCCACGTACAGATTTTTTTGTTTTTTAGTATAATGAAAAGAATCAGAAAAGGAAGTGATCTGCCGAAAAAACAACAACAACAGCAACAACAACTTTATTTATAGTATAAATTCAGTACAAGAGGAAAAAAAGTGAAAATGAAAAATTAATAGTAAATTTAAAAATGAATAATAAATTTACAATAGGAGAGTTACATAATTTTTAAACAGATTTTAGCAAATTATTAAGTCATTAAAACGTTAACATAATGAAGAACTCAAGTTTAATTGTACGTTTTTAGGGCAGAGGTAATTTGGGAAATATCAATGTAGTCATCATGCTTCTTAAGAATATCGAGAAGGAAAGAGTGGAGTTTGTTTGGAAGTGTTTCTTGGGGAGCTCTCTTAATGATTTTTTTTTTTTTTTCCATTCTTTATTGTTATTCATTACAGTTCTATTAATACCAACACATATACTCCCTTACTTACAATACTTCCAATACCTAAATCTCTAAATATTGCAACACTGGTCAGGATGCAGGGGAATTCACAGGGTTTTAGCTACAACTATATCAGAGGATGTCTTTTCGTTAATCGATTTTCACTTTAGATATTTGTTTTAATTGATATTTTCCAAATTGTACTTGAGAGATAACTTATTGATAAATTCGTGCATGTAGATGCCCTTACTATTGATTTTGTTTGAGTAGATGTAGTGGCGCATAGCTAGGGTAGTGTAGTTAAATTTATAGATTAGCTTTGTTTCTTTGGAGCTCGGAATAATACCGAACAAGAGTTCCTTCGTCGTCGGAGAGATCTGACAACAATTAGCTTCATTGAACCATTGGATAACTTTTTTTGTAAAGGAGTCAGTAAACGGACAGTCAATAAAAGTGTGCTCAATAGAGTCCTTACTCCCACAATACAGGCATTCATCATCAGCTTTGATACCGAATTTGAAAAGTTCTTTCCCAGTTATTACGATTCTGTGAATTAGTTTAAATTGAAACTCTCTTAGCCTAGTTTCCTTACAGACGTTTTTCAGTGACTTGAAAATACTGGTCCACGAGTCCTTATTTATAGAGAGATTTTCACTCCAACGTGTGGGGCCCGTTTGATCATGGGTGTGAGTCTTGGAAACAAGCAATTTATAGAAATCTCTTGACCTTGCCGTGCAAAGATTAATTTGTACTGAATCATTCAGAAGAAATATATTGTCCTGACTGGTAAAGAACGATTTATCAAGGGTATCAGGGTGTTTGGCTATGGACAGGAGGTGCTTAGGAATGGCGCTGAGCACTTGATAGTATTGTAGAAAGCTGGTTCTGCATGAGTATTTAAGTGAGAATGCTTGAAAAGTTAACAGATTGCCGGTTTCATCTAATAAGTCCTTAATAGAGATAATACCCTTCATGAACCAGTCCCTCCAAAAAAATTGTTTCCCCCCAATAAGTATTTCTTTGTTGTTGAATAATATTAAATTTTGTTTTTGGTCATAATCATATAGGTTTTTTAAATCATTGAAATTATCAAGGATATTCTTATAAAAGACTGGTAAATCTTTGAAGTGTTTTGTATCGTAGTTGCACTTTAAGAGAAAGTTTAGGCCACCCACTTTCTTAAAGAAATGGTTCGGAATGGTGCACCAGTTACTGTTAACAGATTTTATCAATCTAGGGATCCATGCAAGTTTTAAAGCTTTGAACATAATACTTGTATCAGTCATGCGGATTCCTCCTCTATCTGGGTCTTGATAAAGGCCAGATCGTTTTATTTTATCCTTTTTGTTTCTCCAAAGAAATCTAAACAATTTTGTTTTTACTAAATCCGCCGTTCCTTGAGGAACTATAAGGTTGGAAGCCGAATAAACTAATTGTGAAAGACCCAAGATTTTTAGTATCATAACTCTTCCGAATATTGTTAAGTCTCTTGAACTCCACATATCCAGTTTAGTTTGGAGTTTTCGAATCTTCTGGCTAAAATTGAGGTCGTTGTTCCCTTTTTCATCATAAGAAAAATGGATCCCAAGAATTTTCACAGGACAACGAAACCATGAAATATTTAGAGGTTTGTTTTTATTATTCATCCATTTTCCTAACCAAATCGCCTTTGTTTTCTTCACATTTAAGTAGAGACCAGCTAGTTTCCCAAAGTCTTCCACTATTTTCAGTGTTTTTTCTAATGATCCTAAGTCAGCGTTAAATAGGGTGGTGTCATCTGCAAACTGAGAGAGCTTGATTTCATTTCCAAATATCTCGATGCTTTTCACGGTTGAGTCCTGACGAATTTTATTAGCAAGCAGTTCGACTGAAAGAATAAAGAGGTAAGGAGAGAGAGGGCATCCCTGACGCACTCCTTTAGACGGTTTAAACCAGTTCGTTCTATTGCCGTTATTGACTACAGTACTCTCTATGTTTGAATAAAAAGTGCTGACCCAGCGTTTCATGTCAGATCCAAAATTAAAGTAGTCGAGCGTTTTCATTATAAAGGGCCATTCGAGAGAGTCAAAGGCCTTCCGAAAGTCTAGTGATGTTAATATGCCTGAAAGATTCTGTGTTTTTGTTATTTCCATTACGTCGTTTATGAGACGGATATTTTCTCCTATATAGCGTCCTTTAACAAAGCCTGTTTGATCTGGGTGAATTAGGGTTCCAAGTATTGGTTCGAGACGTTTTGCAATTGCCTTGGCGGCAATCTTAAAGTCGACATTAAGTAGCGTAATCGGTCTCCAATTAGAGAGATCTAAGAGCGAACCTTCCTCTTTTGGGGTAAGTGTGATTATTCCCCTTCGTTGAGAGATGCTAAGTTCACCTTTCGCATGTGCTTCGTTAAAACTTGCTAATAAATCATTTCCCAGTAGATCAAAGAAATATTTATAAAATTCTATTGTGAAGCCGTCTTCTCCGGGGGCTTTATCATTCTCGAAGGTTTCTAGAGCTTTTCTGCACTCGTCGTATGTTAGTGGACCTTCGAGATTATCTCGCTCTTCGTCCCTGAGGGTTGGGATTTCTAGATTACGGACAAACAAATCGCACGCTTCATCTGAAAAGTTTCCTTCGGATGTATATAGATTTTTATAAAAAGTTTCAATTTGATCTAAAATCACATTTTCATTATTTGTAGTTGATTCATCCTGCAATCTGAGCTCACTGATGGTCTTTTTATTGTAGTTTCGTTTTTCTAGGTTGAAGAAATACTTTGTTGGCCTCTCTCCGTTTTCTACCCAACGACATTTAGCTCTTAACATAGCCTGTTTACCCTTTTCCTCATAGATCAATTTGAGCTCAGATTTAAGATTTTCATATTCTTGTAACGTTTCATCGATATCGGGGGAGGAAAAGTTGTTACAGATGGTGTTATCTAGCAGGTCAAGTTTAAACAAAATGTCATGTTCACGGTCTCTAATCCGTTTGCATTTACTTTTGGAATATGAGATCGTCGCCGATCTTATTTCCATTTTGATCATCTCCCAAAAGAGTCTCTTATCGGTTAGATGGCAATAGTAGTTAAGTGCTTGCGAGTACGTGTCACGAACCCTGATAACATACTGCTCATCGTTTAGGAGGGTGTTGTTGAATTTCCAAAATCCCGGGCCTCTGGGGTATTGGTTTGGTAATGATAATGAAATGAATATCGCGTCATGGTCAGGAGCGATTGCTGGACAAATCCTCGTGCTTTTAACACGTAGTGTGAGGTTTTTTGCAACTAGAAAGAAGTCGATCCTAGATTTTACCTTTAGAGATTTTGACTCGTATGTAAACTTACGTAATTTGGGGTGCCGAACTCTTTGAATATCTACTAAATCAAACATTTCCATGGTCGTGTAGACGAGATTACTGTAAACTGTCGGCCTCCAAGGTGCACCCCCTATTTTGTCTTTTTTTGACAATGTGCAGTTCCAGTCACCACCAACAATTAATGAAGTAAGTTCTGTTTTGTCAATAATCTCTTAATGATGCTGGCATCTCATTCCAAAAAAGAGGGGGTCACCGAGCATCCAACAAAAATATTCGCACATCAAGTTGAGGCAAAGGTCATCAGCTCTATATTTTGTTGAGTTTTCGACGCTGTTGTTGTTGTTGTTGTTCTTGTAAATCAATGATCGATCGATCTTTTGCCGTTGAATTGAATGCTTTATGTGTATGAATATTAATAAAGTGGACAAGTCCCTAACTTAAAGAACAACTACAACATAACAACAGTCTTTTAAGAAGCTGAATAATCCGTGATAAGAACTAAACATGCAGCCGACCCGAACGAATAAAAGTTAAAAGGGATGAAGGGGGGGGGGGGCCAAGGTTTGGAATCCTTAATCAAAAGTCGTAAGTTTGCTACAGTGCTTACCTGAAATGAGTATTAATCGATGAAAATTTATTCCTTACCTGTAAATTTCATGGAATCCTGTAAGATGACAGCGACATTAATACCTAACGCTTTGTGGATTCTATCAAATATTTTGACGCATCTGATGAATTCAAAACGCAGAAATGATCTTACCGCAATTAAGACAAAAGAAACGTATTCCTGCTGCGACGAAGAATACAACTCGGGGGTCACCGAACTCGTTTTGACGATAAGGCGTAGCACAGACCATAGCATTTCTAGGATTTCCAGTCACTCAAGGCGATTCTGGCCGGATTCATTACTATCGGTATATATTTAAGTTGAAGAACCATATCTAAGTTATGTGTTTAACACAGCATATATAGGCCTATTTGATAGTTCTCTGCTACATATGTCATTAAATCAGCTAGAATTAGCCTTAAAAAAAATACAATTTCTAAGTTACGCACACCTGTATTCATGTACTAATTCGACCCTATTTGAATAGTATATGAGAAATAATTAAAACTTCCCACGTACAGATTTTTTTGCTTTTTAGTATAATGGAAAGGATCAGAAAAGGAAGTGATCTGCCCAAAAAAAGGGGGGGTCACCGAGCATCCAACAAAAAAATATTCGCTAACAAAGTTAACGCAAAGGTCATCAGCTCTATATTTTGTTGAGTTTTTGACTTGGTGTGCGCACTTGAAAATGACGTGGCACGCGCTTGACCAATGAATAGCGTGCGCACTAGAGATGCGCAGTAGCAATGGGCGCGAACGTCCTTAACTTAAGTAATCTGAGCTGGGACCAGGCTTGGCTGAGCTGGGACAGTAAGAAATGTCCCAGAGGCCCCAGCGCCGCGTACAATCTAGAGTGGTACAATAAGGACTTGTGTGAACTGTGGAGTAATGTACATACATTGCACCTCGAGATAAATGAACAGCCGCAGATAAGAGGGCTTTGTATCAACTAAGCTGAGCTGTTCAAAATGTATTTTATTAAAATTGAAAGCTGTGTATTTTCGGACTTATCACATTGTACGAACCCTACCCTTGCTGGGCTGAAATCGAGCTTTTTATCAGTGTTTTGTGGTTGGAATTACAGCGGTTCTAAAAGCAGCTGAGAGGCAAATCTAAGTTTTGGGAGATGTAAGATCGACACAAGAGAAGGAAATCATTGTCACTGATCAAGCCTTTGTTGTATGAAAGTAGAATAAGGTCGAACGTATGCATTTTTGTAAAAACACTTAGATGCTGAGCACCCCGTTGCCGTACAGCGAAATCTTAGGGTGCGTTCCTTCGGGGGGATCTGGATCAGGATCAGGGATCCAAGATCTGTCTGGATCATGGTACATCAAAGGAACCGACGAATCCCCTCTGGCCATGGATTCACCGGTTCCTTTGATGCACAAAATCCAGACAGACCTTGGATCACTGATCCTCATCCAGATCTTGGAGCACTGATCCTGATCCAGATCACACGGATTCGTCGGTTCCTTTGATGCACCATGATCCAGGCAGATCTTGGATCACTGATCCTGATCCAGATTCCCCCGAAGAAACGCACCCTTAATCTGTTTGAAGTTTGCGAACGGAGTTGTCAGCCTAGTCCCTCACAGCCGAAGTAGCCGTAGTAGCAGCCCGCGTTACTGTATCTATCTTAAAGTCCCTAACGTAAGCAAATGTCCCGCGGTTTTCCGGGGGCATGGGCACTGCTGGAATTTGCTGATGCATAATCACAGCTGGTCTTCGATGTCTTCCAACCAAACTAGCTTCTGAGCCAAATATCAGGCAGTCAAATTCATGGCCTTGACTTCCATAATCTGGTCGCTAACAATTCTGAAAAGAGGCGTTATTACTAACATTTAATGCATAATTTCCAGCTCTCTTCGCGAGCAACACAAGAAGCTGATAAATGAGACTCTTTCCATAGTCGGTAGGTAAAAACGCTAAAAGATCCTCTTTTCGTCAAACTTCATACCATTTTCTTCCAAAGATCGTAGCGTTTCCTCTAGAAATAGTTCGAAACGATCTCTTGATTTATCCGCCTTGTTGACTGATCGCTGGTGACAGGTCGCTGACCAATCAGAATTAAATCTGACCAATCAGGATTTTTACGTTCGTCTGGTGGACGAAAAAAAGAAAACAAACAAAACAATAGCGAGCCCAGAGGCCGCGCTCCTTTTGGTCAGCACCAAGAATCGCGACCGATTCTTAAGTACTTCATGTATCCCTTTCAGATATTATAGTATATCTAATACACTATAATAGAGAGAAATATACTATGCTACGTTCTAAATACACTATGATAAGGGATACACCAAGTACTTACCGAACGATTCTTAGTGCTGACCAAGGCAACAGGGTCCTTGCAGGCCGTACCTTAGATAACATAAGATAAGATAAGATAACTTTATTTGTACACGGTTTTCCATCAGTTGATTTAATTAATTATCTATACTAGTATATCTATCTACCTAACTACAATAACATTTAATAACAAAAATTCAAATAAAAGAAAGAAATAAAAATTCTGCTTTTCTTGGAGGCCGTGTCTAAAATTAAGATATTACTTTAAACTGTGGCGACTTAATTTATATTTGTAATCGGTCAGTGAAGACGCTTGTCTTAGGTCTACAGGTAAGTTGTTCCACAACTGAGCAAAAAGCTTCTGAGATAATCAGTTCGAAGTCGTGGAAGAACTAATTTGTTTTCGGTATTCCTTAAACGATAAGCACTTACATTGTCACGATATACAAATCCTGATCCTTCTCCATCCCGCGCTCATTCTACGGCCTGCCACGCAGGCTAGGTTCACAAGGGAGTATTAGTAGGCTTCGTAATACAAAATATAGACGGCACACTGACCCCAACGGCAGATCATGACCAAAATGAAATAAAACGGAGTAAAGGACTAGTCGGTGTTTTGAAGGAGTCTGATCATATGGGAGGGGGGAGGGGCGGGAGGGTCATATCAACCCCCTCCTGTATCTTTAACTCTCAACTCCCGCCCGTTTTCGTCTTGCTCCTGTTCGGCTCAAAACATTATCATGCATAGCCTACCTAAAGGCGAGAAAAAAATTTAATGCCCCAAAAGTTTGCCTCTCCTCCCCCCTCATAAATACCTTTCGTGACCTATAAGGAGGGGGTGAATAGGTTTTCGGATCGACGGATTGAACCTTAAAAATGGCACGGATTGTCGATTTGTGTGGTAAATCGAGCGGATTGGCGGATTTTGAAAACAGAGTGGATCGTGGATCAGCTGTAATTTTTTGACGCGGATGCCGGATTGTGCCTGTCTTATGTTCGGATCTTGGGCCCTAAACGAAATTTGGATCATAGATCTTTCTTCTAGCCTGCGAAAACAGCCGTCCTTTTTCGCTCCCGGCCCGAATGGCGTTTCGCGTGAAGGACGTCTGCGATTCACCGCAGAAAATTCCATACTGATGACGATAATGTGTTGTGATCACGCTTGATACAAACATCCAAGAATGGGATCTCGCGGTTCTCTTCAAGTTCTATGGTGAATTTGATGTTGGGATGTTTGCTGTTGAGAAAATCTAGAAATCTGGAAGCGGTGTCTGTACTGTCAAATAAGGAGAAAGTATCATCGACGTATCTAAATCAAATGGGTGTCAGTAAAACGCGGGGTCGGGGTCGGGGTCGGGGTCGGGGTCGGGGTCGGGGTCGGGGTCGTCAGGACTATTAGTCAGCCAGCTCTCTTCAAAATGACACATATAAATGTTAGCTAAGACAGGGCCTAATGGAGACCCCATCGCGACACCATCGATCCGGTCATAATATTGCCCATCAAATAAGAAGTGGCTTTTCTTCGTCGCGAACTCAACAGCAGACATCCCAACATCAAATTTACCATGGAACTTGAAGAGAACCGTGAGATTCCATTGTTGGATGTTTGTATCAAGCGTGATCACAACACATTTTCAACTACTATACACCATAAAAAGACTTTCACTGGTCCTTATAAAGATCGTTCCAACCGGTCGCAGAAATCGAAGATTGTCTACAAAGCAAGTTGCTGGGATTATGATGCTTTTTACATCGGCAAAACTAAAAGAAGATTACATGATAGAAAGACTGAGCACTTCAAAGCTCTCACTCAAATTGGTCACGTCTCCGCTGTTGCTGAGCATTCGATTTCCACCGGTCACAACATCAAATGGGACCATTTTGAGATCTTAGCAAGTGGTCAATGTGATTTACAATGTAAAATTAAAGAAACACTGTTAATACGGGACTTGAAACCCGCCGGAAAACGTCGGTAGTGAAAATCTTCTTCTGTATTTAATAATATACATGAAAAAATTACTCGATTCTGATTGGCTGAGAACAGTGCAGTTTTTCCTTAACACAGTGCAGAAAAGAGGTAATTGAATGCAAAAAAAGGTAATAAAGCAAGCATTCTGATTGGTTAATGAACAAAGAAGTTCGCAGATAGCCAATCAAATCTTTTCTTTTCAAATCAAGCGCGCGCCCTGGATGGCGCAATTATGGCGTAATTTTTTCCTGGTTGCGTGATAATTAAATCACCTGAGGTTAAGCGCGCGCACAAAACTGAGAAGAGAGTTCAGAGTCCGTAAAGTTCAAAACATCCTTCACGCAAAATTTTCATGTTTATATTATTAATAAGTAATCATACGGTTTTTCTCGTTCAATTTGGAATTAATTTGCACTTGTGAGTTTTTCAAAAAGCGAAATTGCACTCGCCGAAGCGGCTCGTGCAATTTCAGCTTTTTGAAAAACTCACTCGTGCAAATTAATTTCAAATTGAACTCGAAACCGTATGATTACCTATACAAATCACACCGGATATAGTTTCTTTTTCCATTGTTTTCTAGCTAGTTACTAATACCTCGCTTTTGTTTTTGTCTTTTTAAATCTAGTCATATTTTGTAACCGTTACTTCTGAGGATGTATGTTGTAGCATACGAAACGTCAAGTATAATATACCATGCGAAACTTTACTATGTTTGAAACCGCTGTTTGTTTGCTCTTTCTATTGAAATACAAATAACAAAATTTGCACTCAAGCTAAAAATTAGGCTCGCCTTATAGGTCACGAAAGGTATTTATGAGGGGGCAGGTGGGGCAAACTTTTGGGGCATGAAACCTGCATGATAATTTTTTTTTTGAGCCGAACAGGAGCAGGACGAAAACGGGCGGGACTCATGGGCGTAGCCAGGATTTTTCAAAGGGGGGGGTCACACTGAGTCATAGAAAGGATACTCACCAGATTGTCACCTGAATATTGTAGGTTGTTTGCTTACAAAAAGGTTTACAAAGGGGGAGGTCACGGGCACCCCAGGACCCCCTAGCTACGCCCTTGGCGGGAGTTGAGAGATAAAGATACAGCAGGATATGATCCTCCCGCCCCTCCGCCCTCCCATATGATTAGACCCTTTCAAAAAACCGACTAGTCCTTTACTCCGTTTTATTTCATTTTTGTCAGATCTGCCGTTGGGATCAGATCAGTATGCCGTCTATATTTTGTATTACGAAGCCTACTTAATACTCCCTTGTGGACCCTACACTGTGTACCTTTGTCGACTCTGTTTTCCCCCCAGATTCCTCGCAAACGATGTTTCAAGATGGCGTCGATAGAGTAGCGAAGTAATCTAGTGGGAACGGCAAAATTGAAGACATTCTTGAGGTAATTTTCGCACTCGAACTTTTCCCATGTGCTTATATTTGACTTTTGAAAGTGGTGGATTTAAAGGCAGGTTAGTTTAGATTTTTTCGTGGTCTTCGTACTTTTCGCAGTATTCCACCTCTGCCTCAAATGGCTCAAAGAAAGTGAGCTTCGGCCAAAGTTAATGGTGAAAAGATGTATTTTAAGCACTTTGCTCAATATCTAGGTGATAAGGCGATTTCTCTGGGAGGTCCTCTAGGATAGTTGGTACACACAGATCCGAACAGACCGGAAGAGTTGTCAGGTAAATGGTATAATTATGCAACGACCTCTTGCACCCTTTACACTGAGGGTCATCGGCTAGTCTGCTTGCAGCCGGGTTTTTCTCTAAGGGTCACTTTGACGCCCGAGCTTAGAAGAATGAACGCAAAACAGCTTTATGGCAGTGTGGCCGAGTGGGGAAGACCCATTCTTTTTCACGCTAAATAGTCTCTCCTCATAATTAATCCCTGCTGACATTTCGAGAGAAAAACAGACTGCCAGCAGTTTAGCTAGTCATCGGCCTGCCGGATTACCCCTTTGACTTGCCGTATAGCCCTGCTGTTTATTGTTTTTAATTGCTAAAGGTTGAATTAGAATCGACTAAAATAGCATTTTTATAAAGGGACAGACCTTTCCAGGGGTAGTCACTCGATAAAAGTCGACATCGGAAAACCACTCGATAATGGCTGTGAGTAAAGGTGGGATGGAGACGTGGGATTCAAGGAAGAAGGACTTGAGAATGTCGGGGCGTCAGACTTAGGTACTCCAGGATGTGGTAAACAACATCTGATTTTTTTTTTTGCTGAATTTGTTAAGTGCTCTTGAGAAAGGTATTATATGCTGAAGAGTTTGTCAGTAGACTAGTAGCTGCCTGATGATTTCCAGCATCCATGGTTCAGCCTGATATGTTCGCTTGCCTATTTTACCATGAAAGCATTGGGTAAATAATAGTTCCAATGCAGGGGACTTTAAACTTGGTGGGCAGCCATGGAGAACGTTCCTGGTAAGTAACATTGTTTTGTTGTTAACCTTTTAACATCCATGCCTTATCCTTGCTAATTTCAATTTTGATCTTTACTTCAGGAAAACCCTTGTCTGAAGATGAATATTTCTTTCATTTTCATTCCCAGAATGTGCAGATACTTCCCATAATGTTCTCGAGCTGGAAAGTGAGTGGGAGCCTCTACCCAGAGCTCTCATATAAGGCTGAACTATGGACACTAGAAATCGTCAGTTACTGGTCTGCTGACAAACTCTCCACATATCTACACTGAATAAATTGTTAATGGCTGGCTGGGAGGTCTGTATAGTGAAAAACTATGACCAAGGTCTTGAAAATACATTTTTAAGCCCCCAGTTACAGTATTTCACCATACAGTCCGACCCTATGCCAGTCAATAATGTGTTTATCTTTTTTTCCTGCGGTAAATTGGCTTACAAGTAAGTTTGTTTATGCAACTTTGTCATTGAGTTGGCTTAAACACCATCTTCAAACCACTCATAAAAAGCCTAACGAGCAAACAAGCGAGTAACTCAGGTACTAGACAGAGAAAGATGTGCTAAAAAGCAGTTTTTTTAACTACTTTATGTTACTTGCATTTAGTTCACCGGTTCTCTAAAAGTGTTTTTTCTGTGAAATTTGAGTTCTAAAACATTTTCTGTCAGTGGTTGCAAATAATTCTAAATCCAACTTTTCTACCATAAATTGAGTAGCAGATAGCGAGGAAATTTGTCAAGTTTACTCCACACAAATTCCTTCAAATACAGCAATGATCAGATAGGTAAACTCGGCCAAAACTGACTCAATTTTTACTTAAAATTGTATAGAGACACACACATGATTGCTTTAATAACCAAATGGGAGGTCTGTATGGGAGAATCTTGAACTCACGACCGACTGTACTTGGTTAGCAAGATGTTTATTATATGGCAAACAAGAAACATGTAATTCGTTTAACGTAGCTGGTTGTGTGAAGTTGAACTTAATTCTTTCAAAATTTGCTTGTTCTATTGTTAAACGAAAAAAATAAATATTTATTGAATTTTAGGTTGCAACTTGTTCAATGCAAAACATTACTGGTCTAGATGGGGAAATCTTGACCGATTTCAGCCAATCAAATTCATGAATTCAGTAGTTTCCAGTTCTTGTGAGAGACAGCCATATAATAAGCGCCATTACAGTGCTGAGATACAAACAGCCAAACAAACTCTTACAACTTCAAAAAAACGTTATTGAATTTACTTAGAACAGTGACTTTACTTGCCATCTAAAGGTGAATATAGATAAACATGCATTGATTAATCGAATTTAAACTGATCAAAGTATCCTTATTGATGGAGAATTGCATGGAAATAAGACATTTTCATCATTACTTGTTGTTAATTGCTTGTAAAGTCGTAACTGGTGCAGTAAAATGTTGTGTTCTGACTTATGGAGGTAGTTTTTATCTGCAGGGATGGAAAAGGTCATCATATGTATTAAACAAGATCAGCCAAACATAGTGTTACCCTCTCAAGCGTAATTTATAGGCATAATGCTGTAGTTTTGTGGGTGACTCTCAAAAGCATAATGCTGAAAATTTTCAAGCATAATATATCTCTGGCTAATATTTGTCTAGAGATATTCTTCTGTTTCATGCAGCTCCCTGATTGAGCGTATGTTTCTCAAGCTCAGTGTATAGGTTATTCCTCCTTTTGGTTGTTCTGGAACCACATGATTCAAATGTAGCTGTTTACATACAAGTTTGTTGACAGTTTTGTGTGTTGTATATGCCCTTTTTTGGCTTGGTCCGGGCAGGACCATGGTTTCTGAAATGCTCTCTGTCTGTAGTTGCTAGCCCAACTCATACATCTGTGGGAATGTAAGACATTCTGTGGCTTTGTACAAACTATAATGCCCCTTAGAGTGTGAATTGGTCCATTGTGACAAAAAGAGAGAAAAGGTTGTAAATTAAAAGGCAGGTCTTTATCCTACACTCAGTTGTTTTGTAAATGCATAAGAACTACTGTAACTGTGTCTATATCCCCACTGTTTTTAACCATAAGGGAAGACTATCTTAAAGAGCATTATAATTACATCTCATCAGTGCTGTTGGCTAGTAGTGTTATGGTTTATTAGGTTCATGTACATTCCTGGTTACCTCTCAACGTAACTTTTAGCAGCTGTTGGAATAATTATTATGTCAGACGAAAATTTTAGAGAACGAAGAAAACCAGCCGAAAAGTATGCAACATGATAAAAGCGAGCACATCAATTCCAAAAATTCTGGGGAAAGTTTGCAATTTTCAGAAAAAATGTTGAAAAAGTTTAGAACAACGCTATGAAACCAATTTCAAAATTTTTATGCAACCTTCCATTTGAGCAGATGTTTTACCAAAATGTTCTGTTGGGAGCTCCTGTCAATTGCTCCTACAAACAAGCAAGAGAATGAGATTTTAATTCTAGCTTAAGAAACCATACTGTACAATATGCAATTTCATCAGTACCTCGGCCCAGGGGGTACTCCCTATAATGGCCTATATGGGGAGGCTCCGCCTGAAAGGGGAACCCTTTTCACGCTTCAGGTATATAAAACGGTAGGGATTTCACAAGATGAGGTATATAAAAGGGTAGGGAAATCAGTCATTTAGGTATTTACAAGGGCCTTTAATTATAATATTTCGAATAGACGCCCCTTATGGCTTTGTCAGTATATTTATTAAGCACTACATGAAAATGAGAACAAGACTTCCTAAAGTAGGTATCTGAAAGGGGTACCTTTTTTCAATAAAAGGAATATAAAAGGGGTACCTTTTCTGCCAAAATGGTATATAAAAGGGTAAGCGGTTGGACCTCGGGGCGGAGCTCACTCTCATGGAACTCATGGAAAGCAAGGTCATTTAACTAAGTTCACATATGACAGGCACCCTGCATACTGCATAGTCACTCTTGATAACTGTACTGTGTCATTCCTCTTTAAAGTGGTACTATGATCAAATTTTTACCCCTTGATATTTTAGGTGTATGACATACAATTCCATGAAAGGATCTAAACGTCGTTTACCGTTTGCAAATATCTGCATTAGTTCCGGAGATATTTAAGTTTAAAAAATGTACAAAATATGCAAATGAGATGACTGATGACACCATACGCTCAACCCAATATTATCTCAAGTACATAAATAGAGCTAACTTGGCCAATTTACGGTGCAGGCCATTGAAACATGGCAGGCTAATAGTTCTAAAGAAAACACACCTGCGGCTATAAAAATGCTGTTTCCAAAGCAACTCACTCTGTACCAGTCCCCACCGACTTGATTTCAATATGTTAGTGATTTTCAGCTCCAAAAACGCTAAACTGGGCCACAAACTGGAGCTAACATATTTATATTCCTGCTGGATCATACATACAAAGTACCATTAGCAAATATGAAAATGGAATGCCAAAGGTGGCCAGAAATGCCTTTAATATTGAGGAGGCCTGGAACCCAGTATGTTGCCATGGTAACAAAATTTTTAAGTTCGTATTGTGGAGCATCCTTAGTAGAAGCTTTCTGCAAAGTATCAAACATTTCTGTTACAAATTGGCTGAGATATCTTTTCTCATCATATTTGATCAAAATTTGGTTGAGTATATGACATCATCACTTGGTTAATTTGCATATTTTAAAAACTTAAATATCTCTGGAACGAAAAGAGATCTTTGAAAAAGTAAACAGTATTTTTCTTCTCATAGAGACTACTTGTTTATGTTTTAAAATGGCTTCAATAGGAATGATGTGATTTTCGTCATGGTACCACTTTAAGTTGTATCATTGGTTTTGAAACCAAGGTTTAACCTTTAAAATACAGGGATATACGAAAGGAAACAATATGTGCATTGCATGTGGGTACTGTGAAATAAGTTGTTATAGGAGCTGCTAAAACTTGTTATTCCTAGTTCTCGAAGTTCCAGAGTTTTGGCTAATCTGATGATCAGCTCGGCGGAGGCATGGCCATTTGTTCCTTTGTATGCATGCTTCAGCCCAGCTGTCAACTGATATTCTTAAGACAGCACTCTTTTCTTTGCTGTTTTATAGCTTGGCCCTACATTGCTGTTGTCTGACTTTCTCTGTCCCAGCAACAAGATATAACCCATCCAACCTTTGGCAACCTGAACTGTACAAAAACTTGCTATTTACCCACTTCCAGGATAATTTGTATTAGATATTTGTCTGATCCATGGTTTTATCCTTCTTCCATGTATTATAATTTAAGTATAGAATATAAAATAACTAACTGTGCTTAGGAGCTATGAGCTCCTCCTGGCCACGATTTGTCCACGCTACAATCGAAAAATTTGATATTTATCAATGAAATCAATGGCACTCATCTACTTCTGGTTAGGGGCTATAAAAGGACTTGCATTCTCATCCCATATTCCTCCCAGGGGTTTTGGTATCTAACATGATCATTTTATTTCAAGGGAACAAGGGATATTTTTGGGATTAACCTCTCCTAGACTGTCCAACAGTCTTTTTACATGCTAGTTCTGTGCATAATAAATGAATTAGATATAGTGACTGTCTTTTGAGACTGCTGCCTCGGCTTCCTTGGTGATCTGAATACAACTGAAAGAAGTGCACTGTAACTGTCATTTCAGGCAGTTCACCTGTTAAGTCAGTGTGCTTGATCTGGGCCTCTGCAATGCTACACATGAAAATGCCTTTTGTTGATACAATTCACATGCTGCAAAGTTACAAGTTCGTAACAGGTGTGAACATCAAGACCAAAAACTAAAAACTTCATACATAACAGTCCTGTTACACATGAGATCAGTTTCATTCAATATGAGTGTTTCCCACTACAATGTTAAAAGTGATATCACTACTTGGCTGACATGACATGAGACAATGGAAGACAGAAATGAAAATGGTATCTATTTGTGGCATCTCCATACATGTATGTTTAAATCACATTAGGCTTCAAAACAGCTGTTTTCACATTTTGCCCTACTCCAGGAAAGGAGTTCACAACAAATATGGCTCAGGACTGTCATTAAGTTTTAATTCACCTGGACCCTTGACTTTCACAGTCATAGAAAACTTGTGACTTGATGTGGGCAAATAGTATCGACTGCAGGCCATTTCACCCGTAGCACCAAGGGTCCATCATCAGCTGTAACAGGTGTTATGGGTTATGGCTCTTTTG
>CM042758.1:13292650-13303083 GCA_022496165.2 Catalaphyllia jardinei | reverse complement strand
ACATTAAATTATGATGCATGCGGAAGTTTGCAGAGCACAGACAATAATAATGTCTTAAATGGTGCAAACAGACGTGCAACAATTTACAAACTAATTTAAAACGACTTGTCCGGACATTAGGTAGAATATAATTATGTGGCCTAGTTCTCAACTGCTGTGTTCTCTGAGGAGGTAAGAGGTGGCTCAACGCAGTGTAGGTGGATGAGATCCTACGCCATAACTTCATATCTCTGTTATGACAAATATCCAAGATACTTCGCTGCTTTGAGCAGTAGCCCAACTTATAACACCTGGCAAAGAGCTTATCAATTTTACTTAAATATTTACTATAAAAAGCGCACCCCAAGACCTCAATAGCATATGTAAAAACTGAAAGGATCAAACTTTGAAAAAGTAAGTCCAAATTCTCAATAGAGTAGCCATAGTATTAACATATTCTTATAATATACAACCTACTGCTAGCCTTACTGGTAAGTAAATAATCAATAGGAGTATCCCAATTAACTGGTACTTGCTCAAAGGCAATGCCTAATAGTTTCAGTTTCTCTTTCCTCCCTATGATCTCGAGTGATTCAGGAGGTATCCTGGTAGACTTTCCTCATAAAAGAAGTTCCCATGTTTCCTTTCATTAACTTTTTTCATGAACTTTCATGCAGTTGTTCTCGGGCCATTCAATGAAGGATAGGACTTCCGTTTCAGACTCATCTAAGCATGCATACATTTGGCTCAATCAGCAAACTAACAGTTATATCATCTGCAAATTTAACTAGAAGATTCTTATTAGTATTAACAGCTTTGATATCATAAATGAAAGCCAGACTGAAGCAAAGTAGTTGCTTAAGGCTCACCTCTCTTTCAAGACACTATCAGGCTTTTCTGTTGTGAGCAGATCTAACATGTGAAGATAAAATTTAAGCACCTAATCCTTCATGCTTGATTTGAGCTGCAAAAAAAAATTGAAAACATATTCAGTTTATAAAATACAAAATACATTGCATGCCTATTCTCAGCGAGCAGCCTTAGTTTGTTCTAAACAGAAAAAAAGTATAATGAATATAAGTTTATAAAGTAGAGTGTGAATCATAACATAAAACTCTTTTGAGGAATATGTTGCTCTACAGAGTATTTTTTATATATATATTTTTTATATAGACCTTAATAACCCCTTTTGAATTTGTACAGGTGTATATGCCTAGAGCTTCCAAGATGCATTTTAAATTTATGGTACCTTTAAATATTGCTTTTTTTAATTTTTTTAGAAGAAAAATGGTTTCCTCAGATGCCATACAACACTGGACCACACATAACCCTGAAGTCAAAGACAAGCTAACCATTCGCTCCTTCCAGCGTTCTGACCAAAAAGAATGTGTTCAGATTTTTATGGACGGGTTACAAGATCACAAAAAACTTCTTGCTATAACATTCTTGTCAAAATCATCGTGGTATGTGGTCATGGCAACTATCTTCACATCACTGGCAGCAGTTTTGTGGTCAACATGGATTTTTGTGGTGTTAAATGTGGTTATCATTTTGATTTTGTTTACATTTGTCTACATTAGTGTGCATGTTACTATTGACAAGTTCATGAAGTATGCAATGAGAACTGATATGAGGGATATTGAGAAGACATACATGTCAGATGAGGGCTGTCACATGTGGGTGGCTGAGTTGTGCGGTAAAGTTGTTGGGATGGTGGGACTCCGTCGTGATGAGAACCATGAGCCTGGAGTATTTGAACTGCAGCGAATGTATGTGGTGCCAGGTTATCAAAGAATGGGGATTGGTAAACGAATGCTCGCTGAACTGATTATGCATGCAAAGAAACAGAGAATGACGATGATTGTTTTGATAACTTCCAACACTCAGGTAGCTGCCATACAGTTGTACATGAAGTATGGTTTTAAAGTTGCAACACACAGTGTAAATGAATCTGACAAATTAATCCAAAGGCCAGTAATCCTTTCAATAATAACTGATCTCACAAAGTTCCAGTTAATTGTTTCCTCGTCATGAACTTTCTTGAAGTTCAAAAATACCTCAATTCTCTCATTATAACAGCCTAATAGAAAACAATATTTTTTCTTGCTTTGATGTAGGAAATAGAAAACGTGTACCGTGTTTCTATTTAGCAACTAGTCTACGAGCCCAAGTTTTCTAGGAGCAGACAGTCAACAAGGTGCAGCCGAGTTGACTATGACTCCTAGGAAACAAGGGCGGGTAGTCTACACTGTAATTGTTTTAGTATAAATTTACTGTAGTCCCATGGCATAAAAAGAAAAAATGTCATGTAACATGTAGAAAAGAACTGTTTTGTTACATCAGGTTCAAATGTGGCGCCCGCTGTGTACTGACACATGTAGAAAAAGGATCACATGTACAATCACGCAGCAACTGTTTTCTATCAGCAGATAGAAAATGGTAATATAGCCAATCAAATTCACAGATTCACAATAGACTAAGGTAAAGTTATACTAATTAAACAATAAAGTGTTTCTGTCAAGGAACTATAGATTTAATAGTTGCCCCATGGATGTTGGATGTTCTTAAAACAAATATTTGCCCGAGAAGCAAAGTTTATGCTAGTTTTAAGAACATAAAATTTCCAAGAGGCAACTATCAGACCAATGGTTGCGAGACATAAACACTCCATTGACTTTATTGTTCAAAGCTAAATTTTCTTCCACGCGCTAGTTCAAAAATCAATTGAATAAGTTTCAGATGTCTCATCTTTTTGAGACAAAAGCTATGAAAGCTAAATGTAAAATTTGAAAAAGAAAACAGACAAAAACCCCGGTTAATACTAGTTCAACTGTTTATTTTCCACAAACTCAGGCATTTTCCGCAGACGGGCACTATGGGCTGATGAAGTACACTATCGCATCACATGATCAATTTCAACCAATAAGAATCAGACAAAATTTAGTGGTGAACTATAACAAGTTTTAGAGTTTTAGAGTTCTATCTGTATACTAATGCAAATGGTGTAATCTGATTGGCTGATCCACTGCACACAACCAGCCATTAGTGCTCATTTTTCTGCACTAGTTTACATCTTAAACAAGTCTCCCACATTGCTTGTCATTAGAAGGTTATACCTGTTAGTCTCGGAAAGAGAAGGGGGGATCTTCATTTTAGAGACTTATTAAATTGAAACAGATAATTACAATGGACCATTTTAATTATTTTTGTTCAATGACCTGGCCTTTAAATAGCAATGAGGATGGAGATGACCTTGTTTTGATACAGACCTGACTGTTTTTGTTGTGCAAATCAAGTTGTTCTTATGCTAACTAGTTGGCATTTAAATGAGAAAAGCAGAGAGGTCTGTCTGTTCAGCCTAATCCTTGCATACATACAAGCCTGCTAACTAAGCACACAACTGTAAAATGGCTTAATTGCATGGTAATTCCATATTTGTTTGAGCTAAGCCAATTCCAAGAAATATGTTAAATAGGTTTAGTTCAGAGATTAGACTGGAAAACTGATGGTTACTAAGAAACAAAAGGAGAGTTTTGAATTTATCTAGTTTATATATGGTAACTTCAATGTTTTGTTTCTTAAATATAATGATACTAGTTTATGTAAGTCGTAAAGTTTATTTGTACTGTTAAATTCTATTGCTGAAACTTCAGATGTCTCTTAACTGGCTTTCAAAAAAATGTTAATTACGGTAATTAATTATTGTATTAATGATCACCCACCTAGTTTATATAAGCTTTATAGTTATTGTGGGTGACCAGTTACTGACACTTGTAAAATTTATAGTGCAGTGAAAATGTAAAGGACACCAGAGTGAGACTCATCTATTTCCGTAGTGATTGTAAGTGTTTCTTTTTGATTCGTTAATTTTGTTTATCTAGTGTTACATCATTATCTTTACACGTGGAAATACTTAGTACAAAATAGTGGCATCCTGCCAGTAGCTTTTAGTCTTCACCTTGATTGGAGCGCCTTAGTAATAGAAGTTTGTTAAGTCACCCTTGGCTTTTGAGTTCAAGCGGGAACCGATGTGCAAGTGCAATTCCTTTAATACCTTTGTTTTTAGGTACTTGTCTCGGACAATAGTTTTTCTAGTGCAAATACTACATGGTTCCCTCCACGTGTGGAAATTAAGTCAAGCACGTGACAACGCCCCAACTTTTATATCTCGCCTTTTGCTTCTTTGAACATTGAATTCAAAACACATTTTATGTAGTATTAGTCCCCTTTTGTGTCTGTAGATATTTCCAGTATTTTGGTGTTATTTTCCCACTTTATGCTTTGCTCATTATAGCACTTCCACAAGCAGTGCTAAATTTTTTAAATAGTAGTTTGTTTTTGCTGTTATTTACGTTTCTTTTCATATGTTATTCGACTTAGTACAAGTACCTAGATTTGATTAGTTTCAATTTTGGTTTACTTCGCTTGTTTTTCATAGCTTAGCTGCTTGTTAGCTTGTCCTCGTTAAACTATGATTGGATTGTGTACTCATCTTTTACACTTTCTGATCATTTGTTATCTTGGTAATCCGCAAATATTTTAATAATGAGTTTGTATAATTTTGCATTGTCTTTCAGTTTACATTTGATTGTTGTCAATTAAATCACCAACAATCAGTGACAATCTGTGATTCCTGACTTTACTCGATTTGTAAAGCATCCCTGTTCGCTACGTTCATCACAGCAAGTTGTTTAGCTCGTGACCTTTGGCTCTTCAACAGTCGCTGTGAGCCTGGCGCCACAGAAAATAAAATGTTGTTGTTGTTGTTGAATTAAAAAAGAATAACACTCCAACAATTTCTTAAGGCCACATTGGACTGACTAGCTTGCGGTGGTCAGATTGGTATGGGGGAACTTTTCGAATATCACCGGGGTGGTACTCTAAAAAGTTTTATTCAGAGAGGGTCCCCTTGCTATGTCCAACTGCTTACCCTTTTGTATACCATTTGGACAGAAAAGGTACCCTTTAAACAAACCTACACTGCATCCCTTAACTTAACCCTTGCCTTGAAATGAGACAGAAGACCATGATATAGACTACGAGTAGTCCATCTTTCGCTTACTCCGTCATGTGTGACACAAAAGAAAGCCGCGAAAAAAAAAATGACTGTGTGAAATCCTGAGGGCGCCAAAGTCATTGATATGTGAATACAGAATCTAAAAGTTATTAAGGCAGGCAAATTCTTCTACTTACATCGTGGGAAATGGATTATTTGCCTGGATAAAGAGACAATAGTCTTGATTGCTTTCAAATGCGACTTGGACTCGGAGTGATTTGATTCCTGTATTTTACCGCTGTACAGGAATAGCTCTGACCTGTAATATTGGATATAGTGGTTAATAAGTTAACCCCTGACTGACAATGACACTTATCTTGCAGCTCATGTGCAATCAGTTTAGCTAAATTTACCAGAAAATTTAGAGTCATGTCAAATTACTGAGTAATTGCACGTCAAATGAACAGTTCCAGTTTTATAGTGAGTGATAATACATAGCATTAGCATTTAGCATTATCCTAGTGTATTGGTGTTTCTGTTTATTTTTATATTATTAATATCTTTCTGAAGAAAAAATAAAGCAGGCATAGCTCTTGCAAAATTGAATAGGCAAGGCCAGCAGAACTGTTTACATATTAAGTGTTAAGCATTGCCCCACCCCTCCCTTCGCCTTTGATTTAACAAAGATAACGTGAATCTCTTGTATTATGCAACATTTGCTCCAGGTTAATCAACGTATGTTGCAATACGCATAAGCAGATCCTGGGAGCAAAAATAAACTTATATTCTTGTTCTTTCATCCTGTGTGATACAGTGATGCATGTAAAAGTATTGATCCGAGAACCATTCACCAATCTCGCGATCGGAGCCATTCCTGTACATTCGTCACGGCAGAAGCTAAATACAGGAATCGCTGCGGAAAACCAAGGCAGCTGTTTGCTATTCTCAATCTCTTATTTTGCTACAGAGAAAAGCAAAACAGGCTTATTATAGTTTGTCAACCGACTATAAATTTGTTTTGCTTTTTCTTCAAAGAAACAAAATAAATTCCAGTCTTCAGAAGAAAATGTGACGGCCAATCAGCAATCAGAGCTATTCCTATACAGTGGTAAAATACAGGAATCGCCCTGAGTCCTAGCCTGCGTTGCAGACAAACCTAAACCCCGATATAGTGAGTTTGCCTTTTGGTCGAGAGTCGCGGGTAACTAGCTGAGGGTCGAAAAATTCTTCACAATAAATTTTGAATGTTTCCTTTGAACTGTTGACTCGACCCTTGATTTGGAAATCCAGCATTTAAAATTCTGTTCGATTTAAAACCTAGAATTCCCATATAGAGAAACCAAAGGAAAGAAGCGTGACAAGAAATTCAATACCATTAAACTGTTGACTCTTAAGGGAACTTTGAAGCAGGGTCTCAGTTCTAATTTTCTGTTAGACATTAAAGGTTGCCTCTTTTCAGACTAACAGAGTACAATGTATGTGCATTTTTTCTTTAAAGTTTTAGATGTGAGGAAGAGTTAATTTTCAGAGAACATCCGTTATTTCCCATTGAAAAATTTCTATTGCTTGTACTACCTAGGAATGTGATAATAACACCTTAGTATCACCCAACTAGTGGACTAATGCAAATCCTGCATTTTGATTGGCTATGCTACTAGGGGACTAATAGTAATAGTCATTGAGTAGCTAAATTCACAGATTTTTGTTTCGCTTTTTTCCCGAAATAAATATTTCTTCAACTTGCATTTGCTAACCTTATTATCACCATTTCTGTCTGACTAGTCAGGTGATACTAAAACAATCCTTCGCCCTCAAAGGCCACGAGTCAACAGCCCATTCGGCTTTGCCTCATGGGCTATTGACCCGTAGCCCTTTCGGGCTACGGGTCTAATTGTTAAGTGGCACATGTATCAAGTATCGTTGTAACAATTTAGTAAATAACTATTAATATCTTATCAGACATTTTGTTTTGTTGTGCCGTATTTTGACAAGCCGGCGAGTCAAAATACAAACCACGAGTAAATATTCTCAGAAAATGTCTAATAAGAGATTTTTTATCCTACACGCCAAATTGTTATGTCTGTGCAAGCGAATTTCGTGGATATTTATATTTACGGGGAATGCGTGACAGTATGCTAAGTGGAACGGAATTGGCTCGAGTACAAATACCATGCGATGTTTGTACTCAATCAGTTTGGGCGTTTTTTTGTGCAGCTGGATAACAATATTGAATATTGATAGCAGACGCCCAATGGTTTTCTTGTCTAACGTTTCACTCGTTTATGAAAAAGCTGCTAATTTGGCAACTTTCACTGTTTTTTTTTTCTATTTGTATTAAAATGGGCCATTCCATTTTATATCTGCACCCCCCCCCCCCCCCCCCCCATTGAGGTTAAGGGAAATCCGAGGGGGAAGGGGGTCTTTTGTGTGTCGGCATCTTTGATCTTTGAATAAATCCTGAAGGGGGAGTGTGTCCACACTTTGACCTTCTTTTTCCTGGGGGGTCAAAAGTTTACTTTTCTAAGGGGGTGAAATATAAAGTACCTTAATGGGGGCGGGGGGGGGGGGCGCGGATAAAAAATGTAATGGCCAAATGCTTTCCATGTCCACTGGTTTTGTCCTATGCGAGACATAGGTCAGCGCGATTATTTTATCGCCTGTAAATCAAAAACTTGGAAAACTCAACGATAACAACATAACAAACACAACTTGTCAAATGCCGCATTCACAGACCATAGGTAACTCAGGCTCACTGTGTGTGACACGTGCCATTACACGGGCAAATATATAAATTTACAGAGAACATGTGAGGCGAAGTTTAGGTCTGAAAATTTGCTAGAAAATGGAAATAAAAATCGATGAAAATTACCATGTGGCGAGTTCTTGTGGTCCTTAATACGTACACGAAGTTTTGGGAGAAAAAAGTTTTCTTCACCTTTCCTTCATAGTAAAGTGTCAAGGTAGGAGACTGACGCCAAACTCGGGCTCCAAACGACCCAAAACAAACACGGGTTTTTTTCGCGAAAATCGAATCCAGTCGCTCAATAAACACGCCAGACTCGTAGAACATAAATTTCTGTAAACCATGAATCCACTGAAGTATCTCCAGCTAGCAAGGCGAAGCCACCAGGCTCGCTAGAACTTGTACTTTAGGCTACTAAAATGGCGGCCCGACCTCTATGGCACTGAACTCGGGGCGCCTGGTGACGAGTATAATAAGTCCCCGTGCAGGGAAGGGAGATCCAGATTCTCACCGTCAGACTACACCCTCGGGAATATTGCCCAGATTCCATTCTTCCCCAAGCACTGAAGTGAGTGAAGCGCTGGAAAATACGTTCGCGAAAACACTCATTCGGCTTCAAAACTGGAGGAAGCTCTTACACGCTCAATTTGGTTAAGGTACGTACGTATTTCTTGACCTTTACGACATACAAGTCAGTGCACGCAACGCAGAAAGATACAGGAAAGGAACGGTATTAGCTTACTAAATGGGCTAAACTTCATAATACCCAGCCACTTATTAGCATCTCATTGAATAAGAATAGCAACTATTGCAAGTGAAGTATGATCCTCGCAGTAAATTTTCCAATTTAAGCAATATATTGGAAAGAAGAAGCCTGAAAAAAATCGGGGCTTCAACGGGATTCGAACCCATGACCTCCGCGATACCGGTGCAATGCTCTACGAACTGAACTATGAAGCCACTCATTGGGAGCAAGGTCAATTTAATGAGTTCATATCTCCCGTAAGGACTGAAATGATGTAAAGTGTATATGAAATAATTCATATTTGAACTGCGATTATAGATGCAAGTGAAATATGATCCTCGCAGTAAATTTTTTAATTTAAGCAATTGGAAAGAAGAAGCCTGAAAAAAACTTAGGGCTTCAACGGACGCACCGGTATCGCGGAGGTCTTGGGTTCGAATCCCGTTGAAGCCCTGATTTTTTTCAGGCTTCTTCTTTCCAATTGCTTAAATTGGAAAATTTACTGCGAGGATCATACTTCACTTGCATCTATAACCGCAGTTCAAATATGAATTATTTCATATACACTTTACATAATAGCAACTATTAATTGTTATATTCCTCGTTCTTCAAAGCACACCGACACATGTAAATGGAGTGGACGGGTATCTGAAGTTGCCTAGATGTTTTTATATAAAGCAAAAGCAATTTTCGTTTATTTAAGGACGTTTGCGCCCAAAAACTTCCCGGCAAGATTTCCCAACCCCATACATTTATTATGCATACAGTTCGTTTAACTGAACAATAGCCAAAAAAATCGGGGCTCACTGAACTCGTTTTGAAGATAAGGCGTAGCACAGACCATAGCATTTCTAGGATTTCCAGTCACTCGAGGCGATTCTGGCCGGATTCATTACTATCGGCATATATTAAAGTTGAAGAATAATATCTAAGTTATGTGTGTTAAACACAGCACATATAGGCCTATTTGATAGATCTTTGCTACATATGTTATTAAATCAGCTAAAATTAGCCTTAAAAACTACAACTTCTAAGTCATGCACACCTGCTACGCGCTCGTTGGTTATTTTATCACTTCATATCCAACGCGGGCTCATGGTATAATTGTTATATATTTAAGTTGAAGAATCATATCTAAGTTATGTGTGTTAACACAGCATATATAGGCCTATTTGATAGATCTTTGCTACATGCTTGTATCATAAATTTAGCTAAAATTAGCCATAAAAACTACAACTTGTAAGTCACGCACACCTGTATCCATGTACCAATTCAACCCTATTTGAATAGTATATGAGAAATATTTAAAACTTCCCATGTACAGGTTTTTTTGTTTTTTAGTATAGTGGAAAGAATCAGAAAAGGAAGTGATCTGCTGAAAAAAAAGTGGGGTTCACCGAGCATCCAACAAAAATATTCGCACATCAAGTTAATGCAAAGATCATCAGCTCTATTTTGTGAATTTTCACTTGGTGCGTGCGCTTGAAAATGACGCGGCACTCGCGTGTTGAGATTCAAGGCTGATTATCTCTAAAAAATGTGTGGCTACCCCTATTTTGCTTTGTGGATTCCATTAGCCCTTGCAAAGATCCACTTTTTCCGTGTGGTGCTAACCAGGCGCAAAAACCTTTGTTTTTAGTAGGCACCGTCCTTAAGTTTTTGTTTTGTTGCGTGATTTGACAGATCACGCGAGATTCCTGCCATTGCAGGCAAATCGTGATTAGCCAATCAGATTAGATCACGTATTGAATATCAGATTTAAAGAACAGCTTTATCGGAAAAGTGTGTTTTACGCCTTTGAGCAAAACTGGAAAATTGTTAGTCTTAGCAGTATAACACCGTACAGAATTTTGACTAGCTAACATGTGCAAGGAAAACTTGCTGAATAAACTAGTTCAAAACATTGGTAGATCCTGAAAACTCTATTTTTCCTGGACAGGTGTATCTTCAAAATCAGTAGTGCCTTAACC
>CM042758.1:13273735-13282241 GCA_022496165.2 Catalaphyllia jardinei | reverse complement strand
GAATCTGTGTAAAACTAACATAGATATCTACTATTTTGAAAGTATCCTTCATATTTTTAGTCTCTGGCAACTAAACAGGGTTAGCTATTGTGCACTGGGGTGGTACGCCAATGTGTTCTACCAACCTTGTTTCCAAACTAGCAAGTATGTCTCTGTATATATGGATGGATGGATGGCCCACTTTATTTAAACACGATAAGAATTATATCAACAACCAGGCCTCTTTTCTGTGTCTTCGTACATTTTATTTTCATGATTATTATCATGATAAGCTGCAACTTTTAGCAAAGCAATTTTGTAGTTTTATCCCGCAATTGCTTCAATCACAGACGTTGAGTCATACATGTTGTAATGTAAATGAGAAAAATTAACCGTGAAAAAGGATCAGTACCACTGTTTTGGTTTTTTTTTTAGTTTCTGTAATGAATGAATGGCCCAGGGCGTGTTTAAAACACGAAATGGCGAAAAGGCGAAATGTGGGAAACGCCGGGGGGTCTGTAAAAGCTACCCTTTCAATTATTGACAGATTGAGAGCTAGCCACTGTCGAGTCGGATACTTTGGCTAACCGGTGCGCTATTTAGACTAAACGTAGTTCCATTTCGCCATTTTGTTTTCGCCTAAAGGCCTGCGATAACAGTGTTTCTACGTTGACAGCGTTTATCGTGTGCGTTACGTTCCCTTGCAGTCAGTTCTCGTTTCTCATTTGCACAATTTTCACGCCGCTGGTTCAATGATGGTCACTTAGCCAGAGTAGCGCGCTTATGATAGTCACGCGCTTGTCGATTTGCGTTTCTTTTTTCCTTTTTTCTCGGCTTATCTTGCTTTTAATGGTTTCTTTCGGAAATTATTTTTTTAAGTGCTTACTTACAGAAACAAATATAGATTATACGCTATTGCAATGGACAAGGGAGCAGCTAATTACGGGTTTTAACAAAGCTTGATGTTGATGATGGGCCGGAAAGAATTTGACAATACAGCCAAACCTCTATCAAGCGTTCACTCTCGGGGACGAGACCCGGGGGGGGGGGGGTACTTAACAAAGTTTAATACGGGGAGGCTCCGCCCCGAGGTCCAACCCCTTATCCTTTTATATAACATTTTGGCAGAAAAGGTACTCCTTTTTATATACCTTTTATTGAAAAAAGGTACCCCTTTCAGATACCTACTTTAGGAAATCTTGTTCTCATTTTCATGTAGTGCTTAATAAATATACTGACAAAGCCATAAGGGGCGTCTATTCGAAATATTATAATTAAAGGCCCTTGTAAATACCTAAATGACCGATTTCCCTACCCTTTTATATACCTCATCTTGTGAAATCCCTACCCTTTCATATACCTGAAGCATGAAAAAGGTACCCCTTTCGGGCGGAGCCTCCCCGTATAGGCCATTATAGGGAGTACCCCCCCCCCCCGGGGGACGAGACAACTGGCCGCCTAATAGAGGTTCACCCAAAAAACAAGCTTGCGCGTGGTCCAGTTTGAGTTTATCAAATATAAGTAAAAAATGCCAGAGGGGAAAAAGTAGAAAAATGATGGTTATAGTAGGTCCATAACGTTAATAAAAGCCAAAGAAGAAATTACCTTTCCATATTGTCATTCTTTTTCATTCTTCTTTTACACGTCTGTCAGGAGCCCATCCCGAGAGCAAAAAGAGGTATGAAACAAAACAACAGAATCACCCTTCGGCCATGGGACGGCAAGAAGCTAGCTGGTAAAAGAAAGAAAAAAAAAGAAGAAGCTAGCTGGTCGTGGTCGCTTTGCAGGAGTGGCTGTTGAATAGGGGTTTCTATTGCAGTGTATTTTTTTCTGGGACTTTGAACGCTGGCCGCCAAATAGGGGTTGGCTCCGCTTTTAAATAGACGTGCGATTGTATTTTTTTTGTGAGACGTGTTCCTCCAGAATTGTAGTAAACTAAATTTTGGCTTTCTTCCTAGGTTCCCTCCAAATTTTCAAAACCTCTTTTCATAAAAAATAAATAAATAAATGAAATGAAAAAATTGAGACTTGTGGATGCATATCACGGTTCTGTATGCACACTCTTGACAATAATGAATAATTCTTCTAAACTCGAAAGCTGATTGGTGGATTAACTATTTATTTGAATGGAGACAATGCGATTGACTCCTTATGACCTTTGAATGGTCTATATCTGTGCATGTTATTTTTCGTTTGGACTGTTCTGGGCGTTTTACGTGGCGAGCTGTGTATTTATTTAGCAGTTGTTTAACTTATTCTTCCCAGCAAGGACCTTAGTCTCCCAGATATTCCACGGAAAGAGCTGCAGCGAAGTACGTGGCCACTGGCACTGGTGTTGGGGAAAGTGTGAGCTAGATAAACACGCTCGAGGAATCGCGGGAGAGCATTGATTTCGACAGAAATATCCGAGCTTTAACTTGCACAACAACTTTTGATCACACCTTAATTGTCCACAAGCGCAGAATTTGATTTGGAAGATGGCAGACACTGCTTCACCAACAGCCCCAGCGGCACGGAAACCAGCTTACAAGCGAATTCTGCACAACTTGAGGCATATTTCGGGCGATGAGAGCAAAGAATTGCTTCTTTATTTCGTCCTGACGATGTCGCTCTGGCTGGTCGGCCATTTTCACTTTAGTTTCGCTTGGATAATCATGATACTTATGGTGTTTGTAAGCTGGGAGTTTCAAATGGATAAGAAGAAGAAACGAAGAGAACGCATGGAGAAGGCCCTACAGACGTCATTTATCGACAAGATACAAAACCTGCCTTCGTGGGTCTATTTCCCCGAGAAAGAGCGTGCGGAATGGATCAATGGAATCATTGATCAAATGTGGCCATACGTGGGCGAAATGGTTTACAAAATTCTCAAAGAAAGCGTCGAACCCGAAATGCAGAAGAACATGCCCAAGGCATTGAATACACTGTACTTCGAGACCATCGACCTCGGGAACAAGCCGCCATATGTCGCTAACGTGACATCTTATGATAGCAAAGACGACAACAAGAAATCTGAGTTTATTTTCGACATGGATTTGTGTTACAATGGCGACGCCACCATCAAGCTAGCGGTGAAGAAAGTAAAATTAGGCCTGACGAACATTGAACTGCGAGGAATGCTTAGAGTTATTTTCAAGCCCCTGGTTGCCGAATACAATCCCATTGGAGGGATCACCGTGTTCTTCCTGAATAGGCCCAAGCTGAAATTCGACTTGACCAATTTGTTGAATGTTCTGGATCTTCCCGGCCTCAAGAGCAGTCTGCGCCGAATCACGGACGATGTGATTGCCTCGTTCGTGGTCCTGCCAAACCGCGTTGCCATTCCGCTCGCCGGTGGAGTCGAGGCCAGCGATCTTCAATATCCAATCCCAGAAGGAGTTCTTCGCGTGAAAGTCGTAGAAGCGAGGGACCTGATCGCGAAAGACATCGGCCTGGTGAAGAAAGGAAAATCGGATCCCTATGCCATTATTCGCATTGGTGCTCAAAGCTTCCGTACCAAGGTCATCAATAACAATCTAAACCCCGAGTGGAATGAAACCTTTGAGGCGTTTGTCGACAACCAGGAGGGGCAAGAAGTGGAAGCAGTCATCTATGATGAGGACACCTCCTCCAAAGACAGCAAGATCGGTTCCCTAGACACCGACATCGCCTCCACAGTCGAGACAGGCTACAGAGATCTCTGGCTGCCGCTTGAGGGTGTCAAACAAGGAAGGGTTCACCTCAATCTCAGCTGGTTCCCATTGACTTCCTCTGCCTCTGACCTCAGGCCTCCCCAAGAGAAGGGTCTTTCGGTGGCAGCTCTGATTGTGAAGCCCATCTCAGCCCACTCCTTGCCGCTTACTAGTGGTCAGAAGGAAGCCCTGAGAAGCGTATACTGTGAGGTCACTGTAGGCAAGACCACCCTTCAAACCTTCCAGTGCTATGGTGAGAAGACAGAGTGGAAACATGCTTTACGCTTTCTTGTGAGTGACCCACAGGAACAGGAAGCAGAAATCAAAGTAATTGAAGCCAAAGGCACCACCACCCTTGGTCAGATGTCATTCAATATCCGCAGCTTGCTAAACAAGCAGGGTCTGGTTGTGGAGGAGGTGTTCCCCCTGGAGAAGTCTGGTGACAAGAGCACCTTGACCTGCCGCTTCACTCTGAGGATGCTCAAAACCCCAGATACTGAGACTGGAACGAGGTAAACTGCTGTAAGAACTGTTCTTTTTTTTGCAGTTCCATATAATAGTACTGGTAAAACTAAAATTTAATATTTTTGTAACTTAAAATTGAAGGTATTTTTGTCATAAAAATTGGGGCAAAATTAAAACACACATACCCACGTACATGGTGGAGCTTCTGACACTCCCAGGAACCTAAGATCAAGATTGCCAATCTCCTTAATGTTTTTTGTAGAGTTCTTACTTTCAATACTAGTTCTGGGAATTGAACTGCACATCGTGTCGGTACTGTCAAGAAGTGTCGATGTTCTTTTGTATTCTCTTCACTTTATATGTGTGGAATTATGTACTGGTTACATGTAACTACATAAGGAGAATTAAGATTTTGATATGTAACCACACGGGTGTCGATATACATGATATAGCATTGCACTACAAGAAAATAATTGCATATTCAGTCATGGTCCAATTCTAGGAAGATTCTCTAGAAAGTATGAATTAAGTTGTCTACATTTTAAATTCATGCCCCGCAGGAGACCTATGCAGTTGATATGTAATGATAGTATGTTTCAAGCTTAACATGTTATGACTAATAAATACATACACACTGAGATCATTCAGTAAACCTTTTCACCTTAATTTGAATTGAATTCTGGAATTTGAAAATTAATTTGGAATTCTGAATTATTCTGAATTAATTTGGAATTCTGAATTTGAAATTTGAATTCTGGACAAATTCACCTTCAGTTTTTTTTGATTGGGTGTCCAGTGGATACAAGAGTTAAAAAAAAATTTGTTTGTTTTGGTGTTTCCACTGAAAGTTGAAAGGGAGCTCATAGTCCTAAACAGTTTTCGTGTAATTGCCAATATATTGTAACTTTTATGTAACAAAATGCTCATTAAATTTCTGTTTGTGATAGTTGTCTGTTTCACTTTCTGCTGGTGATGGTTTCAATTTGGGTTTGTACTTTTCTGGAATTCTAATTAGCTTCAAGATGACTTTGCCTTTACGTTCTAATTTACTCCTCAAGAGCTCATTCAGAGATCTTCTAACCCATCTCCTACTAACTTTCAATGCAGATGTCACACAATCTTTAGAAAACATTGCGTGACAAACCTTGTGACAGGCTTATGTTTTACAAATCAATTTCTGCTTGAGAAGTTTGCAATGTTTTGTCAGAGCACAATGCAAAAGAAATGCATGATGTGTTGTTCATATATATTTTTATCCTACTTGCGATTATTTATTCGAACTTCCCATACAAAAACATTTAACCAATGGAATGATATGCCAAAATGCAATTTTTCTTGAAGTGCAAATGCTACATCTCTTTACTTTTACTATACGAAAGCCAATGGTGTGTTTAGTAGTTGACTGGGATTTAGTTCGCCTTCTATGCAGTTCAATGTGTGGTATTAGTAAGAATGACTTGCGTTACAGTTTTTGTTGCACTCAGGGGCCAAACCACCCCCAATGTTTCTTGATTTCTTGGGCATTTTACCTTATTTTGCATTACTTCAAACTACACCAAACTTGGCAAATAAGGAGAAGACAAATTGCTAATTATTTTTGCATGAAAAATGTCAGTAAATGTCTGATGCCACAGTGATGACGTCATGTTCTTCGCCACTTTCGAAGTTTCTAATATGCATGTCTTTTATGTGTTCGAAAGAGCACATCAAGAGGAGTTGAAACATGAAAAAATTTTGTCGATATCACGAAAACTGAATGAGATATGGTATTTTTAATTTTGAAAAATACCTCTGCCAACTGTGAGGTCCCCCATTGAGGAAAATTCCTACTTTCAACCCATAATTTTGTTCCAGCAAATCCAGCTATGTTGCAAATGTGATCTAACAGATGACCATAGCAAGAATAAAAGAAGAAAACGGGAATAAAAATTTTCCCTCTAGTATTTTTGCGTTAAAACTAGTTTTGTTGTGTCATGAACCTGTGACGTCACCAGTTTCTTAATTGTTAATATCATCTTGGTAAAGGCAAAAATTAAAAATATAAAACCATACGATTTTTGGCAACATCAAGCTTTGTATATAACTAAATTATTACCTTTACTAGAACAAACCAGTCGAAAAAAAACAGAGATTGACTTCGTAGAGGGAAAGTATGGTTTAATAAGCAAATTCCCGGGGGGGGACAGCAAAAAAATATTTAATTCACCATAACTCAAGAAATTATAGTCGTAGCGGTTTTCGGCATTTTACTCCTCAAGTTAAGGCCTTTCCAATGAGAGAACTTTCACTGTAAGATTTAGAAAAAAACGCGTTTTAGTGACGTCATCAATTATGACGTCATAATCTGACATTTTGTCACAACTTCTAAATTAAAATGAACTGGACAAAAATCAAAGCTCATGTGCCAAACTTGGTTTAGAAATATATAAAAGGAGCAAATATAGCCATTATGAACCATTCAGGGAGTGGTTTGGCCCCTACGTGGCATGTCGGTTGTTTGCGCATGACTTCTGGCGATCGTGGTGGTGTAAAGATAATGATGATGATAGTTTTTCCGAAAGTGCTGGAAATACTGAGCTGTTCCGGATTACTCGTGTGTCACGTTCGTCAAAATGAGCGCTGTTCAATAAACCTTTTGCACGAATGAACCCGTCACATGGTACGTAATAAATAATGCTGGGACGCTCCCAGAACAAAGGAAAGTCGGGCTGGACTGGTACGAGTTCCTTTGTTTTGGAAGTCCCTCTGCGTTATTTCCTTCCCAGGATAGTTAATTCCATACCATGGGAGCGGATCGTACAAAGGGCCTATTGCGGTTTCGTTTGGATTTGTGATCAGTCCCTCTTCTCCAATGATCATCTCCTTTTCTGTTGTTTTTTTTCTCGAGGAATTCCACGCTCACTTTTCCTTGTAAATGGAGAGTCCGATAGCAGCTTTTATTACCATATAAAGCTTATCTCAAATGCCTAAGGTAACCTGTGCATAGCCGCGCGCTCTTCATGTATCTCCTACTGTTATAATGGAGTTGCAAAGGTTTCATTTCCGCGAGAGGTTTCACTGCAGCCCTTTGTCAGGCGCGCTAAATTCATCGTCTGGCGTATCAACCTTCCACGCAGTTTTCCTTTAGGCTCGTCACGCAATCTTTCCTCGTGACGAGTCCCAAAAGCCTATGGGAAGCAGACAACTGAAGATAAGACTGGAAACCTCTAAGAATTGACCTAAAAAATTCCATACTATAAATAGCTCGATATACATCCGTGCATGGTCTTTCATTCATTTTTGTTCGTTGTTACTTGGATTGAAGTTTCGCGCGAAAGTACCAACCAATCACAATCACTTCACAGAAGTCTATAGTGCTGGGTCATCGGTATGGAATTTTTCGTTTCGAACTCTGGTGGGGGTAGGGTGTGGAAATTGAGTGCACCAATAGAGAACGTTTAGTTTCAGTGCAAGATTTTAGCAATCGCTTCTAAGCTGTAGCTAATTTCACCATTGTAGAGACAGCGTCGCCGAAGTTGATTCCGGAGTCAAGAAGTACGACATCCAGCCTATACCGAAACTTGTGATCAATGGAGTCAGTCCGGATGAACAGCCCGAGGCGGCTGGGGACGAGAAGCAGGACAAAGATTCAGACTCCGGAAGTGTGTACGACGGAAGCGTTTATGGTCCTGATAGTCACCACGGGGGATCCAGAGAGGACCTGTCTACCAAGGGACACCTCGATCTGCAGTTAAAGTAAGTAGTTCAGAAATATTCAGGAGGAAAATTAAGGGCTGATGGTAAAGGAAAGTTGTTATGGCATTGGACTACGGATCGAGAGGCCCTAGGCCCTGGATCGAGCCCTAGCCGGATTGATTGTGTTCTGTTCTTAGGCACGTTAGGGCAGCGCCCATACTACGCTGGAGAAATTTGAAAACGCAGCTTTTTTTCCTGCGGTTAGGCCTACCGTCCACACTAATCCGTCACGAAAACAGAGCTTTACGAAAACCCTCAAACCGGAGGAATCTGAAAATGGCGGCTTTGCGTTTTAGCGTTGAATAAAAATATTTTGAAAACGCGGCTTTTTTTGACTGGTGATTGTTGCGTAGCGTGGACGGAAAACACTTGATGCGTTTCACTTTTCAATTAATAGAGTGAAACTTCCGTTTTGAAATTCCTGCAGCGTAGTGTGGATGGGGCGCAAATCTCTCAGTGCCTCTCTCTCCACCCTGTTGTGTGCATGATACATGTACAGGCAAACTGTAAGGACAATCCGAAACTGAATGCTTTTGGGGAGCATCTAATGGACTGGCATAAAGGAAACTGGATATCTGAGTAGGAAACCTATAGCTGAGGAGGTCCGATTACCAGTCGCTTTTTTCGGGAAATGAGTCTGCGTTCAGCGAGACGGC
>CM042758.1:13261235-13268735 GCA_022496165.2 Catalaphyllia jardinei | reverse complement strand
AATCTATTGCACGGTTTTTCTTTTTATTTTGAGCTATTTCGAATGGCGTGGCACTGGAAACCAGCAATTGTTTTTCGTTGATGGAGACAAAAAACTGAAGAAACGTGCAAATGGTAAGGAAATTCCTGACCTCCCATTTTGAACGGATAAGTTACTTCTAGAGGAGGTCCACAATTTCATGGTTTTAGGCTAAATTGTGCTAAATGGAGAGCATTGCCCCAAATAACGGAAATCTCAGTGAAAGAAACTCTTCATTTAGTTTCTCTAAGACCATGCTGTGATTTTGATTTAGCCGTTTGCAATCTGTTTTATCCCAACTGGTGCACTTCAAGTTGCAATATTTTCCTTTGCCATTTGCTGCCATTCGTAGCTTGGATTTATTATTGTCTCCGTTCATAATTTTTGTGTTGTTCACTTTTAAAGTACTTTCCTGTACTCAAATTTTCAATTAGCCAATCAGAAACCGTGTTTGCTGTCCTGGGGCGTAAACCCCGGAAACTTTTCGGGCCTGCAATTCTATTCTTAGTTGATCTGTTTCTAAAAACAGAGAAGTGTAATCAGAAGATTTAAGATTTTGCTATGGCTTTCCGGGTGTGAAAACTTTTCGGAACCTTTGAGAAACGGGCTCCTGAACTCCGGCTTGATGTATCCTGCGATGGCTGGGCACGGTAAATACTAATCGCGCCTTTTTAGTACGGGTCGCCGGCATGCTCGGCGGCATATTATCAGGCTCGTTTCCAGTCCTTTGGCCTCTTGTTTTATATTTCACCTGAAACCTGTACGCGAGTTTCTGGCGGCAGAATTGCTTTGGGCCTCGTCATAAAAGTAGGTCACAAAAAGAGAGGAAAGTAAAGCAATATCAATTAATATCAGCATGAGTTTTGTAAACAAACGTATTTCCGGGGACACACGAGGTGAAACAGCAACCTCCCACTTGGCCGTAATCAATTTTATCTCTGTTCCTCTTTTCTCGCAGGGGACCAAAATTTTGCTTTCTGTTGATAAAGGAACGATCGGAAACACACACAAAAAAAGAAATAGTCTCTCTCGTCTCTTGTTTGTTTTGTGTTGTTTTGTTTTAGATAATCGTAAGTCCTTAGTAAGGTGAGTGAGACTGGGTTCTAGACATAAGTCATATTGAGCCCGCGACAAATCAAAGATTCACGAAAAAACCATCGAATATAAACGCGTCAGACGGCGTTGTTGATAAACTGTTCCTGTATGCTGTAAAATTCCGAAGCTCTTCGAAAAGCTGTGGATTCATTCAAGATTTCAAAGCAGGTACCACGAGTGACTCGACTGTTGGAGTAATTTTTCCTTTTCGTTGCACAGTTTTGAGGTACACACGTGAGAAATCTTGCCTGTTGTTGTGGCAATCTCTCTGCGACCTGCCGGTGAAAACTTCTTCTCACGGCCGTTCAGAGTTGAATGGCTTTTGACCAAAGCATTTCTTGGTTTCAACGAAAGGTAAGAAAAGCTTTTTAGTGTTAAAGAACAGTACAAAATTGTTTTAGCCTTTTAGTTTTCGTTAGTTCTGGTGGAATGATCGTATTTACTTACCGCGCAAAAGCAAACGACAGCCACATTTCTCTGTAGCGTTGGTGCCTCGTATTGTAAGCTTATAGATATTGTTAAATTAATTTGTATCTCCCGTCGCTAAAATTATCCCACAGTTTCTGTAACCAGATACTTATTTTACGAAATATTGAAATTGAAATTCTTTTTGTTTGACTTAACATTTTCATTGTAAGGTAGATGTTAACTGTCAACTGATTTTCATAAACCATTCGAGAACTTCACGGCACTTCACACGAATTTAAAACGATCCTGATTTGCTATATCTATAGTTCTTTTTTCCTCGTAGAGTATAATTTTTAGAACTTTCCTCAAAATGTTTTGTTTGACTTGGAGTTTTAGTTACCCAGTCAAAATTGACATAGAAGAACAAATGGAGTTGGGGTATTCGCTTCATGCGCTTATTTTTGTGGGAATCGAGAATAATATAATGGTACTAGTTTGATTTTGAACTAAATAAGCTTAAGCTTAAATTTGTTATTAAGCTTATTAAGCGAAGCTTTCGGCTTTTTAATCATTATATTATTATGTAAGCTGCCTTGCTGTAACAATGTTTAAAACTTCAGTATATCATCGCCGAACAAAAAGATAAAGAATCAACTTGTCTATTTATCAGCTGGATAGATGTCTGTTAGAATCTGTTATCTTGAATTTCTAATCGTGTAGGTTTTGTTTCCTCCGGTAAATCTACGTGGGGGTTAAATTATGGGCATCTCGATTAAATCTTAAATTTTGAATGAAAATTCTGGCAATTATAAAATTCAGTTTTTTCAAAAAAATAATTTTCATTTGTAAAGAGAATTGCTTATTTTTCGGTTTTGGCATTTTTCATCAGAACGGTGGACATCTGCACAGCTTCACTACATTGAGAGAGATTTGAATAATTATTTAAGTGATTCATATAGATTGGGATAATCAAATTTGTAATTTAAACAGATAAGATGCAAGACTGTGGTTTGCCAAGGAACTGCATTATTCAATATTGGTCAGTGACTGTGAGACACCAACATTGCTATTTAAGGCATCTTTTATTTATTCATTGGCCACCCACTTTCTCTCTAATTGCTTAAGTGCGTAATGTTTTTGGCTTAAATATTTGCTTGGTTACAAGTCCAATACTTCATCATGTTTTTCAACTTTACAAAATCACCTGTTTGGATTGCCCATGTTCGCGCTTTCACTAATTTACAAAGAATTTACAAACCTCAAGTGATAGCCTGAATGGAATATCAAATTGTAGCTTTAATTGACATTGCCAATTTGAATTATAAGTCACTTTAATTTATCCTCATTGGGCTGTAATTACATTGCTGCTATTGCCAGACATGTTTGTTGCACTCTGAATCAGAGAGTTATTTCTCTTTGATGGACTTCGAATGGTAGATGTAAGCTTATAATATTTTTTTGATCAAACAAACAAATCAGTCCCGGTTGTTCGAAAGCCGATTAACACTAACCCACGACAGCACATGCAATGCAAGATGTTTTTGCAAGAGTAGACTGAGGTTGCAAGCCAGATTACTCCTCAAGTCTGTCACAAAAGCGAAAAAAAAAAATGCAGAAGTAATAAAAATACCCTTATAAAATGTTGAGGCAAGATATGGTGTAAATAAAGAAAGAAAACTGACATTTAACCAGGGAAACTGCCCCACTGGAAGATGGTGCGGAGGCGCACTGGGTCCCATGGGCAGTGTCCTGATGGGGATACAGGGGGTAAGCCCCTGGGAGCTCCAGGGTTTTCAGCAATTCAAAAATGTCTCCTCACACTGGCACCTTTTTTCAGGGAATGTTAAAAGAAGTAATTACCATTTTTATACTATACTGTTAGCATTAGTGTTCTAAGGCATAACCTACAGTGTAACAGGGTTCTTGTTTACGACTGGTAATTTCTACCTTCTGTGCAAGTAAATGTTACTGTATATTTCACTGAAGTATTATTTTGTTGAACTTAGGATGGATGCTTGTTTGTTCAATTTAGTGAACACCCAAGTTTTGGGTTTAGAAAATCTTGCTGTTTTCCATAAGTTAAGATATCGAGAAGATGTCAATGCATTGAAAAGATTGAAATGATCTGCTGAAGTTACATCTTGAAAATGACGTCTTTCATGTTTCCTTTCCATTCCTCTTGTGGCCCCATCAGTCATCGACAGAGAAATATTTTCAACATTATTTATGGCGTTCGTACGTGGAAAAGGACAGCTGAAAGATCGTTTGGAGTTTGGTTTTCAACCAAAGCAGCAGATAAGCCATTAAAGCATGTACATACATGTACATGTAATTAATGTGCAAATGGTGTAGATTTTTAATTAAATGTATCCAATTACTGAAAGTTCTAATTGGATATTGGACACCCACATGATCATGCACTGATTACTGTGACAAATAGGCACGCTGAGAACCAGTTGTGGTCGAGAATTTTGTTATAGATAGGATTGAAACAAGAAACACATCAAAACCTGTCAAAAATACTTACTTAGACTGGTGTTGTGGTCAAGTTTTGGGACAAAATCTTGCCCAAAGAGCTAGAACTAGGGTACCTACTGTGATTGGTCTCTATACTGTCATGATGTGAATTTATGAACAAGATAGGTTAAAAGAAATGTTTTCACATTAGGACAGAAAACTCATCAGATGAGTGACCGTCCTGATGTAGGTTAGGTTTAAAAGTGAAGAGTGAGTTGTGGTGAATTGTTTCATACATACATCATAGGTTAGGTTTGTTAGTCTCTAACTAGTTAGAATTCGCTTTTAACAGGTGTATGTTAATGTGCACTTTAGCAGGTGTATGTTAATGTGCACTTTAGATACCCTTTATTCATTATGCCCTATTTATTCTCACTGTAAGTTCTGTTTGCACCATTCATTGTGTCACTTGTTACTAGAAATATCAGGAGCCTGTTTCTCAAGGTCCTGAAAAGTTTTCACACCCATAAAGCCTTAACAAAAGCTCAAACCTTGTGATTACAGAGTTGTGTTATTCAGACACATACAGAGGTTCCCTTCATACAAGAGGTTTCAGCCATATAATTTATGTATACGGCTGCACATGAACAACCCTGTGTTTTTAGATACAGATTACTTAAAAATAGCTTTGTGGCCTGAAAAATTTCTTGGACTTTTGAGAAATGGGTCCCAGGACAGACATGGATTGGAGAGGGGTGTGCAAGTTTTTTTTTCTTATTTTGCAATAATTTTTGTCAGATCTGTGTACTACATGTACTTGTACATGCAAGTTACAAGTCTATGTTGTTGCCTAATATATTTTTCCCATGGTAAATTATTGATTTTCTTGTATATAGCTTGGAAAGTATGATAAAGCTTCCTGGGAAAGATCATTTGAGGAACAAGAGCAGGAAACGGTAACAATTTGTTGTTATTAAATAAATTAATGGTTTTTTGAAGTAAACATAGTTCTTGTCATCTTTATGTTGTAGTTGGCAGTTTGGAATAAAGATGTCCAGAAAAAGAAATATGATACATGACTTGTATAGTCGTATTGATTGTTATCGCACCACAATATATTAACTGTCAAAAAGCAGTTTGTTGTGATTGCTCCTTTACCAGTCCCATCTCTGACAGTTGCCATTTCTCATTACCAGAATACTGACTTGTCGTGAATGATCTCTTTGTTTCCCGTTACTTAACAGGGTTTTATTCATGTTCCAAAGAAGCCTGGTGGTCTAAAACCAGAACTAATAGATGTTGATCTTGTTATTGGTATGTTAATATTTGTAACAACTTACAGTACCAAGGCTGGAAAAAGTGCTGGATAACCAGTTGTCTGGGACAAGTGTATCTGCCCACTGGGCAAGTAACTTTTCATTTTCACTTGTTGGGTGGGCAAGGGTCCAAACTAGTTTTCTGTCAACTAAACTAAAAAAAGTGAACTAAGACTTAACCATGGCAAACAACATTTGGGAGCTGGTTGTTTTAAGGGCAAGCTAGAGTTAAAGTTTTTTCTAGCCCTGGGTATGGGCAGTTTTGTCCTAGTTTAGTATGTCCTCTTTCGTTTTGTTGTTTTTTGTCTCCTTTTTTGCTTCTTTCATAATATTAATATTATAATTACAGTTTAACTGGTACTGTAATGAGTTAATTTTCTTTTCTTTAAGTCACTGCAAACAGTGTAATCAATGTAAGACATGTCAACTGTGAAATATTGTATTGTAAAAAATTTTGTGTGTTGCAAAAAAAAATAATGGTAAAAATAAATCTACCAGTTGTTCAAAACTTTATCTAAATCCTCTTCACAGTCTCTTCGAAAATCCAAGAAGTGGCCATCAGTTTGTTAACAAGGGCACACTACTACGCTACTCACTATCTATCACAGAATAGATGTTGAGTAGTGGTAATCCCGTCAGCAGTGTTCCAGTTAATTTCTTTTGGCAAAGGGTCTTGTAATTTTTCAAGGGGGTTGCACAAAGTAGGTCTATCTGGCTAATTGCAGCTGCAGCACTACGTAAAGCTAAGGGGGTGGGAATTTGTTGGGCAAACAGATAAAGGATTGACTTTGGGGTTCTAGAAATGTTACACATTTGATACCTCAGAATGCTTTCTGGTACTATGGGCCATGTTTAAAGGGGCAGTGTCACCCTATTTGGCAACTTTTAAAAAGCTAGCCGGTGTCCTTACATCAATTGAATTCTAAAAATAATGGTGTAGTTTTGTTATGAAAGACTATTTGAAGGTACTGAAACTGTTTCCTGTCGCCTGTCGCTACAGATGGCAAGGATGGAAATGGATTGAAACTTTCAAGATTTGATGCTTTGTCTTCAAAAAATCCAAGAAATTTATTATGGTTAGCCCTCTCTGATAAAATATATTTTATATCTTCGTCGTAGCTTTACAGAAGCATTTTGTTTATGAGGAAAGCCTCAAAGTAATGATTTTAGAACAGAATTGACCTAAAAATGGGATACCCTCTGAAAAATACATAGCAAAAATTGACAACCAAATGTGACATTTGAGCAGGGTTTAGCCAGGATTCTGTTAGTGGCCAGCCAGTAACTAACATGGGGCAGAAGGCCCCATCCCGCCAGGGGAGTATGGGGGCATGCCCCCCCCAGAAAATTGTGAAAGTTTGAAGTGTGTTAGGTGCATTTTCTGCGATTTTCAGTCGATAAACTCATTGATCGGACTCGAATGTTAAATGCATCATTTTCTTTGCCAAAGTCCTAAATCGAAAGAGAGGTTTAGTAGTGAACAATTAGCTTAAAGTTAAATTGAAAGGAGAACAATTGAAGGGCTGAGTATAAAACCATGCTAAGTGACGATCTTAAGGGGTTTTTTTCTGCAAAAGCATCTGAAATTTTGCAGAAATTCTGTTTCTTTACTTCTTTCAAAAATCAAGATATCTATTTAAAAAAAATTCTGAATGGAGCTGGACTGAAGAGAGTTTTTATACAGGGTATTGTGATGTGAGACACAACAAGTGAATTTCAAGTGAGTATCAAAGCAAACTTATTTTGAGCTGAAATTGACATTTTTGAGCATATGCGCTGAGTAAAATGAAGATTTTCTCATTTTTAAGTGAAATCAACAACGTTGCCATCAGGCCTTAACGTGAAATCAACATTCAAACCTATTTTGACCTGAAGTCGCAGTTTTTGAGCTGATGCGCTGCGTGAAATGAAGATTTTGCTCGTTTTTAAGTGAAATCAAGAGCCTTGCCATCAGGCCTTAGCGTGAAATCAACATTCTAACCTATTTTGACCTGAAGTCGATGTTTTTGAGCTTACGCGCTGCGTGAAATGAACTTTTCACTGTTCTGTGAGTAAACTCAAAGTCCTTAGCCCTAACCCTAAGCAATAATCCTAACGCTGAACCTTAACTGTAACCCTGAACATTAACTCTAACCTCAACCCGAAACCGCTAGCGCCAACCTAAGCAATAACCCTAACCCTGAGCGCTAGCCCTAACTCTAAGCAA
>CM042758.1:13260172-13261225 GCA_022496165.2 Catalaphyllia jardinei | reverse complement strand
AATAACCCTAACCCTGAGCGCTAGCCCTAACTCTAAGCAATAACCCTTACCCTGAACCTTAACTGTAACCTTGAACGTTAACTCTAACCTCTACCCATAACCGCTAGCGCTAACGCCAACCATAAGTAATAACCCTAAACCTGAACGCTGATGATGTGAAATCAAAATTGTCACTGTCTGTAAATGAACTGAAATCAACACTGTCTAAGCTTGTGCATTGCATAAAATTAACATTTGGCTGTAATTTGAGTGAAATTAACGTCTCTGCAGTCGCATGTTCAAGTGAAATCTAAATTTTAACAGTTTTTACCTGAAATCAACATTTTTTTAAGGTTGCACGTTGCAAAAGATCAATATTTTGCAGGATTTGAAGTGAAATTTGAAGTGAAAAAAAACTGAGCAAAGATCGTTGCATGGCAAAGGTTTTTTTAAATTCATGACTAAAGTAGAAATAAGGTGATGGTGAGATGGTGTGTAAAGTGTTTCTAGAATCACTAGAAAAAAGTAATTTTGTTCGAATTATTATGAAATCGCTGACTGCAAATCAACAAGATCTACGTTTGATTTATTTTCTCCTGAAAAATGGCCTTCCACAAAATGGCCGGACGGTCCCGTGGCTAAAACCCTGCAATTGAGTCTACATCAAACACTAGCAGCTTATTTTGCATGCATTAGTTTGGACTGCATTGTAAACTACTCATAATTCACTTCACTGTCATCTGAGTCATCTAAGTCCTTTGCAAGTACAAACACACTTTCTGCTTCAGTTATAAACTGTTGTAAGCTTAAATAACGATCACTGTGACCATTCCATCATTCAACAATATTATTTTTGCAAAAGAGGGCCAACTGAATATTTCGCTTACATTATGTTACGATTTTGCTTTTTCAGTTCATGTGAAAGAACTTATTTATATTGGATCGGCTAGAAGCAGAAACGAAAATCGCCTCAACATGACATGTGCAGAATGAATCAGTGAATGAACTTGTGGGCCATTTTGAAGTGAAATAAGTACAACTGTAAAAACATTGTTCCAGAACAAACTTACCCTA
>CM042758.1:13240172-13257672 GCA_022496165.2 Catalaphyllia jardinei | reverse complement strand
AACACATTCAACGTTCTTATGAGTTCCCTCGAAAAGTTTTACTTTGTGAATCATTTGTTTAACAGCTTGTGATTTACTAACTTTTCTTGTGTTCTCCCAACATCCTGTATGGTTTACTGCTCACAAATAGTTTTCTGAGGGGTGATGAAATATCTAAATTTATAATCTGTCCAGTGCAATACAAATACATGTACCTTTAGTTTTAGTTAAACTGAGTCTGACTGGATGTTAAAGTGCCTATGAAGTAAAAAATAATTGCTGCTTATTTGAAAGGCCCTTCAAAGTATAGAAGAGTGGTGTTTTTCTTTTTCGAATATCTTTTTTCGTTTTAAAATACGTTTTTTTTTAGTAAAGTGATGATGTCATAGGTGGTTTCACTAAAACAGTACACTTAATCAAGAATATCTCTAGAAATATTAAAGCACCGCAGTGTTCTTCAAACTTGGCATCAGGACTGTACATCACAAAATAAGCAAAGTGACACCTGCCGTGCCATTGCCATGACAACAGTTATGCCGCTGGTACTGTTTTAATTAAGACTAATAAAAATTCCCAGATTTTATCCTAAACAAGGGTTACCCACTCACAACAATCTAATGGGGATAGTTAGGACAATATGGGAACCATTTGTGTGCCTAGCTAGACCCTCTGTCCTACTTTAAAAGATTGCAAATGGGGATATTTGGGTTTTCACAGAAAGAGACTGGAGCCGATAGTGTTGCCATGGCAACAACATATAAGTATCATTCTGTTTCTTTTGTGTTGTACGTTTCTGGTGCCAAGTTTGAAGAACACTGCTCCAATATTTCTGGAGATATTTTTGATTGAGTGTTGTTACAGTACTGTTTTAGTGGAACCACCTATGACGTCATCACTTTCTTCATTTTCATAATACAAAAACGTAAATATCTCTAAAAAGAAAAAAAGATATTCCCAAAAGGAAAATGCCATTCTTTTTTTACTTTGAAAAGCCTTTCAAATAAGCAGCTGCAATTATTTTTTACTTTATAGGCACTTTAAGAGAACCTGTAAATGACAGCTATGACTATATGGTTAATAACAATAAATTTTGCTCTTAAATTAAATTTTATTTCGAGTTTATTTTATTTATTTGTTCATTTGTTTGTTGATTTCTTTCAGGTGGACACAGCAGTTATCTCCCAAGTTGTGGTTGCTGTTTTTGTTTCTTTATTTATGTGAAGTCCTGGTACTTATTATTTATTTACGTGAATGGGAGTCGCACTGGAAGGTAAGTGGCTTACTAGGTACCAGGGTAGAAACAACCTCAGGCCTGCTTGCCCATGGCAAGTAAATTTTGCTGTTAGGCAAGTGAAATTGGCCTCAGTAGTCTTGTGAGTCTAAATAAAAATGTCAGCTTATAATTTCCGGTCAGATTTGCTATTTCAAAATATTCAAGACTGCAAAATTAGTTATCACCGATAAGTTGAAAGCATGGATTAGGATTAGTTAGGACTCCAAGCATAATTTTATCCTCCGATAAGTAATATTTTTAGTATTAAAGTGGGGGCAAAAGAGAACTGAGACTTACTAGCCCACTGGCCAAGTGGCTTTCAAATTTTTCTCCTGCCCTGTTCTGGTACACAGTACATCAGTTTTGAATTTTATTTGTTTAACTCACAGTTTTTCAGTTGTAGATTATGTACTGTCAAAGCACCACTTATGGCCTCCACTCCACAACAACCACTTTTTTTTGTCCCAGTGGGCTGTGCATTACATTCAGTTTTGTTTTACATGTAACCTCCGTATATTGCAACCACCACTTGTGTGATATGATCATAGCTTAGTACACCCTTACATTGTACAGGTAACTCTCCATGTAAAGGCCACCTCTCGACAATAGCTACTTTTCTCTGTTTTCTTAATGTGTAATTCCAGAAAATATCCATACCTCCCCCACAGAAGGGATTTTTCTAAGACCCCCCACCTCCCCCCACTCCTCTGGAAATTCCAATTAAGCTTCACACATTTCTTTAAATGTTTTAGCCTTACAGAACCCCCACCCCCAGGAAATTCCAATCCCTTCTGTGGGGTGCCCATTGTGGAGAGGTTTGACTGTACTCATGACATAACAGTTTTCTTTTATCTTTATCACCAGGTGTATACAAAGCAATATTTACATTTTTACTGAAAGTCTTAAACATTTATATTTTTCAGGTTGTCACATGGTCAGAAGCCTGTGGACCTTCTCTGGTATGAAATTTTGATCAAGCTGATTCAAAAGGCACTGCTATTGTTAGGCCATGTTTTGTATTTTGTTACATATCACCCCTGGGCAATATGAAGTAAAAATGTTGTTCCATTGTGGTTGCAATCATGGTACATGCACATAGTACTTATTGAAACAATTTTTATTACAACATTTGCTCTAAGAGCAAAATGAGCTCATCTAGAGAGCTTATGCTACATTTACAATGCATATCACACAAAATGACTATTTAACCAAACATACACAAAGGAATAAAAGTTAACTGAAAGGGTTAGACAAGGAAATAAAGGATTGGACGTACTGAAAAAATATAACATTAGTGTCAAAATCATCGTGAGAATACCATTTAAGAACCAATCATTTTTTTGTTATTGGAAGCACAATGCCGTAGTAGTGCATGCAGTACTTAACCAGTATTAATTAATAATTATTATTATAATAATAATCATAATCATGATCATTATCATAATCACAATGATTATCATAATTAAGTTATAATAAGTATTAAATACAAGTAAGTAATAACAGCACAATAACAGCTATATTTAGTGTTTCTGTTCCTTGGTAATTTACAGATCATGGTGATGCTTGGAGTGTTGTACATGTACATGGTATCAACAGACTATTCCAGTTCATCTCAAAGACGAAAGGCCAAGACTATTAACAGACGGTATTTAGTGAAAATGTTAACTTTTAATACACTCAAGTACAGTACATGTGAATCAAACATGAAAGACCGTGTTTCACCACATTTCCAAACACCTCAAAAAGAGTTGAAAATATGATGCGCAGCAGTTGGAAATGTTGTTTAACACTGAACATTGTAAGTGTTTGTTGCATCTTCTCAACTGTGTATAAAACTAAGGAGAAATCACTGGCCATCAGGGTTATGATTTCCTTTCTTTAAACTTGATGTGTTATGGAATGAGTTTAAGAAGTAGTAAGTAAATTCCATACTTTTAAACTGTGGAATGTGTGGCTTCCTCGTGGTTAGTGCACTCGACTCTGGAGCGTGCAATTTGGGTTCAAGCCCTGACTGGGGTCATTGTGTTATGCTCTTGAATGAGCAGAACAGTTTACTTACAGTGTTTATCTGCACCCAGATGTATAAATGGGTACTGCCAAATTTAATCCTTGGGGGGATTAGAAATACTCCTAGTTACTTTGAAATGCTACTGAGACCAGGATAAGCTCCGGCCTGTTGAGCCACTTGGCTTGTAAACAGGCTTTACTCTTTACCTTTACACTTTTAACTAGAACAATAAAATCAAACCTTCCTCTGAGAGCAAAAAGTGAATTTTTGTTACTGTGTACATCTGTAATAATTGCTTGTTTTGAATAGTCTCTTCAGAATGGTGACCAGTTTAATATTCTAATACCGGTACATATTAATTAATGGCCAGCAAGCCAGAGGTCACAGTTTTTCACTATATGAACCAACCCTAAGCCGAACAATATCATTTTTACCTTTTTCTTCCAGTGGTAAATTGGCTTACAAGTGAGTTTGTTTACCCAACTATGTCATTGAATCAGCTTTTTGCACCGTTTACAAACCATTTATAAATAGTTTTATTAATGAGCGAGTAATTCACACACTACACAAAAGTAAGATGTATTAAAGAACAGGTTTATTTTGAACCACTTTATCTTCAGTTAGTCGCATTTAGTTCACCAGTTAAGTTAGCTATTGTAAGTGTTTTTCTGTGTGTAATTTTGTGCAAAGTTTAAAGTTGTACTGCAAACACAATTTCTGTCAGTTGTTGCTAATCACTTGAAATCAAACTTTTCTACTGTATATTGAGTAGCTGATAGCAAGGAAATTTGTTAAGTGTACTCGAGAAATTCTCTCGAATACAGCAACAATCAGACAGGGAAACTCAACTGAAATTGACTCATTTTTTAGTTAAAATTGTACAGAGAGACAAACAGGATTACACTTTATTACAGTGCCAAACTACAAACAGCAAAGCAAATTCACAACTTCAATAAACTTAATTTACTTACGGTGACTTTCCTTGCCATCTAAAGGTGAATATACATGTAGATAAACGTGCATTGAATAATTGTCTACTGAAGTGTAAAAGGGGCAAAACATTGTGAGACTGCTAATTTGTTCACGAAAATAGATCAGCATGATGGATTCCACCCGCTGCGGTGGTCCAGATCAGATTGCAGGATTTGTTGAACTCTGCCTGCTCACAAGCTGAGAAAAAGATACTCGAAGATAAATTCCATATCTCTGCGTGCCCATGTATAGTTGCCTGATGAGTGTGGTCAATCTTTGAACATAAGAAACAGCACTGTCGCAATAAAACGATGAATCACTCCTGAAGTCCTGAACTGGTTTCAGTTGGTATAAATGCTCCTCCAAGAGTTGAGCACTCTTTGAAATCTATTCACCGCAACTAAATAGAATATCTATGTACGTAAAAACTATGTATATTTCATTTTGTGTTGAATCTAGAAGACGAGCTGCCAGACAGAAGAGAAAAGGCAGTGCACAAGAGAATGGAGGAACAGTGCACCATGAAGTGCTTGCAGATGGAACAAGGCAAAGAAAGCCCCAGCAGCACCCTAACTCAGGGCTTGGTACATTGCTTTTTTATGAACTGTTGAATGCACTATGTTGTTGTCGTTCTTTGTTGTTTGTTTGTATAATCAGTTTTTGTCTAGTGACTTTGACAGCTTCAACGCTTACATACATTTTCAGTATTTCAAATATCATTCAGATCTTTTTTGAGCATAAAGGATTCTTAATGAGTTGGTTATAACAATCAATCTCAAAAGTATTCTCTTGGCTGTTCAAAATCTTAATTAAACCTTTGTTGTACTGATTTAGCTGCTTTGTTTACTTCAAATAAAGCAAAACTCATTTTCTGGGAAATGGTCAAGTTCTTCAGGTAAAGAATTTTTACATTCCATGTTAGTCTGGTTGTGGCAATGCATACTAGGTGTTTTTTGTTTACTTTTCTCTCCAGACCCCAATAATAAGGATGCCATGGAAGCTGTGGAAAATATGGATCATTACAATGCAAAAGACAATGACAATGATAAAACAGAAGAAGAACTGAGTGAGAGTGGAGGGACAACTTCATCCACAACAGAGAGTGATGTGTCTGATGTAGAAGTGGACAGTAATGATGAAGATCCATTTGCCTGGGATAAACAGGTTTGCCACTTGTTTAGGGTTTTAAATATTAAAAACTGTAATCCAGTCTAAGGAATCAGGGAAGCCAGGTAGCATTACAGTGTCTAATGTTTATTTCCAATTTATTTAGCATGTACATGTACATAGCACCCTTCTATACAGGTGTGGTGACATAATTTTGGTCAGTGCATGAAACCTCGGATCAGGTGGTCCAGGTTTGAGTTTTGACCAGAGACATTGTATTGTGTTCTTAGGCAAAATACTATATATTCTCATATTGCCTTCCATGGAAGGGGTATGGATATTTTCTAGAACAACACAGTTATTTAATATCTTTTTAGACCAATGGATCTCCAGGACTGGAAAAATGTCACACACCTCCACCCACTGCAGAAAAAGGTAGAATGCTCATTGTTGTGTGGTTTCATTGCTCTGGCGGTATATATGTGCCAACCTATCCTTTTTATGATTAATCAAAAAGGTGTATGGTTTTTGTTCTTCTCCAATGTACATGTAGCGATTATGGAGTTCAAAAATTTCAACCAGATTTAACTATCAAGTCATGCAAGTATAGGTGTGGGGCTGCAGTGGCCTTATAATTGATAGTGCACTCCACTTTGGATCAAGTGGTCCAAGATTTGAGCCCTGGCCAGGAGCATTGTGTTGTGTTCTTTGGCAAGACAATTGCTTTACTCTCATCATTGTACTTCTCTTCACCAGGGTGTACAAATGGGACCATATAATTAAATGCTGGGGATATTCCTAGCATCCCATCCAGGGGGAGGAGAAATATCCCTAGTGGCTTCTTGCTGTAGAAACCATTGGGATAAGCTCTGTCATGATGGGCCACTTGGCTTGTATGCAGACATTGCCTTTACCTAGTATAAGTAAATCAATAAACATTAGTTTGGAACCTGATGGAAAGATTGTAGTAAGAGGCTTACACTTTCCCTTGAGGGGTGGTCTCTCAATAACCCCACCCATGAGTTCACAGGAGCCCAAATTATTTTCTGCTGGAACGAAGAGGAAATTCCATAAGCACCTGCAAAATTTTATCACATTTTCCTCTGATCATAATTTTTTTTTTCATTCCATAGTTATGGTTTCTATTTGGGAAGGAAATCAATGTAAAAAGGCTCAGTTGACTCTAATGGAGATCAGTGCCACTATTGCAAATAAAGTGGTAAGTCAATCAAACAATGCTTAGGAGGCAGATACAATACTACAATAACTGTAATTTGCCCCGACAACAGCAACTTTATTGGTACTCAGCTAAAAATTAAATTAAGTGAGTACATGGCTGCCTGAAATAACCTTAATGGGCTAATTAGACTGGGCAGCAATCTTTAGTGATTTAAATCAATAATTTATTTAGGGTCAAATAAGCGGAGAATGTAATAACAAAAACGAAAAAGAATATATATGAGTACACAAAGCACACACACAACGACATATTATATGTCATACAGTTTTAGTGAAAGATGGTCGGATGATACAGTGGACTAATTACGTACAGAGTTACAGGTTCCCCTGAGTATCCTTTAATAGCTTTTTGAAACAATGAATTGAAATGGATGCCATATAGGTTAAAATTAATGGCCCAGCAATGAGCTTTGTCTTATGTTTGCTCGTTTGAGAAACAATATTTTTCGGTGGATCAGATTATTAATTTTTGTATTTAATTGCCAGACATCAATGGGTCTCTAATGTCAAGTTGAAATTCTAATGGCCTGAGATTACTGTCAACAAACCTTCGGTTTATGAGAAAAATATTAAAAGGTCCCATCCCCTCAGAATGTACGTGTAAGATGCATAAAGGAGGGGAAATCAGTTACAATGCAAATTTTGTTTGACACTGACTCTGTAAGGGTGAGTGATTTCTGGAGGACTGCCATTCACGACAACATGTGGTTTCAGGCTTGTGTAATTCGTCATCTCATGTAGCAGTCAGAGTGACACTTGCTGCAAGCGACACTTGACATATCCTGGCGTTGTCTGTGAAATATTATGCGCTGCTAGATATCCTTTCTGAACTTCTTCGTGCAAACTGTCTAACTCAGTTCTAAAAATTGTTGAACACTTTTCAGATGTATAATAATGTTGTAAATCTATGGATGCTTTTTTCAACAACTTTGTTTTGACGCCTCTGGTCAGTACGTGGTTTACCAGTCCAGAGCTGAGCAACAGTGTGGTAAACTAATTAAGAGGCTGTCTCTCTAAAAACCCACCACTTATTTTACTTCGAAAATTCGATTTTTCTCATAAGCTGGGATTTTAAAGCCCTTACCTAATCAATCACTAAAATGAGTTTTATTTGATTAAAAATTGTAACTGAATTTTCCTAGGCTTAGTTCGTTCCGCTCGACTTAAGTTTCATGCCTGCCGAAACTGGAAAAATGGCACATATTGCCGGCGCTCTAAAAAATTTAATATTATCGGCGCACTTTACGAAGGCGAGTATGCAGTTATTCGCTGAAATATTTTCAAAATTTCCTGAACTTTAAGCGGTCGTTACTTTTGAAAACCTAGTGGGCAGACAAATTTTATTATCGTTTTAAATTAAGTGTCATTTATACTTTCTATTCATGTAGTTCAGCACTTTCAAACAGGTGCCATATTTTTAAAACGTGCCTTCAAAGTAGCGCTACTTTGTATTTGGTTCAAAACTCGATTTAACGGGTAGAAAATCTGCTTTTAACCGTTGAAGGAACAACATTGAATTATAATTGCAACATGGCTAAACAAATTGCTCTAGTATATCTATAGTTGAAAAAAAGGATTGAGACTTTTGAGCGAATATTAAATTTTTTAGAGCGCCGGCAATATGTGCTATTTTTCCAGTTTCGGCAGGCATGAAACTTGAGTCGAGCGGACCGAACTTCAACTAAGCCTAGGAAAATTCAATTACAATTTTTAATTAAATAAAACTCATTTTAGTGATTGACTAGGTAAGGGCTTTAAATTTCCAGCTTATGAGAAAAATCGAATTTTCAAAGTAAAATCAGTAGTCGGTTTTTAGAGACAGCCTCTTAAAACGTTTTTATATACTTATACAATATGTTTCCATTACATTTAGGATACCCACAAAAGCCACACAGGTTATGCGCAGTTTTCTGTTGTGGTCTCTGTGTTGCTAGCGTTTATTCCGTTACTTTTTCGCCTTTACAATACAACGGTAAGTGCTTTGGGTGTAGCTTAGACTGCCATTCTATTTGTAATGTTCATAGGCTTATGACTGACATCAGTCATCTGTCAGTTGGCCGGCCAGTCCATCTATCTGTCATTCTGTCTGTCTTTCTATTTGTCTGTCTGTCTGTCTGTCTGTCTGTCTTTCTGTCTGTCTTTCTGCCTGTCTTCCTGCCTGTCTTCTGCCTGCCTGTCTGTCTGTCTGTCTGTATGTTTGCCTGTCTGTCTGCCCCCCCGTCCGTCTGTCTACCTTTCTACCTATCTGTCTATTGGTCTGTCTGTCTCTGAGTCTCAGTCGGTTAGCCAGTCTGACAGTCAGTTAATTTATTATAATCTTCATTATGAGAATTACATTATTAATATCAATTACTAGGTAGGGATTTTCAGTTATCATTATCAATGGAAGCTAACTCAAATTATGCTTTTGTCTCTTGTTTTAAGGGGAATATAGCAAACCTATTAACGAATAATACAGAAGATCTCTTGTGCAAAATGTTCGGATATTCAATGTGGTACGTATGTTAAATTGGAATTCACATGTTACCTATTTATATCGCACTCAGAAGGACTACAAGAAGTGTTAGGACGATAATATCGTTTAATCTTATTTCTTTGTAGGTCTCGTGTTATTGTGGTTATCAGCATGTTGGAGAGGTTCTTCCTGAGTTTTTCGTTTTTCTTTCTGCTGTGCGTTGCAGAGAAATCTTACAGAGAGGTCAGTAAAAGGGCTTTGAGTTCAACAACAAGATTCTCATTACTTGCTCTGATACATTCTCGGCAATTTTCCTCGGGAGAGTTTGAGTCTCTTCCTGATATGATTGTTTCGTTGTTAGGCTCATAATTTGGCTCCTTGATGGAAGCTACAAAATCCATCCCTGTCTAGGAAATTTACTATGGTATAAACCAAACGGTGGTACGTTTGGTCGTTCACCTGTCTGGCTAAAACGATACAATTGACTGTTGATGGCATGTGCTCACGAGAAAGATAAATTTAAATCGCTAGTTGAGTCGATGTGGGGGGAAGGGGGAACTCAGTGGGCGAACTCGTCATGGGGCGAAACCGGCAACTACCCCAATCACAGATGAGCAAATGTTATGGCATTCTCTGCAATACCAAATACAAAATTAAGTAGATGTATCGTGTGCTTGGTATATATATATATCTTACGGAAGCAGAAAGAACTTTTAAAGCGCAGAACAGCGTCTAATTTATGTAAAACTCTAAAAGGCAATTTGCACTGTTGTACATTGTTAAGCTGCATTTGAATAGTGTCTGCTTTCATGAAGTATGGCTGCAGTAACAGTTGGAATTACAATCAGTTGATTTTTGTGTTGCTTCTTAAACCATTTCAGCGTTGCCTGTACGCTAAATTATTTGGTTGGCTAACGTCGTCGAGAAAATCTCGCCGAGCAGGACTACCTCACTTTCGTCTTCACAAAGTACGGAATATAAAAACTTGGCTGTCACTAAGATCACTGTTAAAGGTGAGTTCACACGTCGCAGCAGGTTATTCAGTTCCAGATTACAGGGGTTTCATTAAGGGCTAGACACTGGGCAAACAGCGCGGTTGTGAGGACGATGTTGCTCGCATGGTCACGCAGTTGACCATAGCCCATTGCAGAAACGTGAGAGCACTAGGGAGAGTCTCTTATATTCATTAGATTGAAAATCTAAACATTTCAACTGAAATGTGAATGAATGAAAAGCTACCCAACCAAGTTTAAGAGTTTTCAGCGGAAAATTGTCCGAATGGGAGCCTTGCATAAGTTGCAAAATTCCATACAAATCCTTACATTTTGTGGCCTGTCTACCCAATCCATACAATTTCTCTATTTTGGGTGTTATTTTGCCATTTTCTTCCTCCAAATACTTCTATTCGCGGTGAAGACTCAAATTTAGTTGATCTTTTATTCTCTTTTATTCTCTCTTTTATTTGAATATCCTAGTTTTTCAAACAAACGGAAAACAACCATACTCTTTCCCCAGTCCTCTCCTGTTTCTGCAATGGCCTATCTAGAGGAACATTTTTCGTATAAAGATTGGTTCCCACCAATGGAAACCAATTGTCCTAAAGACGTTAATGAAACTCCTGCAGATTGTTCAGCAGAGTACGTGATAAACCAGTTGACAGAAGACTTGAGGTAAAACACGTTTAGTGGCTGGTGGATTGTACAAGATGATTGTTTCTTTTTGTTACTGTTAATTAAGATATTCGCCACACTAACTTAGTGAAATGAACCGAGGACCCAGCAGCAAATTGTTACGTTAAAAAAACTACAAGAACACTGCAGTAAAACGTTTTTCCTATATGTTAGTCTATAGGTGGGTATTCATAAGGGGACTATACAAGGACGATTTTTTAGTGCTATTTTCCTTGTTTGTATTTACTCAGTTGGATCTGAGAAGTCTTCACAAAATTTCTCTAAAAAGTTTCAATCGAGTGACCTTATAGTGACACTTTTCTCTACCTTAAGCGTGTTTGAGACTTCACTTGTTTTGAGAACAGGTAAAATAAAGCTACAAACCAGAAAACGAAACATGCAAGACAAAGTTGTACGGGTAGATATGGAAAGGAATTAGGTCAGGTGCCTCACTGCCGGCAATTTCTCAGCGTAACCAGATTTCCCTTGTTGTGTGTATTTCAGAGGCGAGGTCCTCAGAGATCTGTAGACATGATTGTGTCATCGTCCTTCATACTGGGTATGGTTCTAGTCATTCTGATGTGTGTACAGGTTAGTAAATTTCTTTGGTGCCTCTCGCTCTGTAAAAAGACTAAAACTCGAGCATGGAACGTGTTTGCGTACATATCATGTGTAATTACATAGGGTTTTTTCCCCAACAAACTCAACTTCTCTGTCGTCCAAACGACAGAACGAATCATGCTTCACTCAAACGACATAATGCCTCCAGAAAATGAACCCAAAGAAAAGAACAACAAAAGGAAAAATTCTGACAAAACAACATGGTGCAAAGCCAGAACGAGATGTCTTTGTGTGGAAATAGTACAAGAGAGGACTTCTATATAATTTTTCTCCTATATAATAAACGTAACCAAAAACGTCGGACACGAGTCGTCTTTGAACGGTAGCGTCCCGTAAGAAGAATCGAGCAGTTTCCCATTCTGTTTGACTAAACAGCATCACACGAGTACGGTACGTCAGCTTGTCGTAATGAGGATACGTAATGTTGCCTAGCAACGTCTCTTTCGATTTGTCGTCATCACTGATCAGGGTACGTCATGTGTTACGTACCAACGCCTCTTTCCAGAATCGCGGGCTTTCTGAGATCCTGATCGCAGTCCGACCTGCTTTATGCTATGTGGACTACGGAACTGTTACTGTTTGCGTTAAGTTTCTTCTGTCGTTTCTTTCTTGCTGTTGAGTCGCCCCATTTGTGTTTAGTAGTTGACTTATTTACGTTCCTGTCTTTTTGCAGCTTATAAAAGGAAACGAAAAGGAGAGATTTCTGTCAATATTATTTAACTGGGAAGTGTCTATATGGTGAGTGAACAGTTGTTCTTTGGAAGTGAATTTAGTGAATTCGCCTGGTAAGTTGTTGGTCGGTCGGCTGGCCCTGAGTTGAGGATTAGGTCTGTCAGTCTGTCTGTCTCTTTGTCTGTCAGTCAGTCAGTCAGTCTGTCTGTCAGTCAGTCAGTCAGTCAGCCAGCCAGTCGCCGAGTGAGTGAGCCAGCCAATCAGGAGTAATATATATAGTAACGACTGTTATTCTTGGGTTGCACCGTCACGCAATTGAAAAATAAATCGAAAACCATTCAGTGAATAAGCTCAAGAAATTATCGTGTTAAAGGAGATTCATAATTAAGACACTTCTCCAAGTTTCAGGTCTGTACGTTTTCCCGATCTTCAAATATCTGTCGAACTATTTTGCACAAATTTACAGAGCCCAGTATGGAGCCGCCATATTGCTATACCTCCAAGGAACACCAACATGGCGGTCGTAAATAGTGTAAACATCTGGAACTTACTTTGGCTATCTAGGCTGCGGATTATCTTAACTGATCAAGCAAACATTTAAATAGGCAGTTTTCCTAATACTCTAACTTCTTAAAAGGCTCAATATCCCAAGATAAGTATATATTCGATAAAAACAAACATAACTCTGAAATTTAAAATGTGCCTGTTTTTAGACGAAGCATGTTCTTGAGCTGAAAGTTGTTAAACAGGCATAAATTTATCCCCTCTCATGCCTGATAAAAATAATAACTTTGGTGGGTCTTTAGTTTGGAATTTTAAAAAATGATTCCGTGACGTGCAACCCAAGAATTGTTACTCGCTCACAACTTCCTCAGTTTACTTGTCAATTTATAAATTAATCAGTCAATCTATGTACCAATTAATCAACTGACCAACTAAAAATGATGATTTCCTTCCGTTATTGTGTTTGTTTACATGTTTACTATTGTTTTTCTCGAAGGTGTCTTGTGTTATCAGTTTATGTTCTACGATTCATGACCCTGGGATCCAAGATCAACAGTAAATTTACAAATACTTCAGGGCTGCTGACAGAACAGGTCAGTAAAAGAAGTCAGATATTATAAATCACAGGTAATCACACTGATCACAAACAACCAGCCCTCCTTGCCCAAGTTTGGCCATGAATTTTTGTAAGAAACCACCGATCCACCTAGGCATTAATGAAGTTGTAAAACAGACTAGATACTGAATATGACTCTTAGGATATTCGGGGGGGGGGGGGCACTCTCACTACTACGCCCAGGGTTCGTACCGGTCCTGGAAAACCTGGCAAGTCATGGAATTTATGATTTCAATTTTCAGGCCTGGAAAGTCATTGAATTCTAGTGAAGATCATGGAAAGTCATGGAAAAGCAATATGCTTTCAGAAAATAAATAGACGAAAAGATAAGAAATTTAAAAAAAATAACAGACGAATCCGAAACAGGCTTTAATTTCATTGGAAATAAATACAAGCACGTATTTGATGCATTATAATGCTGGATACTGATGTTATTAAATGATTGTTTTGATATTACTGTCACAACAAATGATTAAACTTTGGTCGTGAAAAACTCGGAAGGGTCATGAAAAGCCATGGAGTACGAACCCTGTACGCCATCCCATTGTATCTATCTGTTGTATGTAGTTTTAGTTTATCCTGCTTCTTCGGTTGGAAGCAACTGAACGCTCTGATGAACGGGGCGTATTTTTGCTACATTCATTCAATGAGATATCGCCAAATGTGTGCCAGTTTTCCAGCGTTCTGATTGATCATTGTTCTCGGTTATCCTGGAAAGCAGCGTCTTATTAACCTTATTAGTTCAGTTCAGCTTCCTTATTCGTATGGTTGTGAAGGACTAAATCTTGATATCAGACCAATTTTATTTCGCTTGTCTTCCTGTATTTGGAGACGTATGTAACTGAACTGTTCTTTTTGTGTTGTAGATCAATCTTTACCTTCAGATGGAAAAAGCCCCTCATAAGAAAGAAGATTTGACAATTGCTAACCACGTACTCAAACTAGCCTCGAAACTTCTTAAGGTAACAATGTCTATTTTATTGCTCTTTACATCTACCGCCGAAAGCGGGGCTTTTTCGAAAAGTAATAAAGCAAGTGTGAAAGGTACATACGTCGAGGATGATTCGAGAAGTGTGTTAAGGTTCAAACCAGTCTTTGATGTCTTCACGTTACAAGACTAAAGAAGAGGGTTGCGGTGACAGGGAAGTCTTCACGTATCTCCTGTCTTTGAAACAAGACTAGCGACGTAGGGTACTTCTAGTTAATTAATAAATTAATTTTTTTTAATGTATTTTAATTCTACCTCCCCTCCCCCCACCCCACCCCACCCCTGGAGGAGATTAACTGCAGTGTTTTTATGTTGTTTCCTTAACAACAATTTGTCAGTCTGAACGGAGAGAGAGGCCATGAAACAAATTGCCTTACTGCTATCTATCTCGGTGAGTCTGTCGTACTGACAGTGGTTTATCTTCTCAGGAAATCGAGAGCCCGTTTAAGATGTCAGGACTGTCTATGAACCCTCTGCTGTATAACATCACTCGTGTGGTAGTACTGTCTCTGTTCTCTGGAGTCATGTCTGATCTACTGGGATTTAGACTAAAGGTCAGTGAAAACTTGGCTAAATTTAAGCTCGTTTGAAAATTCAAGAACTTTTTAAAAGACTACCATGGGACGGCTACGGTTGGATTTAGGTGGGTGTCAGTAAGAGATCTGGATAAAACACGAACCTTGTAAGGGTTTCTTGGTGTAGCTGTTATCATATAACGGTCTGCAGGCCTGGGCTGCTGGCGATTTATCCGGTGGAAAGCGTTATTTAGCCTTTGAACAACTGGGGCCAGGAGACCTTAAACGAGTTAAGGAGGAATTTTACAGACAAAGTAGTTTCTGAAGGTTAAAATGAACTCACAGGCTCTCTAAAATGTTATGCACATGTATCTGTAGTGAACACTAAGCAAATGAGCCAGTTACACACCGTATAATATTTTGTAACATGGTAAGAATCGAATGGGAGCTTAACCTGGTGAAGTGACTGGGAGTTTTTCTACTCCCCCCTGGATGGGATGCTAGTCCATCATAGGGTTACCCTCCCCCAGGACAGCTTCCCAGTAGCCATTTCTACACCTGGGTGGAGAGAGGCCCTGTGAAAGTTAAGTGTCTTGCCGAAGAACACAATGTAATGACCCCTTCTAGGGCTAGAACCCAGACCTCTCAATCCGAAGTCCAGCGCAGTCTCTTCTTAGGCCACCGCGTCTCCTGGAACCTAATCTGAGTGGAGCTGCAAGATTGCTGGTCAGCACTTCAATGAATGTATATATCTTATTTTCTTATTTTTTAATTTGAATTCTCATTTCTAGGTGTGGAAGATAAAGACGTAGCAGTAGGCTGATGGAAAGGCAAATTATTTAATATATTAACTTATTACACGTCTATTTTTTCCGTTTAAAGGAACTTGGAAATCTCATTTATTATAACTAAGTGTAAAGTAAAAATTACATAGATCAGGCTTGTTAAGACTTTCTGCTAAGTTATTTTCACAAGTCTTACGTTGGAACCTCGTGTAGTTGGCAGCTATATGCAGGGTTCGTAGAGTTTGAAGTTCGTAAAAAAAGTGTAAAAATCTGCAAAGTGAAAAAATTATGGAAAATTGGAAAGAAAGGTGGAGTTTTTTACTTTGTTTCTTTTTTTATCCAAGCAACTGCTTAAGACAGTTTCCGCTCAAAGTTCGGACGATAAGTGCAAAAGATATGTACTAAAAATCTATTCATAGACAGAAGCACATCACTAGGAGTGTCCAGCTACCCTATACTCCTGTCACGGCGATTTCATAGCCCGTCTATTTTTGTTTGAATTTACCGCGAATTCAAATCCCCTCAGGAACCTCAGTGACCAATCACAAGCACGGACTGAACATTTAACTGTCTACGTCACCATTTCACCAGAAGATTAGAAAGGAAAACCGCAATTGCGATTTTTTCCTTCCCGATGCGCGCTCATGTAGACAGGAACTGACCAATTTCGCTGCAAAAGAAACCCCAAAATAGACTGGTTTGTAAAAATGCCGTGACATGGGATTAGTAAGGAAGTTGCACGCTCCCAGTGTGGACTCATGTCATAGCACGGTGACATTTAAAGTACTATTTGGAACATCTTGAGCACTTAAATCCATTTTTTCAAGTGGCCCTGCGATTAAATTCTCATGCACTCTCGAAAACGTTAACGTCAAACCCCTTAAAAACGCTGGAAGCGTCTGTTTTTTTTGGTTTGAACTGACGTGAAACGTCCGTTTCAATTACATGGATAACTTTAAATTTAATTTTCTCTCTAGGGATCAGCTTGAGCGTCTCGATAAGTTCTTCTTACTGTTTTCAAAATGTCACCAAGCTATTTGGATTTTTCGTTAACTTTATTTTTGCCTTTACTGCTCGCATGTTCAGAGTAAATCGTCCTAAATGAAATCATGGTCAGTGAATAGAATTTCATGAAATTCCGTCTTAGCCAAAATGTTTGATTGTAGAATCTGAAGAACTCCCTTCACCCCGACGATGCATCGATGTTTTAGGAGTGATTTGACCCGTTACCTTGTAACTGGAAAAATAAAATAATGCTTTGGATAATACATAGAAAAGGTGTTGAATTTTGGTACAAAATTGTGTAAGAGCCCTGTTTATAAAGCCAACGTGTTCAAATGAAAGTTGCATCATGTCGAGAGAAACACGAACTTAAGTTTGTGCTAAAATGCTAGCTAGCTGTCATTATTGTCGCACTAGTTTTGCACGAAGTACAATTCAGAATGCGTGCTAGAGCAATGAGTGTTGTAAACCAAAACTATAGTAAGCACTCCAGCCAATCATAAAGGACACAGGCAATCCTGTGAAGCAATCAAAACTCGAGGAAATTGCATGTAGCTGACGCAAAGCGCGGGAAAACCAGTGCACGTGATTCACGATTGGTTTTTGTTTAATTCTGATTGGATGAAAACAAGCGCGAGTTTTTAAGCCAATCGTGGAGTGTAGTAATGAGGAACCAATTACTTTTCGACACTTAAGCGAAAACTGCTCTAAAGCATAGTGTAGTGTAATACGTAATGCCGGTATGTCTGAGTCGTACAACAATTCAAGTTGTTTTTTGGCGGCTTAAAGTCTGCGCCTACGCAGGGTTTCTGTGACATTTTAAGGTCACAGATGCTGGATACCAATGAATTTGTACGACTTGAGCTCGTTGCTATGTAATCATATTGATATATCAAAATTTAGGAAAAGGTAGCTACTGTAAAAACTTATGATACCCTTCCCCTTTTCTTTTTTTCAATTCCTATCCCAAAGTTCTCCTTGCAAAACAAGCGAAAACAATTCATAAACAGCTATTTTTTAAGCATACTATGAACCGAATAAAAAGTGAGAAATTTCACGGAAAAGATTATTTTTCTCTAACATATTTGAAACAG
>CM042758.1:13166399-13226082 GCA_022496165.2 Catalaphyllia jardinei | reverse complement strand
GGCAAAGCAGTGCTCTCCAGAGCTAGATTTCCCCAGTTGTCAGTTCAGTTCTCCGTTGAGTCAGAAATTACGGCGTCACAGTAGAAAAACTTATCGTCACAGTGGCTTCAAAGCTCAGTTGGTAGAGCATCGCACCGGTATCGCGGAGGTCATGGGTTCGAATCCCGTTGAAGTCCTGATTTTTTTTCAGGCTTCTTCTTTCCAATTGCTTAAATTGGAAAATTTACTGCGAGGATCATACTTCACTTGGATGGCGCCGTGTTTGAAGTAGTTGTGATTGAGAACAAATTCTAATAACCTTATGATGTTGCTGATAGACATATTTGTACGTTCCGCTAGATCTTGATCTTTTTGGAGCCTCTCGTTGGCGATGGTTAGAGCTAGATCCACGGGAATGGAAGTGAATAAAGATTTAACGTCTTTTCCTCTTTGATGTTAAGAAAAAGCCTGTTTAGGTCTTTTTCGACGCTTGATGTTGGATTCGATCTTTTGTCTGTGATTTTCAAATAAGTATTTGCGGAACACAAAAGGGCGGTTTCCATGTTCGACCACAACTCTAAGACCTCCTGCCATGTCCATGAAAACAACCACGAAATGAAATTTGGAAATGTCAGAGTTGTTGGACATGAGGCTAACTATCACGAGCGACTTTTCTTGGAAGCCTGGTTTTTAGTACAGGATCCGCAATCCGGAAACGACCACATCGCCATCCCAGAGGTCTACAAATCTCTGGCTTGCGCATGAGTCTCACGCTACGTTTTCAAGAAACTCCACGCGTTTTTTTTTCCTCAGCGCGCTTGACGGGCTGTTATTTGAATCACGCGTACTAACATTATTTTTCAACTGATGAAGGCTTAAGCACCAGCCGAAACGTCTTGAACGAAACATAAAAAAAATAGTCAGTGTCAAACCATTATCTCACTATGTTAGCTCCTGACTACCACTACTCTATTGTTATAGGTTCACTTTTGCGTATTTTTTGCGCAGTTTTAAATTCAGATTAGTTATTTCCCATCGTATTACGTAATCGTCTATTGTTTATCACGTAACCTCGATAAGTCTATTCTTTTCGTTCAAAATTCCGTTTATTATAGCATTGTAGTTTGTAATTTTTTGGTTGTATTCAGTCGTTGTCAGTTCCAGGGTGCCGTACATATCTTGTCAGTAATCTCGGTTTTTCCCTTCTATTTTTTGCTTTTTTGTATTGTTGCATTTTCGCTTTATTTTAGTTTTAAGTCCGTGTTTATTAATTCTGTATTTGCTGTTTTTTTTTGGGTGGGGGGGGGGTCTTAAGTGAATCGTAGAATAAAGACGAATTTGAAGAAGTACTGGAGTGTTAATTACAACTGTCATCGAACAAGGCTTCAGTGATAAGTAACATGCAGACTTACCTTCCTTTGATCTTCTGCGTGTAAGTAAGCGATTTAGAACAGAAGGGGTCTTGTTTCTGGGACTCGAATCACTTCCTGACAAATTCCTTGTAGAATTTGAAGAACCAGAACGGAACAGAGATTGAGGAGACGAACTTGGCTCGGTATCCGAGCGGCGACGATTTACTGGATAAATAACAGCAGACACAGGGCGTGGTCGGCATTTCTCTCTCTTTCCCTCACTGGAGCAGCGCCGTCTGGCCACTGGTTGAATGTCAGACGTTGAAATGTTGTGCATGGCCCTGAAAGAATTAAATACACGTGAATTGGCAACTTCATTTTCTCGTTTTACATGGCCTATCAACCTGCAAAAGAACAATAATTGTGTTTGGCCAGTAGTTGGATTTCCAAAAATGAATGCACACTCACTATATACACTACAAGAACAGTCTTCACACTGCTCCCAATATGTGGCTTCATAGCTCAGTTGGTAGGGCATCGCACCAGTATTTCGCGGAGGTCACGGGTTCGAATCCCGTTGAAGCCCTGATTTTTTTCAGGCTTCTTCTTTCCAGTTGCTTAAATTGGAAATTTACTGCGATGATCACTCTTCATTTTTAGTCTTCACACTGTGTCGTACCATTGTACAGTCGAACCCTATGACGCAGCCACTCTCAGGGAAACGGGAGGTGGCCACTTTATGGGGACTGGCTTCTTAATAGGAGATGCATGGCGCACTTTGAAACACTTCTTACCATCGAGTCAACTGCTAAGTGAACATGGAATCACGTCAAGGCAACTATGATAAATGCGTGTTTAAATGTTCCTATCAGGCATCCCTATCAATAATTTTGAGAATCTTGTCCGATATCGCCTTTTCTATATATGGACTGTTAACATCCTCTCTATTTACGCAAGCGAAAGGAAAAGCGAGCGAAGCGAACGCGGGGGTGGGATTTGCTACTGGAGCAAGCAAGAAGAATATGTTTTGCTGTTTGGGAGAGGCACCTGCAATCTTTTTCCCGAAGCCATGGCTGGACACATGAGGATTCTTTTGTTAGTCTCAGCCAATCAAATAACTGCCCACAGATTTTTGTCAGGCATAAATTATCTCATCAGATTAACAGTGGACGATGTGGAGTTGATGAATGTGACAAAATGTGGCATTTTTTAATGTGAACGTTAAAGTTTTTTTTTTAAGTTTTGAACTTTTGAAGGAGACATCTAAGATCCAAAGTTCAGAACATTTACAATCAATATGGCAATTAAAGTGCTAGAAAAGTTGGTCAATAGTCGAGAGGTGTTCCTTCTTGACCTAACAGGGTCAGAGAAATTTGAATCATGCAGTGAAATTTGAATCATGCAGTGTCAGATAACAAATGAAGTCAACAAAGAAGGGAGATAAGCAAATTGGTGCATTGTGAAGGAAAATGCCACCAGTCTGCTACACACACATTTGAATGGCTCTGCTCTACTTAAAAGAAGACTGAACTTTTTCTTAAACAAAGCTGGCATATAATCTCCTTTCCCAGCATTAACAAATGTTTTGAGTCCTAGGTGTCATGTGGACCTGTCCAGGTTGTAATCAGATGACATTTCTGCCGACCACATGAGCACTGCATGGACAATTTATGTCACAAATATGCTTTGCTGCTCACATGTTCAGGTGTATCTTCTTGGGGAGTAATGTAGACCGGATACAAGAAAATATTGGTAATTGACTGAACCTAATAAAGACCTCACACATATTTTTTCAGCATCTAAATAACACCTTCAATTAATTTTAAAACTGCACTTTTTTTAAAATACTAATTAACTTGTTGAGTGTTGACAAGATAGCAACTGTCGAGGTTTTCCTGACTTTTCACATTCTCGTCCCCAGAGGCTGCGCTCCTTTTGGTCAGCACCAAGAATCGCGACCTCTGGCCAGGTCCGACACCGGAAGTCCGTGATTCACAGACTTCCCGTCACTCTGCGCATGCTCAGAGTCAAGTCTGACAAATCTGATTGGTTCTGGTCTCAATCTATTGTGTTTACAAAGCCATTCAAAACCAGAACGTCGTTGGACCTGGCCAGAGGTCGCAATTCTTGGTGCTGACTAAAAGGAGCGCGGCCTCTGGGGACAAGAATGGACTTTTCAATGAGCGTAAAATTTTACTTTATATATGTAAGAAACAATTTACCCCAGTATAGCCTCGTGCATGTTCTGTGCAATAATCTGATCATCAACTTGGATCCAGAGTTCTCCAGCACCTGTCACTGCTGACCGTCCAAGCTCCATGAAGAAAAAACAGTCTGTGTGACCACAACGTCTGACACTGACAAGCTCCAGCTCAATCATTGGCTCTTTAGTATCTTTTCTGACCAATGCTAAAGAGTTGTTGGACAGTTGAAGATCATATTGCCCAGTGAGATTCTTACTGGTACCCAGTCCCCTTGGTTTCACAGTAACAGGCCATGTTAACACTAACAAAAAGGAAGTTGTTTGTCATTAGGGCTGGTGAATGGACTTTTTTACCAATGTTATGCTTTTCCAATTTTTATATTCAAACAAAAATAAACTTCTCCGCTAAAATTACCACGCAAAATTAAGTGTTGTATACAAGTATGCAAAGTTTAATAAGAATCCATTGCAAACTTATAAAAATATAAGACCCAAAACTTGCCACTTTTATGAAGAAATGTAGACCTGGCAGCAATACATGCATTTCTTCATAGAAATTGGCAAGATTGGGGTGCTACATTTTTTAAAATAATTTTCTAACAGCTTCTTATGAAACTTCTTCTTTATTAAATTTGGCATCATGATTTGATCTATGGTAGGTGAAAGGTAAAGTCTGCATACGAGCCAAGTGGCCCATCAGGTTTAGAGCTTATCCAAGTTTCTGCTGCATGAAGAGACTAGGACCATTTCTACTCCCCTGGATGGGATGCTAGTCCATTGCCGGGTTACCCCCAGCATTAGATTTGCCAGTACCCATTTATACACCTGGGTGGAGACTCTCCCCTCTGCAGAGGTTCAAGCGTTCGTTATATCAATCCGCTGTGCGAAGTGTACCGCAGGCGCAAAGTTGAATGGATCGATCAGGCAGAGAACCATTGCCAGATTTATGTCGATTTCTCGTACATCCTTGTTGTTTTCTCGTACATTGATGGATTTCTTGACTTTGGCTAAATTTGACGGCTTGAAACTCACTGAAACCCATTGCTAATTATGTGGCTACAGTTTGCATTTGTTCTTTTAAAGTATAATTACATATTTTCTAAGAAACAAAACAAAGTGTTTTACTTTGAAGGCCCCCCCCCCCCCCCGAGACCCATGGGGGTAGTTGTGCATGTTGTCTTTTTCTCTTGGAATAACATTAATACAGTGGCCGTTGATTCGGAGTTTCACTGTTCTCTTCAAGGGCCTTCAAGAGCTGTATCTTCATGGTAAATATGAATTTAAATAAAACAGTCTTGCAATCTAACATATTATATTACGCTTATTCCTTTTATTTGCAATTGTAAATTAGCTTAAAGACTGAAGCTTCAATTTTGCCCATAATTTCATGAAGGAAATTTTTCGTTTCGCCGAACAGAAAAACGTTAAAATAACTGACTTGTTCTTGTCTCTTATGCGGACAGAATTGCGATGTTGTTCAGAATTTCAGTAGCCATGAATTTCCTGAGCGCATTTTTTCTCACTTCATTTCGTCATCACCATAAACACGATATCGACTGAGAATGTTGAATTCGATAGTGATGGCCCAATCCTTAGGTGCTAAACAAATAACGCTTAGAAAAACAGTTTTCACGAGTGCAACAGCCTCCAGCTTTTCCCGATTTCCATGCACTCAAGTATGTTTTAGCTCAACCTCAGACATTGCTGAACCTCAAAATCTTGCCCGCCATTTACCGTCACACAAGGTACACAAGCCACCCCAGAGAGTAGTTTACTGAAAATTGTCTCCCCGGATGGCGGCCATCTTGGGTGTGGTATCTGGCAGAGGCTCCAATGCTTTCCGCCGTTGCCTGTAACTCTGTGCCTGCACTTACATTACTCAATGGATCCACCCGACCCGAAAAAAAATAGGCCATCTATGACTACGTGCCTAGTGATATGAAAACTAGTATCATCTGCAATGACTACATGATACAACAACAACAAGAAACTTTATTGTGAAATAAGTATCAACTGTAACAACTCATAATTGAACAAGCACTTCAGTTGCTTGCAAGTGTTGACAGATTGGTGGCAAAAAATTTCTAATTAGCGCTGGTTTTGTTCGATTTCGCTGATATTTTAACACGATGAAACTGGAATGTTGAGGAATAGCTTTTATTCTTGCCGATGTTTGGTGATATTAAAGGAGAAGTTATATATCGCTGCTAAGTCAGCATTTCAGATTACATTATTTGCATAGCGTGCTTTTAAGCATGATTGTGCAATCGGATATTTTTGTTTCAGAAGCAAAAACTACTTGAAAAAGGTCATTTCAACGACCTTTCAAACGAATTTTAATTTACATATTTGCTGAGTGAGTTTGTAGTGAAAACCGGTTTTTTTGACAAGCACTGTGGTTTGAATTTTTTCCCTGCGAAAATGCCCCGATGCTGTTGAGTTAAATCTTAAACATACAAAACTCACCAATGTCATTGAACAAACGCGCAACTGGGAACGAGGTTGACGGAGCAATCGTAGCAAAAGTTGCCACCTACGTCATGTCTTCTCGGGATACGAAAATCAAACGAACATTGCTCGAAAGTGGTCTCGGGTTCTTGGTGAAAGTATATGAGAAAAACCCGACTTACGGACACAAATGTATACACGATAATATGGTGCCCTCAGCTCTACTAGCCTACGAGTAGGCTCACTTGTTTGGATTAGAGTAAAGGTAACCGAGAACCGGCAGAACAAAGACGTGAGGAAAAGTGGGCCTCACTTTAATTTTCCCCGCCCTATTCTTCTCGCCCGCACGATAACATAGTGCCTTGAGCTCTACGAGCACTAGGCACAAAAAAACCCTTTGAGCCTCTGCGGAGGAGAGAGGGGTGGAGAGGCACTGTGAGAGTAAAGTGACCTGTGCAAGAACACAGCACAATGTTCCCAACTGATAGATGCAGAGTCAAGTGCACTAACCATGAGGTAATCTTTTTGTTTGTATAAAATATGAAACATTTGCAAGCCTAAAGGGATTGTATGATTATGTTTCCAGAATTATCTCACCTACCCTACACAAAGGTTGGTGTAAGTTGGTGAGATGACCCATGATCCAAAACTTTTAACAAAAAACTAAACCGAGATTCTCAGAAGGATGATGAGAAGTGGAGAGAAACAGGGGAGGGAGGGGGGGTTCATGAAAAAAACATGTATTTTGGGGAGTTATTACCAGTGATTCATGGCATAACACATTAGTATGCTGGATGGCACAGCTCCTAAGAACTCATTGTTATGAAGATTATGCTGTTTTGTTTTAAAAAATTCAAACCTGACCACTGCGCCAGGGAAATCAATACTGTTTCCTGGTGTAGTCCTAATTATTCATAAACCAAGATAAAACATACTGTGTTATGCAAATCGAGAAAACAAACCTTGTCACACAAATAACATTCCGGTTGTTTACTCCAAAAATAAATAAATAAATGAATAAAAGAATGGAAAATAATAATAATAATAATACAAACAGGGTACCCCATAGAATCAAGGATTAACAACAACGTGACTTAATTTCAAACAGGGACAAAAATAAATTACATATTGAGAAAGAACGATCGCCATGATTTGATTGCTTTGGAAGGAGATCGATCGGTCTTTCACAAGGTCTTTGAAACCTACCAGTTGCATTCAGGACTTCATCCTTTTTCTGCTCTATCTTCAAGCTCTGTAGCCACGCATTTAGCTTGTCTTCAGAATCTGCGATCAAGCCAAAAGCATCTTCACGCGTGTACAAAACGAACACCGATTTGTGCTTCGAATCTGCTTTCCTTGCGATGTTCCAGCAGTCAGCTAGGTAAATAACTCGCTTTGGAGTTCCTTTTAAACGAAACTTCTTCTCACTCCCGTAGTATTCCAGTCGGGATTTTCCATTCCTTGGAGACGAGCGTAGAACGAAATATCGCTTCTTTTGAGTCTATTAAAAAAAGAGATGTAAACAATGTTCACGTTACGAATACATTTCATGCCCCGGGCTATTTATTAAATAGCTTTTTTGGCTGATTAAGCCACAATCGCCAAAAAACGCCATCACGATACTCCAGAATCATTGTTAAAAATATTATAATTTTATAACATCTGTCAAACTTACATGAATTTGCATGTGTAACAGCACAACTCGTTTTCCACACAAAGAAAATGACACTGTTTTTCAATTTGCTTCGCATAACCTCTCAAAACAATAATTAGTCATGCTGCACCTTTTCAGCTTGAGGCTGAAGTAGTAAATAACAGAATTTCCAACATAATGACCATTTTGAGAACTTAGATCTACACATCTATACTGCCCGTGTACGAAAATACAACCTTTAAGCTCACAAAGCTGTTTAATTAAGTAAGTGGGCTTACATTATTAAAATTTGCTGGAGAAAATTGAAATCGTGGAGGTGTACTTGAATTTGTGTTAACATTGAAAACAATCAAGACTTTGCTTGAGATCGAGATAAAGATGTATCAACACAACTTTTATCAGTGGGAAATGCTCTCGAGGTTTTATCAAATACAAAGACGAATGAAATATCTAAGATTCCCTGCAAAGCTAAATACGGCGGACCTGGTGTTTGTCGTATACAATCGATCAAGTCATATTATTTAACGCAACAAAGGCCGCGTCGAACTTCACAACTGCCACTGGAATGCACGAGGAAAAGGCAAAATAATAAATTGGCGGTCAAAATCACACCAACAGCAACATCAACGAAATCTTAATAGGCCAATATTAAGGACTTACAAGGAAAAAGCTCGATCGCGGACACTTCTAAGATTGAGCGTCGCACAATTAAGTTTTAGTCTTACTGCATTCGCCTTACCTTGAGTCGTTTAAGATGACCTTCCTTAACAATATCCCCATCATTCATGATGTTTTGTTGGCTGAGAACCATAGAAAATGAATTCTGATTCAAAATTCCAAGGCAACAAGAAAGCTTACTAATTTAGATCGACAGTCGTTGTGTGTGAACCTCTTCAAATAAAGTGGTTCGATTTCGCAGCTTTGTCGGTCGCATCAGAATCGTTCTTTGTCGCTCAATGTCAACTCAAGGTTGGCCCTTGTCATGCTTCATTATACTGTTAATTTCCCCGAAGGTGGACCAAAATGCTCGGAGCGGAACTGATCCCAGAAGAATTCTTTGAAAAACCATGTTACATTTTGCGTAACAAGTGCCCCGCTCTGCTTCTCAAAGCGGCAATCGGTACCAGGCTCCGTCAAGTGGCTGTGATAAGCGTGGTGAGATCAGCGCGATGAGATCCGTGAGGAGCGTGATAAAACGTTCGCGATCCGCTGTGATAACAAAAGTTGCAATCAGATACTACTAATCTCTAGATAGTAAAATCAGTAAAAGGTTCCGCAAATTCTAATTTTCCATTAAATGAAGTATCAATCCTTATAAAGGAAAGATATACAAACATACCAATTATAATTCCCGTATTACCGAGCAGCGCAGGCAGCGAGCAATTTTCATGCAAACTACAGACGGACTTTTTACACACCTGAGTGAAATACAATGCCAAGTAATTGTCTATTGTTGCAAGACGTAAGTATTTTTCCAACTTTTGTTTGAACGACAAAAGCACAAAACAGATTTTATCCTTGCCCGAAGGGCCTTTTTACATCGTTGATTATAGTAAGTCAACTTTTGGCGTCACACTCTAAGAAAAAAACAAAACAAAACAAAACAACAACAAAATATATAGATAATGTAAAAAAAAATCGCCTTGTGACGGGTGAAGATTTCTGTCTGCTAAACATAAGGTGTTCGCAATGATTTGAGTTTGTTTACAAGCCTTTAAATCTGATCTGAACTGATATTTTTATCGAAAACAAAAACTACCGGAAACTTGAGTTTCGCTTACGCTCCAATCTTCGATTCAAATAAGAAGACGAAATCCCTGAGGGGATGACTCTGAGAATAAAAACAACAGGTGTATCACATAGGAGAAATATCACCAACGAGTATTTTTCAGCTAGAGTTCAACCAACAGAAGGGTTTATACACAATACATCAAGAACATATGGAAAACGTGAAACATAAGAAGTAAAAATACACTCCCTTGATCCGTATCTAGGTCTCCTTTACCTCCATCAAAACTGGCTTTAAGTGCTTTAGGGCATGTTAAAAGTTCGCCGAAAGAAAGGTGTTTGTTTCCTTTTTAACAACATTCTCCGACAACACAAAATTTGGCTTCATTAAATGCTGGAGTTATTCAGCTATCGGAAATGTGTGTGGGTTGTGGCGAAAGAATATGTTCGTAGGAGACAATTTGCCATTAATGCCATACCACCCCAGACAGCTGTAATGGAATAATTATCATTATCATTTTTGAATCAATTATTCCAACGACGTAAATCGTATATTAAATTACAGTTACTGGACAAACAGGAACTTCGATAAAGCGACACTGAGAGGTTGCAACACTTATAAAGTGAGAGAACTTTACTTTAAAAAAAACGTCAAATTTAACTAACATATCAAATAAAACCTTGGTTTTAATAACTACAGCACCGAAAAAACAGCCAGAGGTTCTGCAGTTTCATCACAATATTTAAAATAATTGCTAAAACGGAAATTTTTGCTTCCTTATTCTCTCATACATATGATATTTGTTTGCTATCCGGCGAATGTTTATTATGCTAATTACAAACAATTTAAACAGTGACGCCGCGAGATATCAGCCCGAGGTAATGGGTTTCCCAGCATTTGTCGAAAACAACAATATAAGTAGACTTCTAGAAAGAGACAATTTGGGTAACTCTAGGTATATGGTGTCTTTCAGATTTAAGTAGTCAAGAATAAAATATTCAGAAAACCGCAAGATTTTCTTCGTCTAAACAAGTTACCTCTTCAAAAAAAAAAAAAATTAGCAAACTTTTCAAGTTCCTGCTGACAATTCATATCCTATTTTCGGTCGTAACTAACTTGGTTCCGTTTTGGCTGATCGTTATCTCTTTGATGTTTCGTTAACTTCTAGTAAACAATTATTTCGAGGTTAGCGTTTCCGTCGTTTTAAAGGTAATTTTCTACCAGGGAAAGATGAATTTATCATGCAAGGTGGCATACTCTGAAGCTATACTATTCCTTGGAACAATTGTCACAGGTGTTTCTGTCCTTTAGTTTTCCTTCAAAAAGACATTTTTGGTGAATAGGAGCGAGTTTTTTTGCGGATATGTGGGGGCCGTAGACAAAGTCTAGCGCATAAAATGTCAAACAGAAAAGGAGCCGAGACAAGTTTTGAAAGTCGGGGTCAAAACGAGATAAATGTGTCACAAGATACTTAAGAGTTGATTACACAGCACCTGCAGAAAGATGTTGGCTTGACGCAAGTTTATTTCAGATATTCGTGTTGTAAAAATAAATATTGGAATATTAGCGGTATCTTGGAAGCAAAATTGTGAAGAGCAGCGTCTGGAACTTTTTATGTTCCTGTCGGCTTGTCTTTGTCGCTTCTTTTGTTCCTTTCTTTCCTAATTGGCCGTTCGTTCGTCACTCTACAGTGCCTTTATCATTCATGGATTCTTTGCCTTGGCGACAACAAATTACAAGACGTATATCTGATTTCATTCGGAAGCAAACATCTACTCACTGAGGTATGGAGCGTTGCTAAGAAACATGACGTGAATAAACTGACTGAACAAGACGCAACAAGGTTCGGAGTCATCGTGTTGTTTTCTGATTGGCCAGTAGGAATCGGAAACATTTTGGGTCGAAAACAGCCCGAAGCTAAACTTGTGTTGCGCTTCTCCGAGCTAACCCCCCTCGGACTGATTTCAGTTCACTTTCTTCTGCTGGGTTTTCCTCTGCCACCTTTTCCTTTAAGCTTTCCTTTATTTTGCCGTTGCATGGTTATTTCCTTTCTGTGCCGAGCCTTTAATATCTGGTCCTTGGATTTCAGTTCGTTTCCATGCGGTTTAGTGCCTTTCCCGCCAAAACCTTTACCTTTGGGGGGGACAATTTTCCCGCCTTTACCTAAGGCAAAGAAACAACAAATAAAGAACATGATAAAATTCAACTTCTCTTTCAGTGAAACTCGTTCATTCTTGAACATAGGAGTGGTTTTTAATGGAGTGTCGAAAGTAATAAGGTAATTAGTTTGGTTTTGTTTTTACTGCGGTTTGAGATAAACTGAGTAGTCTAATTGGTAAGTTAAATGGGTTCGTTTTGGTTTTACGACACTCGATCAAAAACCAGAATATTCCTACAATGTTGCGTTACTTCCAATCAGAGAAATTATAGTACTTTGAAAGTAAATTTCACCATTAGTGGACTCCTACTTTCACATAGTCACAGCCCCTGTTAGATTATTTAGGTGATAACATAGCAATCGGGACTTTGGGCGTGATGCCCAACGAGTTTGCCAAGCAGAAAGGTCTCTGATGAGTCCCTTGGCCGGGACGAAACGAGCTTCGTAAGACTAGCCACGAAACTATCACAAGTAATATAGACATTACATTGAAAATTATAGTTGAATCCTCCGATGGGGCACAGGAACTGGTCCCCCAGGGATTATTTCTCTCCAAGACCTTTAGAGGAAAGACAGCAAGAAACAGAAGCAAGGCCTGTTAGAGGAAACTTGTTAGGAGAAAACAGCTGAAACACGCTTCTATCTCAAAGGAGGTTTTCTTCCGAAATTATAATTTGCCTTGGGCTTTGGTTGACTGCCGCGGGGAAAGAGATGAAAGTTTTGAAAACTACACTAGGATCAGGAAAGAATGCACTCTATTAAACCTGTACCCATAAGTAATATCATTTCAAGTGACAAAATAAAACAGTAAAAGATGTCTGTTACCCTTTCTGTTCTTTTTGTTTTTAGGCCTCGTTCCATTCTCCTCTCGATCTTCTGATCCGGGAACGTCCATCTTGTTTCTTCGCAGCCAGTCTTTGTATCTAAGTTGTAGTAGTCAGGGAAAACACTGAAACGAATGCGTGCTATAACATGGATAAACAAAACGCTACCCAACATTCTGATGACCACCGGCTAAAACATTTTGTATGTTATAGATATTGTCAACCATGGAAGTCAGGAAAACAAGAACCAGTTCATAGCAAATTGCCTTCGGGGAGGACTGCACGAGCTTTAAGTTTTCCACACCAAAGTTCCAATGCAACTTGACGCGCCGTCGTCTTTGTGCCATAATACTATTGCCATGTTTTCGGAGTGCTCGGAAGTGTTCGAGCTAGCTTTTGATTGGATAATAACAATCGATTTATTTACGAGTGCTCTAAGAAGATTTGTCCAAAACGGTACTTAGTCCCCCGACTTGTAAGTTGATTGTGTTCTTCTGGAAGACACTTCACATTAATAGTACCTCTCTTTGTTCAACCCATGTGAAGAGGAGGGTAGCTGTGTGTGCTGGAAAGAGGTAAATCTGTGATGGGAACGCATTCCATTCGGAAGAGGGGTTAGAAATACTACTAGCCAACATTGATGATTTGGAGACCGGGATAAACTCTAGTAGTTTGGGGACACTTTGCCTCGATGCAGGCGTTATCTAACGTCTTTCTATTCTTACAACTTAAAAGTTTACATCTGGCTATGCAAACACAAGGCGAGAGAAGTAACCAACCTGTGTATAGACTACAAGGTTTCTTCTGGTGTGAGAAGAAAGCGAGTAGAAACTCCTCTATCTTGCGCCACGTCTGCATCGTTTCAAAAAGGCAGTAAAAACGACGAAGAGTACCGTAAAACTGCAAGTCGTTATTTGGGCCGTCACGCAACGATCCACTTACCATTACCGTTCCGTGACTACAAAAGTGGGGAGGGGAGCGGGAGATTTGTTTATTTAGAACATATGGAAAGATGAGTTTGAAGATTTTTCTCTGCTTATGTCTACAGGATACATATTTTTCTTGTAGGTCGCTGGCATCCGCACACCGCTCTCTGTTCTGAGTTTTTTCACGTTACCATCTTCACCAACATAATTTTTCCTCTTACGATCCCTGAAAAACAAAAGGCAACCCATAATTTACAAACAGCGCCTATTACATCTGAAGAAATCTGAGAGAGGACGTAATTAGGTAACCCCTTATGGAGTTACAGAGTTTTTCACTCACGAGGCCAGCGGCCATACAAATTTATTGGAACAAAAGAAAATGTTTAGGACACCAAAATGGCCGCCAAGACACTTTTTAAGGGGGTGGGTGTGGGGAACCAATACGGCTGCCGTGAAGTCTTATGAAAACACTCTCTGAAGTGACACAACCTCGTTCCCAGGCTCTCTCTTCTTTGCTTCCCCTCCCAGTCCTCAACGACAAAGGAAGGAGCTGGAAACGAGGTTGACAGTGACTCAGTGTTGTTTGTACCATTTTTTGAGCGACTTGGCTTGTCTCATTCCTTCTTCTTCGTCAGCTTGGATATCCATCACAGCACCTGATACATCCTTCTCAAACGACTTCAAACCAAGCCTAAAACACAAACGAAATGCAACACCATGAAACGATACCAAGATTGTCCACCAACGTGGCAACTCTATTTGTAAGCCCCATTTTCTCGTTTCATCTGCCGAGCCTTCAGTATCTGGTCCTTAGATTTAGTTTTCTTTCTGTCCCCACAAAGGACGCTTTTTACTGACCGTGAGCACATATTCTTGAGGGCGCTTGTTAATTAACCTATTAAATGGCCTAGCTCACCACAAGTGTCTTTGTAGCCGGCCAAGCCCCAAGAGGATCATGAATTTGACTTCATTAAGGGACTCAGATTCTTCCTATGTACTATGCTCATGAACTCATAAACCGGTCGCTAGACACTTAAATCTGCCGAATCATTCTACGCAACATATGACAGTCTGCGGCCTCTCCCTACATCAAGGAAGCACAGAAAGCCGCAAAACTCTAGAACAAAAATTTATTTTTCAAATCGGCACTCTTAATCCTCACGGTATCAACGAACGTTTTTCATTTAACTAATTTATTCTGTTTTTCACGTTGCCAGGCACCAACCAATAGCGTAGCTCCATACTTCTGTATATAAACCACACACAACCCACAATTCCTCGATTCGCTCCGACGAAGGGCTAGCGCTCGAAACGTCAGCTTCTGAATCTCTTTACGGTGGCTAATTCACATTATCAACTCAGTTGATAAAACCAAATTATCTTGTTATGCTCATGACAGCTTATTTAAAACTTTTTTCAAATACCTTATTTCTCACTGAACCTGAACACGTTTTCCGACAGGTTGGTAAAGAAAACAAAGATAACCGTGAAAATATTGTCTTGACCGCACTGCCACGGCAACGGGAGTTAAGAGAACTACAAATGGCTAAATCATTTGTTTATATACCTGCCCTTAAACTTACCCCAGGCCTCTCTCGCCGTAATGATCCGAGGCGGTATGGGGAATATAGTTCTCATCCCTGAAGTTTTTCATGACAGGACCTGAGAGAAGAACAGAGAAACCAGCACGTTAAAGACGACAAACAGAGTTGTCAAAGATTAAACTCAGTTTTCCAGGGATCTTGACAGTTCCGAATATATTAGCGGTAACCAAAGGTAGACATGAGAAGTTAAGATATTGCCTAAGCGATGGTTATTTAGAAGTCTGCATAAGAGCCAAGTGGCCCATCAAGCCGGAGCTTATCCCGGTTTCTGTAGCATGAAGCGACTAAGAGTATTTCTACCCTCCTCTGGATGGGATGCTAGTCCATCACGGGGTTACCCTCCAGCATAAGTGTCTTGCTGTAGAATACTTCACAATGTCCTCAGCCAGGGCTCGAACCCAGACCGCTCGATCTAGAGACGAGTACATTAACCATGATGCCACAGGGACTGGTGATGTGTTTACCTTGAGGATCAAATTTGGATTTCTTTCTCTTCTTTTTCTGGCTTGGATCGACTACAGTGGCAAACACTCCCTGAAACAAAGAACAAAATAAGCGCGATACTGGGAGCTGTTATCTGCTACAATTGCAACAAATAACTTGAAATAATCCCTACATTTGTAAAGATAGCGTGCTGTAGTGTGCGAGAATTAAACAGTCTTGTCAACAAGGTTCGTTCTTTTTTGAGCTTTTAAAATTCTATGATGAACATACTGAGTTTTTCATGCAAGTTGTTCTCAAAGTATTGTCAAAACGATCTACTATTTAAGGTATTTTCCCACACTGTGACGCACAGAATGCGTTTTTACTGGAATTTACACCGGTTTTCTGAATCGTTTGTTATTTTCTGCTTTTTTATTCTCAGAAAGTATATTGCTTTTCTATGACGTTCCATGAATCACACTTCGATTTCATGACTTTCCAGGCCTGGAAAATGAAATTAGAAAATTCCATGGCTTTCCATGACCCGTAAGAACCCTGATCTATTTCAAAAAATTGTATTAAGATTGTAATTGTATTAGTTTTTGATCGAAAGAGAGTCAAGAAACTGTTTTATCTGATTAACGGTTCTGCATGGATACAAAGAATTACTAACCGTTAGCTTCGAAGGCCTTCTACTAAACAATTTGATTATGGGCTCGCACCCCCGTCGACTATCACGAATAGAAATCGATAGCGAATAATCTAATTGTTTTATAAGTCTGCCAGTCGTTCAAAACTTTGTCTAAATCCTCTTCGCAAAAATCAGAGAAGTGGCCCCCATCAAGAGCACACTGCTGCGCTACTCACTATCTATGAACAACAGAATAGATAGTGAGTAGCGCAGCCAAAAGAAGAACTGCTTTCGTGATAACGCTTGTAGATTTATATTAATAATCACGCACCCTTATTTCGTCTGTGATGGCGCTATTGTTCTGTTCTTCACTTCCGGTACCACCACCCCTCCCTTGGTCAGTCACCGAGTGGTCCTGTCTGAGTCGTTGCGCCCTTTGAATGACGTCGCTGTGACGTTTTCTGTGAACGAATCAAAGTCAAAGGTACTTTATGGTAAGAGACAAACCACTACTGTTAAGTACTTCCCTCTGGACATATCTTTTCAATCGCTCCGCCCGGACGTCAAGTGACAGGGGAAAAAGCGATTAATGTGGCTATAGAGTAGTATTTCTCCAAACTTCTATTACAATAAATGAACCAGCATAGTTAAGGTCGGCACACACGAGGGGACTGTCCTTGCGACTAGTCCCTGCAACTAGTCACCTGAAGAGTTTACACGAAGGGACTGGTCGCACGGACTGCTCCCACGAACAGTTCACACGAAGTGTTTTGAGGAACAAGTCGCAGGGACTTGTCCCAAAAATTCAAACTGGTTTGGATTGGTGGGACTAGTCGCAGGGGCCAAAGTTAGTCCCTGTGACTAGATTTTGAAGCAAAAATGTCCAGTACACACGATGCGACTAGTCGCAGGGACTAAAGTTGGTCCCTGAGACTAGACTAGATTTTGAAGCAAAAATGTCCAGTTCACACGATGGGACTTGTTCCCGCGACTTCTTGCAGGGGCTAGTCGCAGGGATTAGTCCCCTCGTGTGTGCCGACCTTCAAGGATGATTTTCATTTTGACGTTAAGCTTCTGGTGGGCTCGGGGCGAACTTTCAAGCGATTGTTGGGGTTCAGACAGTTACTCTGTCGATGCCACATTCAAAACACAAGTTCTCCTAACAGACTAACAAACCCAAGTTGATGATCTGCATTCTTCTCATCACTTGTATCTATTATGTTATATCTTCGTTTTAATGAGAATTTAGATGTTCGTAAAACGCACCTTTTTGACATCATGATGGACTGTGCCGTGGATTTCGACGTAGAACCAATTTCGAAAATTGTCTGCAAAAGTAAAACAAAAAAATGGTCTGAACAACTCTACAACAATTTGTCATATTACTGCCGTCCACTTTGAGCGGTTTTCACTTGAGCTTCAAAAGCACATTCGCATTTGCTTTGTTTTTTTTTTTTCATTACTACGCCACACGATTGGTTTAAAAAGTTCGCGCCACTTTGTCATCCAATCAGAAATGTAGAAGTAATCATGACGCGCTACCACACGTTTTCCCGCGCTTTGCATGAACATACTTTAAGTTTTGATTGTTTCACTGTATTGTCTGTGTAGTCTGTGACAGGTGAGAGTGAATTCTTTGGGTTTGGTAGTAAGACACTCTACTGAAAACGGCTCTAGCAACACTGGGCAGTTTCATTCCTTTCTTACGTACACACACAGTCAGCTACTCTCATAACAGCCCTAAGCCTTTTTTCAAAATAACACGAAAAGCTTACTGCATTGCTGTGAATAAATTCATTTCAGCGGACTTTCTTGTGATTCAAATTCTCCGAGTGTAAGCTTACGAGAGGTGTCTGCTTTTTGAAAGTTGGGAACTTACTGTTTGTGACCGCGTGTCTACATAACGGAATAAAACAGATTTAAGTCTTCTTGTTTCCAAGTGTCAGTGGTCACCTTGAAATGTAGAAAAAAGTCATTTAATTGTGTTTAGGAATTACCTGTCTCGGCCTGAAATTCCTCACGCCGTCTAAAAGATCAACTCTTGAAGCAGAAGCCACATTGGAAGATATAACATCAGATCCTACATAAGGAAAATTCAAAATCAACGTATTTAATCAGAATATCGAAATTACCACAACGTAAATACTAATGAGTCGATATGACGTCCAGGGAGTTATCTTGTTTTGCGACGGAGCTGAAGAAAAAGTGTATATTAATAAAGTGCGGTTATTTCGTATTTTACATTACACTCAAGTGTTCCAAACGAAATGGGATTCTTGGTTTGAAGGAATTGTGCTCTCACATGGAAAAACGGTCAAGATAGTTATTTTTTTGTAAGCGGGTATGATGTAAGTTGTACATAGGGAAGACCATCCACGAACGGAGGTCAGGACCTTAATAAACTCTGACAGCCCAAGGGAGGTTACCGCAATAGGAGCTCGAATAATTGTGGTTTATGGATGCGATAGTGAAATTGAAAGCGGGCTCTGAAATGGCGCAAATAGGGCATGATTTTCTCGCCAGGTCAGTTGAGTAAGCGGAAGAAACTCAATTTCCCATTGACAAGACTACGCCATGAGTGACTACGACAAAACAGCCTGACTGCATCTTTCAATCCATAGCGAACAGGAAACTACACTTACTGAACAGTGGATGAACTGGGAGAGTAGCTGTGTCGATTTGTTTGGATCTCTTGACAGATTCCGAAGAAGCACTTGGCCTGGATTTTATGTATTGTTTGTATCCGTTGGTTGCCACTTGACGGAGAGCAATCTACATGAAGACAGCACGTTTTGAGTTGCTGACCAGCTTTATCTATCATCTCATAAACAACGCACGTTCATGGAGTAATCACTATTAATTTGACTTACGAGATCATGTGACTGATCATGCGCTCTTTTGAGAAAGTTCTCTTCCTCGTCCACGAGTAGCTGAGGAACCGAGCCAATGAGCCCATCATCTTGAGCCTTAGAGTCCTTCCCTGCCAGTTTCAGCGGTCGACCAAGAAAAAGATGAAGATCCATCATATGAGCTAGCTGTGGAAGACCAAGAAAGTGATTTATCTTTTATTTCCTTCTTCTATTTAAGAGAGGGTAAAAGAGGGAGAGGGAAAGAGAAAAAACAAAAAACAACGGCGGCATCGCCAATGAAATTTGATACAGAAAAAAAGAGGAGGAAATCTCTTAGACCAGGGTATATTAAATGACAAAAACGCAACTCAATTTAATTTAGACACTAATTAACGATTAGATTATGAGCTCGAAATTTCTATGAGGTGAAAGAAATCGAGAGAGAATAATTTAATTCTTTCAGTAGAATTCTTACTTAAGTTTACTTCAAATAACGGTTTCCAATCATTAAACTTTGCGGTTTCCGTATCATTAAACTTTGCGCCTTATGAAGATCGCCCATATAGAATTGGCATTTAAAATTGAACTTGTGTATGAGCGCCCATCCTTTTTTCAATAATTTCAACTTTTTTCAAGCCAAGAAACCATAAATTTCCTTTGCTTAGTCTTCTCAGGAATTTAATTACCCATTTTCATCAAAATTTCCCTTCAAAACTTTGGCAAAACGAAAATAGTGTGCAATGGCTCATCAATCAGATTACATTATCTGCATTAGTATAGTAGTAGAATTCTACTAAGTTAAATTAGAATAATTCTATTAGCGTTCTATCAGGATTGCCGCTCTGTGATTGGCTTCACTACTCACAATCTATTCTGCTTTAGATGGTGAGAAGCTAAGCAGTGCACGGTTGTTAATAAACTGGCGGTCACTTCTTCAAGTGCTCGACGTTTCAGTGATTGAGTAGATTTAGAATATTGAACGACTACACTATTCCTAATCTAATTTGGTTATTTGCCCTTGATTTCTATCCCTGATAAAGAAATCTCGACCACATAACCTAATTGTTAAATAGATATGGCCTGCTACTCGTAAATAGCGTTAAACAATCCTTTTTATTTCGCTCACCGGCCGCTTTCCACATTTTCGTCACGAACGATGAAGAATAAAAACGAGAACGAGAGGACCTGGATCGAACCATGACGCATTGCATTCTGGAATAATTCTCATGGCAACGATCATACTGTGGTTGTCACAACGATCGCCTGTACCCTGAACCTAAAGTACAGTGCAACATCAGTGACTTCAAACGCTGATAGGAGAACTCTTGAGCTTAAATGAAACACGATTGAAAACGCGGCTTCACTACAAAATTAACTTTAAATTCAAGAAACCCTGAAAATAGAAGATTACTAAGATAGAAAAACATCAAAGGGATAATAATAAACCATAAAGGAACAAGGATGGAGTAGATTAAAACGAATTGCAAACGACGAAATTTCGGCTAAACTATTCAAGATGCGGAGACCGTGAAGTAGCCACGGTTCAATTCTGAAAATAAAGCGCGATTATGGATCGCTAATATCAGCCGACACTTAAAGTTGACACTCGTGAAAATAGCTAACTTTGGCAGAGTTCTAAACAAAGAGCATATGGCGCCTGTACCCTAAAAGAATTCACGTTGCAAATAATTAACATTGTCCAACACGTTTGATAAACGTTCACCATTTCGCTTATTCTGACAATAACAAACAAACAACACAACACTGTATAAGAACTCGAAAATGTGAACCACGAGAACTTCACTGGTTCTACCGCTGACTTTGGCGGCTTGCGAGGCCTTCGTTAAAACGAGTAGGCCTGGGAACGAGAATGCTTCCGGGTGAGAAGTGGAAGATAACATTGATTGCGTTCGACGTGTTACAGCGAATTTCGAGAACCTCACCGAAGCTATAGATTCGCAAAGAAAACGTCAGCAGCAACACGAGATGCTTCACACTTTGAATTCCTTTCGAAAGTCTCAAACACTTTGCGATGTGTTTCTCGTTGTAGACAATTGTCGACTTCCCGCTCACAAAGTTGTTCTCGCTGCCAGCAGTCCTGTGTTTAAAACTTCTTTTACGAGCGAGTTGACGGGAGGAAAATCGGGCAACGAATTCAAGGTTGAGATACCGGAGTTTCTTCCAGACGCTGAAAGCATCGAGCAACTTTTGAATTATGTTTACACCGGGGAGGTTGAAATTTTCGAAAAGAATGCCGAGAAACTGTTCGTTCTCGCCGATTTTTTCATTATACGGAGCCTGAAGGAGGCTTGTGTCAAGTTTTTGATAATCAATCTGAAGCCTTCGAATTGCTTGGCGATTCAGATCTTTGCCGAGAGATACTGCCGACTGCTACATGAAGCCGCCTCGGAATATATTTGCTACCATCTTGGAGCCATTTGGAAAACAGAGGAGTTTTTGATTTCGGATTTCGAGGATGTGAAAGACCTTATTTGTGGCGAGAGACTAGATTTTAAGACGAAAAGAAAGGAAGAAGACGTTTTCGACGGAATAAGGTCATGGGTAAAGCACGATCCTGAAACAAGAGAGCACTGCTTCCCAGAACTTTTCAGCCATCTTCGCTTGTCGGCCATGTCGCTTCAATTCATCACCGAAGTCATTGATCGTGACGCGTTCGTCACGCGAAGTCACGTGTGCGAAGGTTTGGTCACAACAGAACTTGACGCACGAGGTGTCATGGAAGGTATTTTGTTATTGAGCGACAATGGATGCACTTCGTGTTATGTTCCCACGAAAGAAGCCAGGTTTGACTTGTCTAGATTACCTAGCTTCAACGAGGTAAGAGCAGTGACAATCTGTGAAGGCAAAGTCTACGCCATTGGCTGGGAAGATTACCGTTTAACAATTGAAAAATTCAACCCACATTGCAACATTTGGTTGGAGGTACTATGGAAGAGATCCAGCCTTCCTATAGCGACCACGGCGATGGGAGATTGTATATACCTGTTTAATGAAAATGGCGTGACCCGTTACAAACCAGGGGACAATTCGTGGAAAGATGTGGCCCCGATGAACTCATCGCGAAAAGGCTTATGCGCGTTGTCGTTGAACGGGCTCATTTACGCGATCGGGGGCCAGGATGGAAAGCAGGGGCTCAACAGCGTCGAGAGATACGACCCTAGCAACGACCAATGGGAATACATTGCATCTATGGGCGAGAGGCGTTGCTCTGCAAGTGCGACTATTATGGACAATAAGATCCTTGTAGTAGGAGGCGAGAGTTATTTCGTACCACTTCGGAGTTCTGAAGTCTACGACCCCACAACAAATGCGTGGAGCTTGCTTCAAGCCAAATTATGCGTTTCTCGTTCTAACGCAGCCATCACCAGGACAAGGAGGAAGATCTTTGTGTTCGGTGGAGCTTACAGTAATGGAATTGTGGAATGCTACGACAAGGATCAAAAAGAATGGACAGAAGTTGGGCGGTGTCCGTCCACAATGCCCTTTAATTACGCGTGTAACACGTGGCTTCCAAAAGCTCTGTTCAAACCACTGAAAAGCGTCCCGCTTTGTTGTGGCGCTGCAGAACAACAGAGAACAAGATGGACATAGACGTGTATCATCTTGTCCTCAAGTAGCTACGGGTTTATTTGACCAGGCTCACCAATCTCTGTTTACTTCGATGGTATGCTAAACCCAGCAATGATACTTCGATTTTATTCTCGGTTTTAACCAGTCATGTGATCAAAACTAAAAATTGTATCCATTCAATGAATAAAGTCCAGAATCTTGGATGCGATAGATGATTGATATATAAACCACCTCGCCAAGAATCAGATCTCTGCTGTTTTTCGTTCGCGAGTTATTTGCAGAAGTGTGTCACCCAAATTTATAGAGCTTTGTATGGAGGGACAAAAACATGGCGGCCGTAAAGTAACAAAAACATCTGTCACTGAGTTTTGCTATTGAAACGAAAAATTATCGCTCTAGAGATCCGACACATTGAAATAAAATGCTTCTTCTAGTGCAAGCACTGTTTAGTTAGCAAAAACTAAAGCGATAACTCATCTTTTGACCTACACAACAGCTTTCTCGGGCCGCCATTGTCATGTCACGCAACGCAGAAGCTTGGAAATTCAAACATGCTCTATTACAAAAAGAAGAACCCTGTCCAGCTAAAACATTGTGAAACGTCAAGTTCCTATAAGGTCTTTTATCTGATGAAACTAAAACGTCAGAAGGAAGGATAATATTTAATTTTGGAATATGATTACGTCACATGAAAACCAAGAATAGAACAATATTTAATAAATGCCAGGACGATGTTGGGAAGAAATTATCCGCTAACGTTAGAAAAGTCTGCTTCGTTCGCACTGAAATAAAATTCGAAAAATATCCTGCTTCTTCAGAAAGCCGCTCTCAGACAGTTTGTGTTCCACAACATAACATCTTTGCCATGATTTGTCATCATATATGCGTACAATACACCGTTCGCTTCAAACCAACACTGCAAAGCCCTTGTCAAAAAAGTCAATGATATTTTGGAGACCTCTCCAACATTCATTATAGCCTGATGTCCCAGCCGGGACGATGACGATAAGTGAGTGAGTGTCCAACATTGAGGGGGTGGTCGTTGATCACTCTCTGAAAAAGAGATAGTAGCAGAAGCGTTCGGATAAACTCCCACATACCAGTCCTCTCAATACCATTGCTGTTGTAAAGCAGCATATCAAAGCGTGACTTCTTATCAGTAAATGACGGATACCAAGGGTTGGCCGAGTTCTCTCAGGCAACTTCTTTATATTGCCTGATGATATATTTTACACTGCGGAGTAACTGAAACAATCCTTAGACACCGATTAAGATGCTCAAAGCCTCTCTTGATAGCTACAGTTTCTCCAAGGGATACTACCATACAATGTTCCTCACCAGTCCTCCCCTTATTGAAGCTTTTGAAAATAGCTCCTTCACAAAAGAGTTTGGGAATGTCCGAGAGGACCTGGATAAAACGATGACGCATTGCATTTAAGTTTATTTTTCACTGACCGCTGGGTTGTATCTGAAAATTTACACAAAGCCATTATCCTCATTAATTTCGGACTGAACCAATCAACGGACATTTGTAATAAACGTTTTGCTTAACCTTAGATAACAATCATCGAATTCATGCTTGAAGAAGTATATGAAAGTTAGTAATGCCTTTGATTATTGCACCAGTAAACCCCACGGAAATTGCTGTCATTTTCTGAAAGCTTTAAACAGTGCATTTTATAGTGCGTTGGCAAACTAAGCCACATCAAGTGTTGGAAGGAACGTTCAAACCCTCGAACATAACTTTTAACTTCAAAACTCTTCTAACACCCAGCTTGGCTGATTATGCCGATAAACCATAAAAAATACGACGAGTTCATCACATATTTTCTGTTACTCTTTGTTAGGTCTTTGCACTTCAAACACAGACGACAGAGACGTTCAGTGCAAGAACAGAGAACTTCAAACTTTCAGAGGAAAACTCTTCGGCTGAAGTGAAACACGGTTACCACCGTTTTCGTTGACACGCGACTTTGGAAAACAAAACACCCGCGGAAACGTTTCCAAAATTTCCGTCAGTCCTGCGTGTTATCGACAGATCGGATCGAAATCCGCCAATCACAGCCTGCTAGCATGACGTAAAGAAGGTCTGAAGGTCACACTATTGGCTGTGATTGGTGGATTTCGATCCGATCTGTCGATAACACACACGACTGACGAAAATTTTGGAAACGTTTCCACAGGTGTTTTGTTTTCCAAAGTCGCGTATCAACGAAAACGGTGGTAAAAAATAGGCGCCATATTGGCGCAGGTGACTACTGCAAAATGAAAAAGTAGAACTGTTCTATATATGCAGTTATAAAAATAAGAATATGTGCAAATGGTTAGATGATGAATGCTTATAAGCCATTGTTAAAGATTGCTTGAATTTGCCCAAAAGAAGAAAGCAAAATGGTTTTTAATAGGCTATTTTCAATGCCATGAAATAATAACATGGCTCCAAGGCTGAGTGGAATAAGACAAAAGAACCTAGAATTTTCGGGTTCAGGCTGAATGGGTTCTTATATTTTGGGGTAGTTTTTCCGAACTCAGGCTAATTAGGTTCTTAGTAGGTTCTTATTTGTAGGAGTTGTCATAGTGATACCATTCAGAGAACTACTGTAGTACTAGTATGTCATAATGGTTGAACATTTGTATTTTAAACAGCAAAAATGCCAAGCCTTATTTTTTAAATAATAAATTCAGTATCATAGGCTACCATATTTACAAGTCCCAAGGCTACACCAGTAAAATTTTATACAGTATTCTATACTCTGTATTTATAAGATTTTCAATTAACAAATAATTTTCATTTCTTCTGTCAATTAAAATCCAGTATTTTGGCTACAAAATAAGAGTGTTTTTTTGTATAAGAACCTATTGTTCTTTGCCAGCCTAAATAGGTTCTTATATATTTGGGTACTAAAATGCCCAATTTCAGCCTGTAGGTTCTTAAATCACTAGGTTCTTATACGCGGGTGTTTACTGTATTCACTATCGGCAAGGGTTGTTACATGTAAGACTAAGCTTATGTTTGTTTACATACGCGTCGCCAAATCGATACTCAGTATCCCAAATATTCGCTATTTATCTTGTCCTAAATCCTCACGCAACCTTTCATCTGGTCGTTTGGAATCAAAATATGAAGGCTGTGAGAAGTAAACGACAATGCTGTAAAACATTAAAAAAACTCACCTCAATTTCGAAGGACACCTCCAACGTCGAAGGCGGCAGCAGAGAATCTTCGTTTGCTATCGATGACTATCGGCAAATCATCGCTGATGCGAAGGACTTACGAGAGACCACAAAATGGATATTTGTTGTGCTAATGCGTGCTTTCTTAGGACTGTTTTCTAAGAGATTATACGACTGCATGAAGAGAGCTTTGAAGGTTTTTCACAAGTGCGGGATCATTCGGGACAATGCCCGGTCCAATACTTAGAGAATATTGGACCGGCAATAGAGCATTTTGATTGGTTGATTTTAGTTATTGGCCTTCTGAGTGCCTGAGTCGTGTAATAAATGATCATAAATGCCACGGCCATTTTGTGTTTACAACGGGTGTTTTCGTTCCCAATCTTCGTGTGAGTATCACACCCTGATTCCCATGATACAGATTGGGAACTAATTTAGGGTGCCTTTCTGATTGGATTCTAAATCCGGAAGAACCTGAAAATGAATTTTGCGTTTCTTTATTAAATTGTTTCTTTATTACAAAATTTCCTAAAACTTTAGTTTTAAAAACCTAGTGGGCAGACAAATTTTATTATTGTTTTGAATTAAGTGTCATTTATGCTTTCTATTTATGTAGTTCAGCACTTTCAAACAGGTGCCACATTTTTGAAACGTGCCTTCAAAGTGGCGCTATTTTCGTGTCCGGTTCAAAACTCGATTTAACGGGAACAAAATCTGCTTTTAACCGTTGAAGGAACAACATTGAATTATAATTGCAACATGGCTAAACAAACTGCTGTGATATATGTATAGTTGAAAAAAGAATTGGGAATTTTGAGCGAATATTATTTTTTTAGAGCGCCGGCAATATGTACTATTTTTCCAGTTTCGGCAGGCATGCAACTCGAGTCGAACGGACCAAACTTCAACTAAGCCTAGGAAAATTCAATTACAATTTTTACTCAAATAAAACTCATTTTAGTGATTGACTAGGTAAGCGCTTTAAAATCCCAGCTTATGAGAAAAATCGAATTTTCGAAGTAAAATCACTGGTCGGTGTTTAGAGAGACAGCCTCTTAAGTGACATTCGTAAATATATAGAAAACTTTGGCCAGATTTATAAAACAATTTCTTCACAAAAGAGCAGATGGCAACTATTGCCGGAGGGTCTCAATGGGGTTAGCCGTCAACCGTCAAATGGCCGAAAAATCAACCGTCCACCGTCAACAACGGAATATTTTAACCGTCAACCGTCAAATGAGCGAGCCAAAATTAGCCGTCAAATTTCTCAGATATCCTTAAACGATCGAGACCGATTGACTTAAATGGGGTCAAGTTGAACACGAGAAGATAAAATTCATATCCACAAGCGGGCTTGTAGTATTCTGTTTATCATATAAACATACTAATGACGACGTTTTTGACGTTTTTCCGAAGATTTCCGACCACTTTCCGAAGATTTCCAAAATTGTTCCGAAGGAAAGACGAACGTTTCCAAACATTTTTCGGACATTTTCCGAAGATTACCGAGCAGGGACCGACGATGTTTCGATCATACAGCAACATATCTAAGTACTTATTAAGGGCTAATGTAACCATAGCAATGGTGATCATTTTAGTAGCTATGGCAACACCAATATCCTCACATGTGAAAGACAAAAATGGTATCTTCACTGCGTGCGATGAAGATATGTTTTTTTAACGCCTGCGTAGGAGGCTGACAAATTAAAGGATTAATTTGTAATGGGCTCCTGATTAATTCCAGTATTAATTACACGACCGGATAAGGGCTCGGGAGTTGTGATCCTGGACAAAACAGAGAATGTCAGCCTACTGAAGGAATCATCTATTAATGATGAAACTAAATTTATACCCATCAGCCTCGAAAGACCAAAGGCAAAGGGAAAACCTCCGAAGCATTATCACCCGCTACTTAAAAAGGAGAAGGAACTGTCTTCTATCGTGAAGAAAATTCTTCCGAAACCCATAGCCGACTCACTGATCCAAAAGGGTTTAAGGCTCGCACACCTTATGGTTTACCAAAGACACACAAGACGAAACTAGCGGTCTGTCCGATCCTGTCAGCAACAGGAACTTATAATTACAAGCTTGCTAAGTGGCTTGACGAAAAGCTAAAACCTTTGTCCCTCAACGACCAAACCATTAATGATATCTCGTTTGCTGATGACCTTCATGAGATGAAAATCGACGAACAGGACGTTTTAGTGTCATATGATGTTTCGTCTCTTTTCAAAAACGTACCAGTGGATGAAACAATCGAAATCCTAGCAGAGAAAGCTTTCAGAGACGATTGGTTCAATAAAGAATATGACCTTAACATCACAAAAACTGACCTTATAGAGCTGTTAGAGATTGCTACAAAAAACTAGCTTTTGCAATTCGAAGGAAATTTGTATGAGCAAGTGGACGGGATTGCCATGGGCTCTCCCCTCGGGCCACTAATGGCAAATGCGCAAATGTGCAACATTGAAGAAAAATTGAGAAACCAAAACAAGATGCCTGCTTTCTATAAGCGATATGTCGACGACACTCTTAGCAAAATGCCCGATGTTTCATCGGCCTCTGAATTCTTGTTAACGCTGAATGAAATACACCCCTCACTCAGCTTTACAATGGAACTCGAAGACAACGGCAAGCTTCCCTTTCTCGGTATGGTGATCATCAGAAATGGTCCACGCCTAGATACGACTGAGGTCTACGTGAAACCAACCGACACTGGGCTTTTATTGCATTACCAAAGCCATGTCGACGTTAAATACAAGCATTCTCTACTGAAGACAATGTTAAACCGTGCATTCAAACTCTCATCGAATTGGCAGTTTTTCCATCAGGAATGCGAACGTCTAAAAATGGTTTTTGCTCGCCTGCATTATCCCGAGACCCTCGTAGAGAACACCATCAGACATTTTATCAAAATGAGAGTTAATGAGAATGTGTGTTCTAAACAGCAAGTATCCGATGAACAAGACGCCCCCATCAGAATTGTGTTACCGTTCAAAGACCAGAAATCGGCAAATGCGTTAAAACACCAACTCAGCGATCTCAGTCGAAAGACTGATGCCGTCGTCCAGCCTGTTGATGTGAGTAAAAAGATCAAGGGACATTTCAAGCCGAACGAACATAAACCTCCAATTGTAAATCAACAAAACGTTGTGTATTATTACAAGTGTGGTCTGTGTGATACAGACTATGTTGGCTTCACAAGTCGACACCTGCATCAACGTGTTGAGGAGCATAAGCGAGCAATAATCGGCTATCACGTAAAGGACGAGCACGGAGGAGATCCAGATTCCATTGGAAGCAATTTCAAGATTTTAAAAAAGTGTCAGACAAAAATTGACTGCTTAATTTTTGAAATGCTTTTTATTCGCAAACTTCAACCAAAACTGAACAAACAGAGTGACTCGATCCGCGCGAAGCTTTTTACTTAGTGTTTCTTTATTATTCATTCATGCCGCAATTTTTTTTATTTGTATTGTTTCTATGTCAATATTTTAGAGTTTTAGCCAGTATCTCAATAGCATTTTTATAATCGATTGTATATATTTTAAACGCCCACGAAAAATTTTTACTTTTCAACTGGAAAATGACCGTCGAACGGTCGACACGCCGTTGTTTTTTAACGTTAACTTTTTTTAGTGAAATCCATTTCAAAAAACTTGTTAATTCGTATTCAAATATGAGAAAAATTATATCGTTTTATCAAAGGTAACAGCCAAATTTGTGCTTTAAATTCGTGTGATAAACGTCATTCCGAAAAATTCCTTCCTAAAATTTAACCGTTAACCGTCAAAACGACTTTTTTTTAACCGTCAGCCGTCAAACGTTCGCCTGGCCTTCGAGACAATTTTGGAAAATCTTCGGAAATCTTTGGAAGGTGGTCGGAAATCTTCGGAAAATCATCAAAAACGCCGTCATCAGTATGTCTATATAATAAAAAGAACATTACACGTTAGCTCAAAGATATGAATTTTATGTTCTCGTGGCAAGAACAATATCTCATAAGTGAGCGCAGCGAACGAGTGAGATATTGTTCTCGCCACTTGAACATAAAATTCATATGTTCTCGCCACCGTGTAATATCCTCGATTTGTTTGTCTACTCAAATACCATAATATTATTTGTTTGTCTAACCAAATTTTGCATAAGCATTGTATCCAGTTTCTCTTGGGACTTACAATGGTCCCAAGAGAAAACCAAGACAATGCCAAATTAAAATTTTGGGTAGACAAAGAATATTATGGTATTTTCCGAATTGGCTTATTTTTTTATATATAAGAATATATTTTACAAGAATATTGAGGCTGAAATTTGCGAAATTTTAAGAATTTTATGCTCGAGTGGCAAGAACAATATCTCACGAGTGAGCGAAGCGAACGAGTGAGATATTGTTCTTGCCACGAGAAGATAAAATTCATATCTTCGAGCCAACGGGTAATGTTCTTTTTATTATATGGAGACTTTTATTCTAAACAACAAACGCAACGCGAGAAACCAGTTCAACAAAAGCAAAAGGCGGGAATCGTGACGTCATTGGACGATTCGACACTCACAAGGGTGACATACGGAAAATACGCCACTCGGGCCCCGGATGGAATCTACGAGTGGTTTAGTTCCCAGTAAAATACTCTCCTCCATATAATACTCGCTGACTGCAATGAAAGGCACTTGTAATTCATACCCCAATAAATTCTAGAACGGAAATGTCATAACATATAATTTAAGAATAATACAAGAATATTTTCAACCTAAAATCGGCAGAAAAATAAGGATATTCAGCCTGGGCCGGAAAAACAACATTCTTATATTGAAAAAGAGTGTGATATAGAAAGTCAAATTTTACGGTTCATTGGGTCTACCGCTGACTCAAAGTTGACAGAGCTCATGAGGCTTGTAAAATAATTGATTGCGTCCGACGAATTTCAGCGAGTTTGGAAAACCTCATCGCAGCTATGGATTCAAAAACAACAGGACTAAACAGAAGAAAATATCAACAGCGTCAGGAGATGCTTCACACATTGAATTCGTTTCGGAAATCTCAAACATTTTGCGATGTGTTTCTTGTTGTCGACAATTGTCGACTTCCAGCACACAAAGTTGTACTCGCTGCCAGCAGTCCTGTTTTAAAAGCTTCTTTCACGAGCGAGTTGACGGGAGGAGACGTATTCAAAGTTGATCTTCCGGAGTTTATTCCAGAAACGAAAGTTGTCGAGGAGCTTTTAAACTACGTTTACACGGGAGAGGCTGATATTGTCGAAGAGAATGCCGATGAACTGTTAGTTATTGCTGATTATTTTGACATCCCGAGCCTCAAAGAAACTTGTGCCGAGTTTTTGATGATCAATCTAAAGCCTTCGAATTGCTTGGCGATTCAGATCTTTGCCGAGAGATACCGCCATCAAGAGCTACACGAGGCCGCCACAGAATACATTTGCAATCATCTCGGAGACATTTGGAAAACTGAAGACTTTTTGTCTTCGGATTTCGAGGATGTGAAAGCGCTCATTTGTGGTGAGAGACTGGAAATTAAAACGCAAAGAGGTGAAGAGGAGGTTTTCGACGGAATCAGGACATGGGTAAACCGTGAAGCCGAAACAAGAGAACATCACTTTGCGGAACTCTTCAGCCATCTTCGCTTGTCGGCCATGTCGCTTCAATTCATTAGCGAGGTCATTGACCGTGACGGGTTCGTGACGCGTGATCACGAATGTAAAAGTTTGGTAACAGCAGCTCTTAATCTCCCGGATGAAGAGCGTGACGAGCCACGTGGTGTCACGGAAGGAATCGTGTTATTGAGCAAGAATGGATGCTCTTCTTGTTATATTCCCGCGACAAAAACCTGGTTTGATTTGTCTAGATTGCCAAGCTTCAACGAGGTAAGGACTGTGACCATCTGTGAAGGCAAAGTGCATGCCATTGGCTGGGAAGATGACCGTTTAACGATTGAAAAATTCGATCCGAGAAAAAACATTTGGTCGGAAGTACTGTCCACGTTTACCAGCCTCCCTTTGGCGGCTGTGACGGTGGAAGATAGCATTTACATGCTCAAGGAAAGTGGCGTGACGCGTTACAAGCCTATGGACAATTCATGGCAAGAAATGGCCCCGATGGACTCATCGCGAAGGGGCCTATGCGCGTTGTCGCTGAATGGACTCATTTACGCGATCGGGGGCCACGATGGACAGCAGGGGCTCAATACCGTCGAGAGATATGACCCTAGCAACAACCAATGGGAATACATTGCATCTATGGACGAGAAGCGTTCCTTCGCAAGCGCGACCGTCATGGACAATAAAATCCTTGTAGTGGGAGGCACAGGCGATTTTTTTCTCCCGCTTCAGAACTGTGAGCTGTATGAACCCACAACAGACGTGTGGAGCTTGCTGCAGGCGGAATTGTGTGTTCCTCGTTCCAATGCGGCCATCGGCAAAGCAAAGAACAAGATTTTCGTGTTTGGTGGAATTTACAGTAATGGGATCGTGGAATGTTATGATAAGGATGAAGATGAATGGACGGAAGTTGGAAAGATTCCGTCCACAATGTCATTCAACCACGCCAGTGTCACGTGGCTTCCGAAAGCTCTGTTTAAGCAGCTGAAAGGCATTAAGCTTCAACATGACCAACAAAACGGCTAAATAATGGAGAGGTGAATGAACATGAAAAGAAATGAGTTTGCTCTAATTACAAAAGTAACAGGTTTTGAGACACGCACATTTCTGGCACAGGTTTGACATCCTCTGTTGGCTTAGATAGTATGCCTGTGAATAGGGTGCCAGACCACACCAGTGATTAATTTTACAAGTTTCATTTCATGGAACAGTATTTGATAAATGCTGGGAAGGCATTACGAAGCGATGAAGTCACAAAAAGTTTGATGCTCCCACACTGATATTTTGTAAAGATCATGTTACATTATTTGCATTTCAGTCAGTTTTTGTTTCACAACATAACAGCTTTTCCTTAACATAACTTAGAGCCAATAGGCCTCTTGCACTGAGAGGTCACATGACCGATGTCTCCTTTAAACAGTGAGTTGTAATCTTGCCAATGCCAAAAATTGACAGGACACATAAAAATTGTCTTACACCCGAAATTTGAGAGGAAACGCATTTAAAGTGCCCCTGTGACAAAAAATAAATTATTTTTTCCCTTTGGATTTCAAAACTATGTTAACTAAACACTAAGTGACCCAAGTTTTAATCCTTGATTTAAAAAAGGCACCTGTTTATCTTAACTGGAACTTTCCTATTCAATGATCCGCCATTACTAAATTTAAGTTCTTGAGACAGCTGGATCGTGGAGAAAATGACGTCAAAGGCTCACTAGTTTAAGAATGCGATGCGTGTGTACGCTGCAGAATTGATATGCAGCATGGGAGTTTTGGGCTTTGACACTTTTAAACTCGCACTTTGCATACATAATAAGCTGCGTTCACACGCAGAAATTTTAAGCTGGTGAGCCTTTGACGTCACTTTTCCCGGATCCAACCCTCTGAGGTCAAATCGGTCAGGTTTGAACGTGAGTGATGGCGGATCGTGAAATCCAAAACTTACACTCAAAGTAAACGGCCTTTGGATAAAAATGAAAGGTCAGAATTTTGCCAGTCAAGTGTTAAGCAGACACACTTTCAGAATCTCAAGAAAAAAAAGGGAAGTGATTTTTTTATCACAGGGGCACTTTAAGGGAGATATTTTATGGTACTTTGATTTTTCAACAAATTAGTATGATTTTTAATTTGGCCGCCATGTTGGAGGGCATATTCTTTCCCTCCAACATGGCGGCCAAAACTACTTTTTGTTTATATCTTGTTTAATGTTTGATAATTACGTTCAGATGTGCTATACACGTTACCACATCATCTTTTCAACATTTTCCTTGAAGTTAAAGTGCAAAATTTGTGTCAGAAAACGGTAATTCATAATTTTAAAAATCAAGTTCAGGTCACGTGACCAGTTACGGACTTTCTCATTTTAAGCAAATGGTGCAGGTTTAAAAAACCAAATCACTATTATTTTGTGTAAGACATGACCCACTAATAGTGTTTTGAAGGCAAAATCATGTAACTTACATTTTCATAAAAAAAACGATGTCACATGACCTCTTAGTGCAAGTGGCCTATAGCGCTCTTACCTATATAAAAATTTTCCTGCTTTTGTAGTAAGCTTCACTTTCAGATTCAAAATTAAGGGTGGTTCAGGTTGCTATGTTGCCTAGTTACTGAAAAAATCTAACAACGGTACACTGATGTAGAACGGTTTACAATAAATTATTGAGTGTCGAAAAACCAACCTATGTAGACTAGGCACTCTGACCAATCACGAAGGACACAGAAAATCCGATGAACCAATCAAAACGCAAGCAAATACAGGTAGCTGACGCAAAGCGCGGGAAAACATGACCAAATGAGACACGAACAGCGTTTGCTTTGCTTCTGATTGGATAAGAATGTGGCGCAAGTTTTTTTTAGCCAATGGTGTAGCGTAGTAATGGAAAACCAATCACTTTTCGACACTCAAGAGAAAAGTGTTTTAAATAAGTAGTACATGCTACTGTTTATACCTCGTCACTACCCACGAGAGTATAAGCCGTTCCACTGCGACCAGCTCTTGCAACCCGACCTGAGAAAAACAATGACGGAACAGTCTTTCGTTATAATAGAACGGAGGTCAAGAGACAGTGTTTTCTCGGTTAGAGTCATTTTGAAGTTCTTTGACTTCGATTTTCTCTAATGAATTATAAATATAATTACAAGTGTTGAAAGCCTGTGGTCAGTGGACTCAAATCTCAGTAAACTTGATTCAGTACCCTTAACACTGATACAGAGTGCAACACACAGCTCACTTTGAAAAAGGGTTTTGGCCTCGAAGCTACGTTGGCAAGAGAGAGCTAGTGAAATAAGCTGGAGGATTACAATTCTCTACTTGCACAAATCCCATAATACACCTCTTCTAACCCCCCAAATTTGCATAATCATTGTTTGCAATTTCTCCTGGGACATGGAGATGTCCCAAGAGAAATCTAAAACAACGCATATGCAATTATTATTATTTCTTTTGGGGGTGAGGGTATAAAAGAGGTTTATTATGGGATTTGTGCAAGTAGATAATTAACAAAAATTGCGTTCCGTTTTGCCATATTTGTTTGATAATATAGTCAACCCCCCCCCCCCCCTCCACTACACACAAACACACCTCCCCCAAATAATACCACAGGCAATAATGAGGCTACTTGTTGGATGGGTTATCACCTCGTTTTAAATTAAGTAAGCCACTGCATATGGTGTTTATCAACCTCGTTCCCAGGGTCTCTCATCGCTCGCTCTAGAGGGTGGTAAGATGAGAGACCCTGGAAACGAGGTTGGGTGTTTATTAGAAAGTAGGGACTCTGTTACAAATGGCATGCAGCATCAACTGGGCTTGTCAATTTTTTTTTGGAGGGGTGAAAAAATTTGCTGGATAGAGTTCCCTGAATCGCCTCATTACAACACAGCTGTTTCATACATGTAATGGAATACAAATCTTGCGTGACTCACCTACTCGATGAATAAAAAGCTTTGGTTTGGCTGGGAAGTTGTAGTTGATTACGTTATCCAGCATCGGGATGTCAATTCCACGAGCCTAATGATGTACAGATGAAAATGTATTTAAAAAAAATGCGCTCCCTCTCATGACGGAGTTACAAATAAATCAGTTTTGAATATTGAGAGGCCATTGTACGATTAACTCTGCCAATGAATTTAAGCCTGATGTATTGAGTACTTTTTGTGCAACACGGGTTTAAATTTTACAAAGAATGTATGATCTCATTAGCGCTTTTGCCACCCAGAAATTTTGCAGTTTTTGAAAGACAATGTCTCGTTGAATATTACACCCAAAGAGCTAAAACTTTTACCCATGTATTAAGTTTCACTAGCTCTTTAGCTAGCTGCCCGGAGTCAGTATATACCTAACAAGTTTTCTTGTGTGCACAAAGTCAAATGCGAATGAGTAAAACTGTAAGCAATGACGTCAGCATGAATCCACCTATTAAATATACCGTCCATTTTCGAGTTCCTTCGTTTTTATACAGAGGCACAAGGCAACTCGAAAATGGCCTATACACAATTATTAAATAAATGGTAATAGATAGGACTGAGTGGAGTCCAATGCGGTCTGTGGCATACAAGTGATTAACACAATCAGGCGACCACAAAGCGGGAGTCTGATTACAGACTGAATTGGATGACACAATGTCCTGTTACCAATTAATCATAACAATTACAATTTCCCACAAAATGAAAGTTCCATTTGAAGCAGAGCTTTTTCATGTAACGGTCATTTTAACAGAGAAATAACAACAACATGATATTATATAAATTTTAGGAGAAATGTAAACTCGGAAAAAGTGTGACAGCGCGATGCTGTTAGTGAGATCATATGAGCCAGTACGTGGCTGTGTAGCCGCGCGATGCGGTTCCAGTCGATACCCACAATTTGACCCTTGCTCACCACAGAGTCTCCAGTAGCTCAGTGGTAGAGCATCCGAATAGATCACGGAGGTTCGTGGGTTCAAATCCCATCTGGGACTCGTTTTTTTCCGAGTTTACATTTCTCCTAAAATTTATATAACAGTCATTTTAACATCATATATAATTAAAAATTCAAAACAATCGTCACTGGAGACTAAACCTCCACAATTTTACAAAGTCGGTCTCTTGAATTGGTTACTATAGTGATTGTAATCAATGCTGTGATTGGTGGATTTAGTGGAGAGGACTTAAGATAATTGGCTCGTGTAACTGTCCAATTACAGATGTTTGATCGAGCCAACTTTCTGATTACAGGTATCCGATCACACACAACTGTCCGATTACAACTCTGCAGATTAATAAGAGCAAACAACAGCAGTTTATGCGCCAATCACATTTGAGGAAATTGTTATGATTGAAATAAAAAAAACAAAAACACTATTTCTGTGACCAATTCGTTTAAGTTTTGAGGTAAGTCCATACTATCATTCAATCCCATGCCCCTCCCCCTTCAAAAGGTTTAAAAATAATTAAGTCGGAAAAATAAAGAATCACACAAAAGCATCATGAATGAACAGGACATTTTCACTTACAGCCACGTCAGTGACGACCATCACATTCGTTTTCTTGTGTTGAAACTTGCCAATGTTGATCTTTCTTGCTGCAAAATGAAAAAAAGGTTACTGTATATCTGTTTAAACTAGACGCGTCTGGCATCCAAGTGATATAGCGCCTCTGGCTTAAACTGTAGATATCAAACCAGATTAGAGCTTAATATAGAGCTGACGATCAAACTATACCAAGAATGTTGAAATAAAATAAATTGTCAAATTTTTCACGCCCTCTTTATGGGAGTGTCCGAATCATCTTTTCAAAGCCTTGTTGTTTTCAATACAAGTCAAAGGGCAGTTGTTTGTTTACTCTTATATTTGGACAGTAGCTACTCCTTCAAGTTCGCCAAGGATAGATTGGATGAGGATTTCATTACGAATTGAAATACATTGATTGCACTGAAATCGTTGCTGGAACTTAAAGATCGTTGAAGATTTTTAACGATCTTTGGCAAGAATCCCAGGATACTCAAAGTTTTGTATTCATCCTTCATTCTCGCAAATCTGCCACAGGATCTTCATGCAACGATGTCCAAAGATCCTTGAAAGATGGTAAATGAATAAAGATGGTGAATTTTAAGCTCGGTAATAAAATGTGAAAAGTGAACTGATCAACATGTCATGAGCTAGAGGGAGACGAGCTAGTCCGGTAATCATTCACCATCAAACCCTGTACTGAACATTCCCATGCAATAACAAAAACATTCGACCTTACGCACTAACCTGCTTGATCCAGGGTGCTGTATACAAAGGAACTTTCAATTCCAGCAACTTCAAGCAGCTGTAATATACCGAGATAAAAAATACACTCAGTCGATAAGTAGGGTAGGAAAATCACAAATCCTGGGCTGAGGCAGGGTAACGGTCTCAACAAGCTCACCGCACACCACAAACCAATTTTTCTGGGAGTTCACCCGCCAGGATCTCTTGGATAAAATGACGGTGATTAACCTTTTCCAGTTGTAGCGCAAGAGACTCAGTTACAGTAATAATTACTTCAAAATGTATCTAGGTTGGTTTTTTTTTCGGTCTGTGTACCTCTTTCAAGTATTCCACATGGTGCTTTGTAGCCGTGAAGACAAGGGTCTGTTCAGATGGTTTGATCAAGTTTTGAAGAATGTGTAATAACATGGCTGAAACAAAAATAACAGGCCTGAAAAAAGGCTTACACACCCGTAGAAAGCTTTTAAAGCCTTTTATAGTTCTAAAACAATACATAGTCTACACACAGCCCCCTTTTAGTTCACTCTTTCAGTCTAAAGGGGTTTTAATTTTGTTCACGCTCTCGACTATGTTAGAGTAAACAGAGCGTCTATGAACAGACTAACATATGCTGAACACAACTGAAATCCTAACAGCCTAAGTGCAAGGGGTAACAGGTAACTCAGCTCGGCACTGTCTAAGACAGACACCTCCCTGACACAGACATTTGGTGTTGGCACCGACAATCTACATTTTTGAAAGTCAGGATTACCAATGTCAAAAGAAAGGTGCGAAATTCATTGAGGGAATTTATTGAACTACTGAAGACAAGGTTGACACTAACCTGGTTTGTCAACTGACCTCAATGAAAAGAAAGCAAGCTTGAAAAGAAAAGACAACAAGTAGAACAATATAAGATCATACTTACAACAAACCGTGTGAAGTCATAGTTAATAGAGGGGAATGGTTATGAAACTCGTCAAAGTTCTTTGTTGTATGTTACTGTTCTGTTTTTTGGCTTTGACCCTGCACAAAACACAATAGTTGTTCACTCCGAACTGAAGAACTAACCAATAGAAACGTGTTGGTTACGTAACTCATGCATAGTGTATGAGTGCAAAACAAAAGATTGTGCAGGGTCGTGGACCTTCCAACATAAATCTTGGTATCTCCGTTTGTTCCTTTGATGTTTGCCGGGCTTCCTAACCAGTCCCCTCTATTAACTATGGTGAAGTTTAACAGAAAATGAGTTTGCTGATTTCTCTTTTTTTTCCAATGCAATTTTATTTACAACTCCAAACACTTACACTGCTTACAGTACTAATATTAGACTTGCATTTACAGTCTTACAATATACTTACTAATTACACTACTTAGACTTACACTACTTATACATGCACTACTTTACAATATGATACTAGTGCTACTAAGAAAGATACTAGTACTACAATACAATTACTTACGATTGATATAATTAAAAATTACAAAAACAATATACTACAATGTAACACAACATGACACTACATTATGGTACAAAACAATACATGATATATTACAATCCACTACGATTGCATTTCAAAAAAAGAAAGTAAATTTGAATACTCTCCTATTTAACTGTAAAATGTTTACTTGTTCACTGATTTCTCATTGAACACTCAAAAAAGTTGACTGTGGGAAAACCAGCAGGGAATACAAGTACCTTTAACTGCTCACTCAGTTTGGAGTCGACATCCAGCCTTATAAGGACAGGATCAGTTAAACCTAACAAAGATACAAATAGACTGTATGTTGTAACAGTTCACTCTGTTCTTACTCGTCATTCTTCTTTTTATTCATGGAAAACGAGAGCTCATAGTGTAGGCCTCGTCCACTTTATGCCGGAGGAATTTGAAAACTAAACAATCACCCGTCATTTTGGATTTTGAAAACTCAGGCAGAGAAGTCACAAAGTTAACACACTTCTGGATAAGCTCCGTTTTCAAAATGTTTTTTTCTTTGTCCACACAAAAGCTCGAAGCTGTTGATTTCAAATTGTCCCAGTTTGGCATTTTCGAAAAGCTCCATTTCTGTAACGGATTAGTTGGATGGTAGGCCTAACATTCGGAATAAAGCTGCATTTTCAAATCTAATGTGGATGCTTCCTTTAGTTAGTTACAATGATGACTATAATCATCAATCCACACATTACCAAAACATTGCACATGTTGAAAACTAGTAAGAACTTGTAGCTTAGTTTACAAGGATTATCGTAACAAGTAGTACACATTACCTGCTTTAGTGAAGTCCACTAACAATTTTGGAAGAGTTGCAGAAAACAGAAGGGTTTGTCTGAAAAAAGGAAAACAGTCGCAAGTATGTTAACACACAAGGCTTGGCTTATATAAGGCCAGATCTATCACAACAGAGCCAGACTCAGCTTATTATAATTAAAAGGAACTAGTCTCAAGTGAACCTATTGCAGCATTCACAAGCCTGTTCCAGGCATTTAATTGCAGGTTTAAAGAGTAAGGACAAGTGACAGTAAGTGGAAAAATAAGCATGAAGCTGGTGTCTCCAACTAACCCTTGTGTTGTTAATTTTTTTCACTTGCTGTTATTTGCAGTGCTCCAGTCCAGCTGCCCAAAAACAGGCTTATACACCACCAACTTGTATTTAGCTCTTATTAACCAAGCAGGAGGTCTGTATGGGAGAATCTTGACTGAGGTCGTAAGTACAGACCAAACACAATGAGGTCTTTACACACGACCGAGGTCAAGATTCTCCCAAACAGAATGACTTAGCTCAGTTAATAAGATGTTTATTATATAGCAAAAACAAGAACAATTGAATTCGTTTAATGCAACTGGTTTGCGCTAACTGACATTTTTCTTGAGAACTGCGAACTTTTTTCCAAAGTTTTTCCAAAGTTTGCTCTTCTCATCAGCTCTTTGGCAATTACAGAAATAAATATTGTTATATGAAAACAGTCAATTATTTTGCATTTTAGCTTGCAACTTTTTCACTACAAAACATTACCGGTCTAGATGGGAAAATTTAGACCACTATCCACTTCAGCCAATCAAATTCATGAATTTGGTAGTTCCCAGTCCTTTTAAGATACAAGAAGTGGCATTAAAATTAATTGCTAACATAAAAAATCGATCTTGATACTTTACTATCCTTTGTTCAGCAAAAATAGAAACATCTGTGAATTAAATCAATGTTACTTTGTAAAGGTCAACTCGTGTAAAACATTTTACCTGGAGTCTGGAAGACGATTGATAATTTCATGAAGTTGCTGAGCAAAACCCATCTCAAAGAGCCTGCAAAAAAAACAACAAAAATTTACTTGAACAAACAGCCAAGCCCATAAATCACTGTTACTACAGATCAAGGTCCCACACTTTTTTAAGAATAAATCTCCATTCAGTTCCTTGCCACTTTGAGGAACTTGAGAGAACTTGAGCATGGCCGAGTGGTTTAGGGCGCTGGATTTGAAATCTGGGGGTCCCTGGTTCAAATCCTCCACCCTACCGCTATCTGGATTTGTTCTCGGTAGTCCCGAGTTCAACTCCTCGACTGCATTGTGTATATTATAGCAAACTGGTCAGCCTCCTGCCAGTTGGGATTCTTAATAGTTTATGTTCTATTTGAAATATTCATTTACTTATTTACAGTGTACCCAATTAGCACTACAGTGCTAAATACATAGACAATTGAATAAAGTTATTATAATTATTTATTATTATTATTTGAGGTGTTTTGGAACTGTGGTCAAGCACTGTCTTGATTGAGTGTTCGCTAAAATCTTATCAATCAAAACGAAAACCGATTCAGATATCAAAACACTGCTGCTGTTATGATTTCCTTTATTAAACTTGATAAATTATTCATAGATTTGAGAACTGGAGAAGAGCTGGCCACTCAGTATTCTGTAGTAACAACAGAGCAATCAATGTCTGTATGCCAGGATTTGACTGAATTGCCAAAGCAAGGATTCTGCAGGACTTCAATTAACAAAATTCCTAAAGCAAAAATTGCTACTTTGTTTTTCAAGGGTTGGAAGACGTTCAATTTGAACACTTAGAAGACTTTTTTCCTTATTCTGTATAAACTGGTATAGATGGCCACATATAAAAAAAATTGTAGTCAAAACTTATTTTTCCTAATGTTGTACAGTACCTATCAGCTTCATCAAACACGACATATTCTACCGCTGTCAATTTCAGATCCATTTCCATCATGACATGAAGAAACCGCCCTGGAGTGGCCACAATTCTATGTAAAAACATTTACAAAATAAATGTTACTTATCAGAATTATTGATTAATACTGTGACTATAAAATAAGGCACAAAAATAATGAAACAAAGCAATGTTGATGCCACATTACAATGAAGTAATTATCGCAACTAACGGTAACATATCATTATAAGAGCTTACATATCTGGATTTCCATGTAATGCTGCAAACTGCCCCTCCAGACTGAAATCAATAACAGGCACAGCATATGAACTCTAATGCTGCTAAAACTGTGTAACATATGTACTGTCAGACCATGTTAGTCCGGTCAGCAACAGGCTACAGAAATCTAGCTGCATTTAAAACAGGGTTCTCTAATTAAGAAAATGGCAGACTGAGCTTTCGTACAGGCTAGGCTTAGCTCTTATTAACCAACTTAGCTCATTTAATAAGATGTTTATTATATGGTAAAAACAAGTCTAGAACAATTTAATTCATTTAATGTAATTGGTTTGTACTAACTGACATTTTGCTTGCAAACAGCGATGAGCCGATTTAATTCTTCCAAAGTTTGCTCGTCCTGTTTACTTTTGTTTTCTCATCGGCTTTTTGGCATTCACAGAAATAAATATTCATTTGTTAGATGAAAATAGTCAATAATTTTGCATTTTAGTTTGCAACTTTTTCACTGCAAAACACCAGTCCAGATGCCGGTCTAGATAGGAAAATTTAGACCATGGTCAATATCGTTTTCAGCAAATCAAATTCGTGAATTTGGTAGTTTCCAGTCCTTGTGAGACAGAGCGATATAATAATAAGGAATAAAGTGGCTGTAATATCAAGGTGTGCGCATATAAACCAGGTTGCCGTAAGGCAGGGTCCTACAATAGTTGCAGCTGTGTTGTGTTTTTGGGCAAAATGCTAGTTAGTACTTCATACATGTAGTATGTCACTTCACGCAGGAGTAACTTGAAAAAAATCTGGGGTGGAGAGGCTTCCTTACTACCCTGGGATAGCATGCTAGCCTCTTAGCTAACTCCAGCAAGACTGCTGCAGGAACTGGGCAGAGCCAACTAGCTGTGTGTGCCTCTTTTGGCCAAACTGGCACTAACAAAAATAATATCTGGTTTGGGCCACCTTAAGCTAAAAGCTGCAACACTGAAATTTCTAGAGGTGTAATGGCCCAACATTAAGACCGAGAAAAATTCCAGTGGGGTGAGAAGGGAGGGGGAGGTGTTGGATGGTTACAGATACATGAAATTTCATTGTGCTTTTGTTTCAGTTGCTCAAGTTATTACATGAAGACAAAGCACTGAAGTTATATAATTAAACATACGTAGCCAAGTCCTTCAAAATGGTAGATTTAATAATAATACAATGCTTTAGCTGCTAATAAATTCTAATTGGTTATGAGCTAGTCATGAACTTGGAAAAAAAAGATTAATTGTCTGCAAGCAGTTGCAGGTTTAATTATTGGTGCCACTCAACTGAGTGTTTAATCATGTCATACTGTACATATGTAATATCAAGCTAAAGAGGCAATAAATAAGGTTACAGCCCAGTGGCATAGTGCAATGGTAACAGAAGACATAAGAGGAGGTGACACTGTGGAAAAAAAATCAAAGTCATCCTTGTCTGTGATGTTACCACAAGGAACGTACCACTTCTTATATAGTCCAAAAAGTAGTAAGTGAAAATGAGATCAGGAAAGAGGGTACTCATTCGCATTTACTTTAAACACACTAATTTAGAACATACTTATTAGTTATGTGATTTACAAACTACAATGGGCCACAAAAGTAGATGTGACATTTTTAGAAAGTGACGCCTTTTTGGTATTTAATCTAGCATTAATTCTCTGATACCCTCCCCCCCCCCCCCCTTCAATTCAATGTTGTGTAGGCATTGTGCTCTGTGCAGTCTAAGAAACGGAAAAGTTGACATTGTTTGAGGGGAAGTGGGGAAAACACTTCCAAGATGCTTGAAAATCGAATTGAATTGCCGAATGAAGTTTTGTCTCAGCCCTGTAAGTTAATTACCATATACCAGTACATGAAATTTAGATGAATTAAAGTACACTTCATTTAAAATCAATCAATCAATCAATCACTCAAAGACTTTATTTAACTTCAAATTTGTTGATAGCAAAACTGCTAATATCTCCGAAGAAAATAAATCTGTAAAATAATTAAAGTAATCAATAAATAAAATAAATAGACAATTACATAAAAATAAGTATCAAATATTATATACAAGTAATTTAAGAATTAATATTGGTCACAAAACGAACAGCACTCACTTTCCAGATGGACAGTTTGTAGTGCATTTCTGAGGGCAGCAAGAGAAGTGGACATACGGACATTGTGTGGCAATAAGTTCCATAGTTTGCTGGCATAATATCGAAATGAATGAAGACCATAATTTGTTGTATTTACACGTGGAATAACTAGAAATCCACAGACTGAAATACTATGAACAACCCCCTTTGCTATTCACAATATTGTTTAGCCGATCAGCATTTTAATAATACTTGCCTGTCTCCACCAAGCACCACAGCTGCCTTTAAACATGTGAATCTACCAAGCTGAAAGTTGGACACAAAATTAAGAATTTTAATTCATCCTCAAGAAGATTTCAATAATGCCGATAATGTCAAGTATACATTTTTTTAATGTGATTTTTTGGATGCTGAATAAATATGATTTAAATTCAAATTAGTTAGAATGCACAGTCACAATGACATCATGATACTGTTAATAATTTTCTTAAATTTCATTTTTTTAAATGTTATATATTTTTGCTTTCAAACTAAATTGCATCTGGGAGGAAATAGACAACTTTTTCTCCCTTTTTTGCAATAAATAACAATAAATAACAGCACTGCAAAATTATTTTTATCTCACACCAGTTTCTATTCTTTTCTACATCTTGCTTTAAAACTGAAGGGTATTTTCACAACTTTGCTTGTGATATTTGTCAAAATGGTTGATATACTATACACAGTGTGGGAACCTGTATTAAATAAATATTTATATTAGCAAGAGTCTGACAGTTTGTTACCTCTTTAGTGAATTTGAGGGTCTGAAGCGCCAACTCACGTGTGGGTGACAAGATCAACCCTCGGGCACCTACCTAAAATATTTAAATTATAGCAAGGTTGAACCTATAGTTAATTATTACAAGTAGATGAGCTAGATCTGAGCCCTCAAGTCTCCTTTTGCTCTGCAAGCAGAGAATGAAGGTGGCATTCAGAATGTCACAAAGCTGTATAAACTGAATGTACGTTTGACTACAACCGGGAAACTCCGGTCTTTCCTTAGTGGCTTTTGTCATTGACTAGTTATAAATAAATAGTTTTTAGCTTTTCATTTTTCTGCCAAATATTGATTTTTTTTTAACAACTAATCTTTTTCTTCTTAAATTTGCATTGTCTTCTGTTCAACTTCATCAGAGCCAAAAAAGTTTGTTATCACTTACACTTTAAGCCTAAACTGTGCTGTTGTTAGTAATATTAAATTTTGAAATAAAGATGCATGTACATTGTACATGTGTAAGAGAGAGAGGAGAGTTTCCTCTCATTCTTGACATCACTGTTAAAATCTGTCCTTCTTCTGAACAAGACGAATAGATGGTTTTCAGTTCCCTCATTGAAAGTTCTCTGATTATGCCTTACCTTGGCTGAATGGGTTTTAAGTCTTTCAAACATTGGTATCAAAAAGGCAGCTGTTTTGCCAGAGCCTGATAAAATTAAGGCAAGAAAACTGCATATTATATACTAAATTAGCAGGCCAGAGAATACTTTGTAACTTTTGTTTCACTTAATAAGCACTTATTTTCAGGATTTCAGTCAACTTGGCTGATGCATACCACATGCGCTACCTAACATGAATTCTCCCTCTCTATTAAAAACAAAAATCGCTTTTAAATTCTAATCAAAAGTAACTGTAGTAATTAATGTGTGTTACAAAATTACAATTAGAGTTTGCATATTGTATTATACCAGTTTCAGCTTTACAGCACTGTTGTGTGACACAAAGAAAAGGGCAGATCAGCTAGAAGATAGAGTAGCCAGTCAAGCTAACTCAATTACTATCAAGTCATTTTTTTTACAGATTTAGAAGTTGTAACATTGTATTAATTAAATAAATACTATTTTCTATGAGCCAGGAACAGGCAGCAGACAGGTTTTCAGCAGCTTGTTAGTCTGTTTTTTAATCGATCTCTTGTTTGGACTTAGTAGTTTCCAGCATAAATGTAAGCGCATTCCATGTCGTCTCTTTCTATTGATTTTAGATTGAACTGTATGTCAATAAAAATTAAGAGAACTGCCCTTTCATGTAGGCATTGTCTTTTCTCCAATAGAATGACTTTTTGTAACTTTGCATTTTAATAACAAAAATTCTTGTTTAAACAAATATGTGTCATACAGAGTACCTGTGCGTGCCATTGCTACCACATCTTTTCCATCCATAATCACTGGTATTGTCTAAAAAAAAAATGCATTGTTATTGTTCATTGGGTTACTTCACAACTACAGTGTACGCGTACTGCCGAAACAGGTAGACTGTTTTTTCGGAGACACACGAAACAGTTTCCGTTGGCCAGAAAGCCGAATGTTTTGGGTCACACGGCAAAACGCACGTGAGCACATTCCTTCGTGCTGTCTTGCTCAGTTTTTCCTTCACGCTTCTTCTGAATCCTCTCAGTCGTCGATCTTTGGCTTTTGTTGTTTGTCCAACATGATATGGATAAAGGTTATCGTCTATACTTTCCCACAAATAAAAACCTTCCATTTTTACTTAAGGAAAAGCCTGTTATTGCCATGTGATTTCTGGGTTGTCTCAGGAACGTGAAGGAATGTGATCACATGCACTGGCCCATTTGGCGTCAGTTTCTAGACAGCAGCGACTGTTTCGTGCGTCTCTGAAAAAACAGTCTACCTGTTTCGGTAGTAGACTGCTTTGACAAAAGACCCACTTCTGATGAGTATAGATTTTATGCACAGGTTGGTCACTCAAGCAGCAAAGACCCAAATCCCCACCCCTGCATCCATTGTGCTTGCTTGGGTGGCTTTTTCTTTCACCTGCATAAATAGAGAGGCTGTGAGCACTGTGCTGTAGCTGACTTGCTCCTCACACTTTCTTATAGGCAGAGACAGAGATACTGGAAACAAGATGATCTTGAACATGCACACATGGTTTCAAAACTTGCACTCATTCTAGCACTATGATCAGAAGGTGTCTAGACTAAATCTTGTTTCCATTCACAATAATTGTAGTTAGTAATAGTTTTTATTAATGATTTAAAATGCAGTTTAAATATAGTACTTGCCTTTCTTTGAATAGGTGTAGGAAGTCTGTAACCTTTTTTCATGACTCCTTTGAACACTGGAAAGCTCAACCCTGGAGATATAAACATATGTTCAATGTAGAAGTTTCTGCCACACACAGTGAAACTCCAGCTTGCCCTTGGGACAAGTAACTCTCAAATTTTGCTTGCCCTGGGCAAGTCATTGTTTGTTCTTTTAATGATTTATCTGGCAGATGACGTGTCTGATCCCTTGTCCACTGGGCAAGTGAGAATGAAAAGTCATTTGCCTGTGCAGGGAGAGAATCTCCTTGTCACAGATGACCAGATGGCACTTTTTTGAGCTCTCCTTAAACCAGACTATTAATAGGTGGCAGTGGCGGATCCAGACATTGAGCTAAGGGGGGCGTCTATTTCACTTGCCCAGGCGGGGTTTGCTTCTTCAGTCATTTCTTCTTTTTTTACCCAAAACAGGGGGGGGCCCTCCCCTAGATCCGCCACTGGATGGCGTGGGGGTGGGGGGGGGGGGTATGGAGGGAAGGCTATATGTAGTGAGAATTTTTTTTCAGGCTAGTACATAAATTTGCCCAAAGAGCAGACCTGACCATTTGTTTTCTCTGCACTCTGATATTCTTGTATTATTCATTCAGTAGATTAGATAGTTTTTTAAGTACAAACTAAAGGTAAGGTATTTGGAAATACAGTTCAATGAAGATTTTAATGATTGTCATTAAAAACACAACTTACCCATTGATTGAAATCCTCCAGACTTCTTTTTCTTCTTGTTATGTTCTGTGACAAGTCCTCTTGTGTTGAGTACAGTGTCATCATCATCATCATCATCAATATCATCACCATCTTGCCTAAAATTCTCATCTTCCTCATGGTTATAGAGTCCACTGGTTTCTACCTGATATAAATTAAATAACAGAAGGTTACAGTACATAGGGCACAAAAAGGGCATTGTTAAATTAACAAAATTCAAAGTACATGAAATTCATCAGTACAAAATATATCTGCAATTATTCAGACAATAGTGAAAACTTGCAGGAGTTAGATTAATTATAAATTCAAAGGAATGAGGCACAAAGCAACAACACCACTGTAAATAGAATGACAGTCACATTGCCAATTGTGAAGTAAGTGTTGTTTTCCATTGGCTGAGGAATGAATGAAGTGGAAAACATTTTTCTCACACACATCTGGAAGTCTGGGTTCTAGTGTGTGCGGGGGGTCTAGGTCACATGATCTGACATGGTTCGGCTTGGCATGGCTACCAGTTATGTGTGAGAAATGTAGACTGTGAGCAGTACCTTTTTTGCTCGAAAACAAGTGAAGGTGTCAGGGCTCGAAAAATATTTGAATTCCACCTTGCCCGTGGGGCAAGTAACCCTCAAATTTTGCTTGCCCGGGGTACTTCCCCCCTTGCCCAAGTTTTCGAACTCTTTAATAATCCATGAACCATAAATGGAAGTCAAACTACAGGCGTTTTAATGTAATAAAGCCATCTTGACTGTAATCCTCTTAGTATTGATCACTTTCAGGGTTACTTACTTCTTAGTTCCTGTATTGCACACTGGGTATCTTCGTTATTATACAACCTTGAGTAAATTTGTTCAATTGGCCGAATGTTCACCTGCATCTTGTCTAGCTCCACGAAATCATTGTGAAGAGAAGCGCGAGAAATTTATAACACACAGAATTAACAACAAATCGTCTTCCCGCTTTGGTTTTGACACATACAGGCACAGTGTCGAATTTTTAAAAGCCGGCAAGAGCATAGTTTTTCATTTGGGTGAATGAAAAATCGCTGTGTCTAAATGCCCAGCAGCCGGGCTTGCGAGGTCTTATATGGACTAAATGCCCGGCAGTCAGAAATTTTCACAGAATTTCCAGTGAAAGATTCTTTCAAACTTCTTGATGGTATTTGATGTTTCTTTAGAAATGCAGAGTGACCCAAAAATTATGTTAGTGTGCAAGATGACGAAATAACAGAGCTTGTGCATACTATAAAATCATCATAGACGGTGCTTGACACTTAAAAAAAATGACGCTTACATCGCCAGTTAAACATATTTAACGGATTGCTATGGTACGTGAGAGAAAGCTTCTTTTGAACCTAATAAGAAGATGCGATGTTTGTTTGGAATAGCCAAGCTATTCTAAAAGTTATTATGGATTTGTAGTGGACGAATTCTGCAAGCTGGTGCATACCATAAAATCACAATAATATGGTCTTTTTCCGACTGCCAGTCACAGTTTTAAATAGACTAAATGCCAGGCAGTTGAAAATATCCACCGAATTCTGACTGAAATCCTCAATCAAACCTATTGAAAGTATTTGGTTTTTCTTTAGAAATGTCAAGCGACCCTAAAAATTATTTTGGTTTTACATTCGATGAATTCGGTGAATATTTCTGACTGCCAGGCAGTTTAGTTCATTTAAGACCTTACCCAGTGCCAAGCATTAATAGACACCGATAAAAAATAGTCTTCTTCGTTTGAAAGAAACACAATTCTATGTCATCTTTCAAATAACATATCAAAAACGAGTGCAAGTGTTTCATCAGGGGTTCCAAACACAGAGAAAGTAATGAAAGCATGAGGCCGCAGGCCGAGTGCTTTTATTGTTTTGAGGTGTTTGGGACCCCGAATGAAACACGAAGCACAAGTTTTTGATATGGCTTCTCAAATAAAACAATAGGAAATTATGCAGTGACATGTTTTCGCAAACGAAACAATAAGAAATTATGCAGTGTTAAATATTTGGATCCCTTTTTCCGGAAGAATGCGTTTGTATGCATGATTCATTAGCGTGCAACCACGAGCGAGGAAGGAGCGGCACAGTGTAGGAGCCAAAAATGGTTTATGAAGAAGACAGTTAAGTCAAGAAAGTCGTATTCCCCATCACCAAGGTAAAAAACAAATACGCGGAAACTATTTTAACGAATAGCGAATTACTCGGGTAAACAAAAATATCCATTCCTTCGAGAGGCTCGTTCAGATATTACCTTATTTACATTAGGTTTTGAAGTGCTGGACCTACATATTAAGGAAATCATTATGCTTGAGTCTGGATTGTTGGCAGAGCAAATTTATCATTGAATTGTGGCAAAATGTAGGTAGAGATATCCACAGAAAACTGTTTATGGAAAAATATATTGGACGCTATGTGTATTTAGAACAGTTTTAATTTCCAATTTCAGGAGTTTTATTGTTAAAATTATTTTATTAAAAATGCAAGTTCCCAAGGATGCTAAATGTTTTAAATTCTGTTCTCATGTTTCATTTCTTTTGTTTTGATACATGAATCTTGATATCCAATGAGGAATCAGATGAGAACAATGTGTGGTTTGGATACGATATTCAAAACACGTGTGGTTTTCATCTAAGTTTTCATTGGGTATCAAAACTCATGCATGTGACAAATTTAGCCATTTTTTATTGGCTATCAAACTTATGAATTATCAATGAGTTTGAGAAGAACTCTGGAGTATTTTTTTGACTTACTTATCCATTTCGTTTTAATCATTTAACACTTTTCATTTCATGTGGCGCAACTTGTATGTTTGCAGAAAACAGAGATTAACCTGGATTTTAGCATCCAAAATGCTGGCTTCGTTTTTGTGGTAAAAATATGCGATTTCTCAGTTTTCGCTTATAATTTCTACAGTTTTAATAGTTGAGTTAAGTTTTGTACAGAGAAGCTAAAAATGCTCGCAGAAAATTGCTAAAATTAAGAAATATACACAACGTTTTCGTTCCCAATGCGGCTATTTTTATCCCGTAAAGAAATTTCATCGGGGCAGATTTTGATAATGTGCTAGGCAACCACTTCTGAGCCGTGAGCGTGCGTCACGCAATCAACATAACGCTATAAATTGTAATTTTCATCAAGCTTCACTCTAAAAACTTGATTACCCTTAAGCTTAAAGCCTACCTTTTCTTCCCAAAATCGTTTTCAAAAATTTAGTACGTGAACAGCTGGTCTGGGTCCTTGCCTGTCAGGCAAGGAAGGAGAGAAAGTTACTTGCCCAAAGGGAAAATCTACTCGTCCCGGACGACCGGACGGGGTTTTTTTTCGAGCCCTGGGTGTGAATGTGATGGCGTGAGTCACACTTGCGATTGCTCACTTGTGTTACATTCTTCTTTGTGTTCTTCCCACCAAATTTTGGGTAACAGAGGGACTGCTCACAGGCTAATTAACTAATTATTGTAAAATGATGAAGTAACTGGCAAGTGGTCATCGTAGAACAGTGGCAAAGCTTTTAAACAATGCAAGCACACTTAAATTACAAATTTAACTTACCTAAGTGTTACATAGTAGATGTAATTTTGGAGGTTTACAGAGAACACAGGAGCCTAAAGTTACTCTCAGCTGTGCCTTGAGTACGTCTCTGTACGCTTCCTTTATGCCCTCCAAACCTCTCTGCACCATAACACAATGATGCACAGCTAAACGTGTGCATCACGACAGTTACCTGCGATCTATCAGTTTACATACTTCCCAACCGTAAGTCTGCTAAATGGGCTATAAGCTTATAGATCCAACCAGAATATGCTTCTGGGCCAACAAAGAAGTAGTTTTTCAGGGGATCGGGAGAGTAAGTTTTTATTTCTAATACATGTAGCTAGGTTTGTCACAAATAAGCTGGGGTAACTGCTCAATACCCTGCCATTAGAAGTTATACCCCTGAAAAAGCTGGCTACATGGATATGCAGTTGTCTCCCGCTAATGCTTTAAGAACGAGAAATACATATAATATATGTCATACTTGTCTTGTGTTGGGTACACAGCTATGCGGCTAAGCAGTTGCCAAGACCTCCCCTCCCCCTTTGAATATGTTAGTAGGGAAAAAAGTGGCTGCGTGGCTATGCAGTTGTCAAGACCACCCTGGCTTAACTACAGAATACAGGGCCACTTTTAAAGATATATGAATTTGTGTGGCTCGGTGGCTCGTCAGTCAATTTAAAAAGAAGTATCACTTGAGTTGCTCAGCGGCTCGCCAGTCGCGTTGACTGACGAGCTGCCGAGCCACTAAACACTCAATACGACTGGCGAGCTACCGAGCCGCTTCAGATAAAAGACTTCATAAAATGGCCCTGTATTCTGTAGTTGCTCCCCCTCAAACTATGTTAGTAAGGAAATATAATGAGTGGCTATGCGGCTACGCAGAAAACCTAGACTGCGTAGCCCCACTTTTCAAGATCTCTTTTGTTGTAACACACAAGAAGTGTATCGTAGTTTACGACTGATGAAAGACGATGTTTTTCTTACTTAATTATACACGTTTAAATATTTAAATACCTCATCAAACTCGCCAGTCTCCTTGTCTCTAGCCTTCTTTCGTCTAAAATTTTGTGGTGTCGTTTTCCCTCCTTTCTTGTTCCTTTTCTGTTTGAAGTTCTTGCTCGGCTTACTCTTTGATGATATCGAAGAATTCTTCTTGGCCATCATGTATGAGAACAGTTGCAATAAACGTATTATTCCCCGACAAAATGCGAAAATATACCGTTCAAAAGTGAAAATTACGAGAAGTCTTTATCGTCCGCCATTTTCCCATGCTGTACGAGCCGGCAGTAAAAGTGAACAGAGGTTCTATCATCTTTTTAGCGATCTGATTGGGCAATGTCATGACAACGTAACATCAGTAAACCAATCAGAGCTTTGCCTCTAAGCACGCGCTGAAATTTGTTTTGCTCACCTCCGTCATTCATTGAACAAGAAGGGCTTTGAGAAGTAGTATTGTGCCATTCGAGTATATTGTTACTTCAACCGAGCCGAGCAAGTCCTTGTTACAGCTCTTTAAAAGGAATGGAGGGATGTGTATCGACTGTACAAGTTACTCCACCCATGGAGGACAGCCCGGCATTTGCGGAACATATTTTGTGGGCGCCGAAGAAGAAGCGCTTGCATCGAAGAGTGATTTCAACAAATCTTCCATCAGGCGCTGACGCAAGGGCACATTCGCATTCGAAAATCAGAAAACGCCTAATTTTTCCCTGTCCAGAAGAAACTGAAAGAAAGGAAAAAGAAGAAATATCGAGCAACACCCTCGAGGCTAAAGAGGAGTCGAACAACGACAAAAAGAATTCTGCGAGGACGCCGGATAGTTGCGGAGACAAGCGAAATAGAAGCAGTCTTCAACTTGACCTATTGAAGGCAAACAATGTACGTGTTGAACAGTTCAAAACCAACCAGAAAGGAGTCAGAAATGTTGATCCCCAGCGCATCAAGAGAAAGTTGGCTTTGAGCAGCTTTCGATAACGAAAAAAAGGAAACACTTTGGAAAGACTAAGCATTGTAAAGACATTGGCATTCAGTTGTCCCGCAGTTGTCGAATTTGCAACTTTTGACGCAGTTTGAAACTGCGGTATTTTGAAAGCTATGCAATTTTTGCAGCAATTAATTTACGGAAAAAGCGTTCCGGGAGCGTGCATCAGTGTTTGTTGATTTGTATTCAATTTCAGCTGTTCTAAACAGCTCAGGAAATGCAAAATTTATGACTATTTATGTGAGCTGGACTTGCACATTGGAAGATGCAATGATTTCATCTGCATAATTTTGTACATTTACGCAGCTTTGCTTGCAAGAATGGAAACCGAAAAGCTAACTAGTGGTCAAACCAAAAAATAAAATGTAAAACTAAAAGTAATATATCAAACCTGTAAGTTGTTGAGAAATGAGAAGTAAATTACACTGAACATAAAGATTGTCATCTTCGAAAGTAAGGTGTGTTTTCGCCATCAGTTCTGACATGAAGCTTCTCAGGGAAAACAAAATTTATATATAGTTTAAGCCCTCCCCCCAGCTCATAATTCAATCTCCCTGAATTCCCAAGAAAGTTGTGATAGGGAAGCCACTAAGAACAGATTTAAATGCATGTACCTTATTTCCCCGAAAGAAATAATAAGCCCGAGTTCCCTTGTGCCTCTGTTTCAAAGCAAGTGTAAGTGAGAAATCATTCTAACTTATGAAAATGACTTTGATTTGCATGAAAATGAAACGGCTTGCAGAACTCGTTTTCTTTTGAAACGGAGGGGTGAGACCCAGGGGAGGTACTTTGGGAATTTCTGGTTGGGGATGTGCTGCTGGAACCCAGGAGCCCTTAGCCTATACCAGAGCTAATTCAGCTGAATTTTGCTACCCTATACTAGAGTAAACTCCTCAAATCACTCCTATCCTAGACTAGCTGTTTTCCAGAAACTGATTTTTGACCGTTAATAATATCCAGTAGCATTTTATGATAGTCATCTATCAACGCTGCGGAGGCCGAGTCGTGAAAATTTAAACTTGCGATTTCATTATTTATAGTTTTGGGTAGCAATTCCTGGTTTCCTTAGTTTCGCAAAAAATGATACCCTATTCTAGACCCAAACGCTTTGATTTATATACCCTATGCTAGAGTAAACTGTTTGAAAACCATACCCTCGACAGCCGCAAACCTATATAGCCCATATATGGCAGTAACCCCTCAGGGTGCAAGAGGACTCAGAAATGGTGTATTATTAGCCATTTAATTTCGGTGGCAACCCTTCCTGAAAGAAAAATTGATTTTTTTTCTTCCAGGTGTGGGCAGCAGTAATGCAAGCTAGATAACTATATAGACCATATCCATATTTCTGGTATTGAACTGGAAGTAGCTTGAGGCTAAAATAGTGCCAGGAGTCTTTTCAAATAGAATTTACCTCTTTGATATGATTTTCCCCAAAATGAACCTCCATTGCAAGCTACTTCCAGTCCTATGCCAAAAATATGACTATGGTCTATTATTATACATTGAACTCACTATCTCTTCTGATTGCCTGAAAGTGTGCAGTGAATTTTCAAAATAAGCACCTGTGACGTCATCCCGCTGCAGATTGTAAATTATCCTGTTAAGGACATTCAAGGTCAGGGGTAATCATTCATGTTTGACAGAAGGGCATGATTTCCAAAGGTAACTATGTCAAGTTCACATGCTTTGAGTTGCTTGCCATAAGTAAAGAAGCAAGAACATGACTTCCCTTTGTTTTGCTCAATGCATAACAAAACAGCATAACTATATTCAGTTTTTTTGATATCCAGAATAATCAGGGTGTGGGTACGGGTCATCAGCCTCGACCTTCAGCTTTGGCTGATAACCCCTACCTCGATACCCCAAAGATCTCATACAATAATAAGATTATTGTTTATTACTAGCAGTGAGACAACACAAATGTATGACAACTAGATAGTGGTGAGGGGAGTTTCTGTGTGGAAGAGGATGTTCCCTTTAAGTGACTCTTTACTTGAAAGTTTGATTTGTGGAAAATGCCACCTACAATACATGCAGTGCTAGTTCGTGCATTTACCAGGGTCATTACGCTGGGCTACTGAGAGAAAGCCTGCAGCTTGTAATATCTACTACTCCACGTACAACAATATTATTATTTTTAGTTTTAACAATAACTAAAATTCACGTCCCTTGCAATTTGCTTTGAGCTTTATTTCATTCTTGCATCCTACTTATAATTTGCACTTGATATTGTTATTAATAGTGAATGTGCTTTGCATAGTAAACTGTTTATTAGAAAAATTTATGAACGAGGACTACCAGCAACTGAGATAACTCGTAACTGTTACTCCCATGAACATGTATATGGAAAAAAAGTAATGAAAATAATATATTCATTGAACTTGAAAGAAACTTGGGCTTGTCTAGCTAACATGGTTCCTCTACCCATTCACTGTAACATTGACCCTGCTGTTGATGGCATTGTTTAAGAGTATAAGAGTAGAGGCAGATCTAGGGAGAGGATGCAGGGGCTACGCATCATCCTCCCTGTCCAAGATAAACCTTTTTTGTATTCGCTTTTGAAAATATTTGTTTACCTCACAAGTCAGTTACACAAATCCTTAGTGTTGCACCCCTCCTAAGAAAATGCTGGATCTGCCCCTATAAGAACATAAAGGGTTGGCAGTCTAACTGGAACATGTGAACAATATATAGCTGGAAGCCTTTGGTCTGTACCCTACTGATTGACAAAGTTATATTAAACAATTCGATTATGAGCTTGAGATTTCTATCGCGTGATAGTTGAGGAGGGCGTAGCACAATAAAAATCGATAGTGAATAATCTATTAGTTGTTGTTTTAGTATAAATCTACTACTAGTTCAAAACTTTATGTAAATCCTTTTAACAGACCCCTCGAAAATGCCAAGCGGCCTCTAGCACACACAGCTACGCTACTCACTATCTATCACAGAATAGATAGTGAGTAGCATAGCCAATCAGAAAATGGCATTCGTGATAGAACGCTAGTAGATTTATACAAAACCTAATATAAGCACCAGTTGGCCCTGCTCAGAGTGGTGCAGTTCCAGAGATCATCCACACTAATCCCATGGAAGGTCTTGAGCAATTCCTAGGGCTGGAAAGATCTAGAATGCTCGGTGCAATCAAATATCTGCCCCAGATAGGGATGTTAGGTTCCAAAAGCAAAAATGTTAGTTTCAGGCACTCTGGGCGACTTCCAGTAGATATAAATGCCAAATTTCATAACTCCCAACTCAGAGATTTTGCATATGAAAATATTTGCCTAAACCAGAGATCAAGCTGTTTTGGCTCCTTCTTGGTGTAGAATACACAGGACACATCACAACAAGCCTATTGTTTTCATTGGTTCGTTGTTCTAAAATGTTTTACATCAACTGTATCTTCTACACAAAGGAAGAGCCACTGAGATTCCCCAATCTTGAGTAATTATTAATACCTTTTTTGGTCATTCAGGATCCTAATAACTAATGACTACAATAGGTATTTAACTAAGCCAAATGGCTGTGAGAATAAGTACAAAATCTGAATTTAAAAAATATCTATTTTGAAACCTAGTACATTACAAATTTGGTTAAGAAATGAACATTTAAAGCTAGGAATAAGGTTAAATTATTGATGTTATCATCATTATTATTACTATTATCATCAAGAATATTTGAGTTTTCTGGCCATTATTTATTAACTTAAGTTAGAATTCTAAAAACAATTAGATTTGGCCTTTAATCTCATTAACTATGACCTAGTAGAATTCTCAAGCTTATACATGTACTGGTAAATCTAATTCTTTAGATGTAAACAGTATTTAATTTCTTTACCATCTCTGACCAGTGAATTGGTATAAATCAGCAAAGAAGGCCAAAATGATAACAAACACAAAAATGAAATCTTCCAAGCCACAACAACATAAATTTTATCCAATAATCCAAAGTTAATTTTATCAGTCATGAGACAATCCTCTAAAAACTTGAAAAATTAGAGAAGTTTTCTTAATCTACCAGCACCTGCAATTAAGCAGTAATGAAATGCCAAACACCCCACAACTGGGATTAGGATGTGAGCAAATGCCTGGCTACTGACAAATAATAGAAGATAAAAGTCATTTAATAATTTCTTTAAAAAGAGGCCAAGTTCAAATATAGGAGGAGCCCAGAAGCTCATTAAGCAGAAATGAATATTCCTGGAAGAACTGTACACCATCATAAGACTCAACAGGTGACTAATGATCCTTTCTTGATGGATTCCTCCAGTTTTGATAACCACCTAGAAAGCAAAACCAATTACTCTTAGAGTCACAGATAAGTCCTGAAGGGCTTGGAAAAAACTCGAACTTCAGCTTGACAAGTAGCTCTCAAATTTTACTTGCCCAGGCAAGCCTTATGATTTATCTGGCAGGTGACCTGTCTGATTCCCTGCCCATTGGGCAAGTAAGAATGAAAAGTTACAAATTAAAAGTAGACACCGTTAAGACAGGGTGTGGCTGAGTGGTTAGAGTGCTAAACTTGATATCTGGAGGTTGTAGGTCTAACCACTAGTTTAAATTGTTTCACCGGACACCTGAGCTTGACTCAAGTTTGTGCCTCCCAGGTCTCTCTGGGCATAAAGATATGAAAATTATCACCAAACTCTCATGACAAAAATTATAAAAAAATGCCATTCGTTGTTGGAATAATAATTTTATATTTCAAGCTATACTTAAGACTTACATTGTAAGAGGGTTGGGATGTCATTGTGTACTAATTCAAAAAAAACCTCACCTAGTTCTGTCCATTTCACTCTCAGCAGCTAAGTAGTAAGTCCTTAATGATGCCTCGGAGGAAATGGCACTGAAGCAAAATTTCTTGCCAGTGTGGTCCCCCACTTGAATAGTATAATCAAGCAGCTTAGCCACGCCCAGTGCAACAGTGTTAGACATGTCTGAATAGTAGTACAGAAAGCCATTCTTGAGGACAAAGTAGCGGCGTCTCCAAGTCTTGATGTTTTGTCCTTGTTTAAAGAGGTAACCATGGCAATCAGGGTCTCTGATTGACAGAGCAGGGATACTGACGTTGTGTACATTGCCTTCGAAAAGGTTAAATGGATTGGACTAGATAGAAACCAAAAAAAATTGCATGTTAATTACATGTATCACAGGACTTTTTATAAAAATTCTTATCTTTAAAAACACAACACTTTTCAGTTTTCAGAACGTTTCTGATCAATGTTTCAAACATCATCATCCCAACATTAAGTTCACTATGGAAACAGAAGAAAAGGGTCAGCTACCATTTTTAGATGTATTGTTGTCTAAGCAAAGTGCCAGTGATCACCAAATGAAGGCTCTTTTATCACTTCTGTTTATCATAAAAAGACGTACATTGTACACTGGTCTACTCACTAATTATTTCAGCTTTACCCCCTTCAAATACAAAGTAGGGTTAATTAAGACTCTCGTAGATAGAGCCTACAAAATAAATAACACTACTCAGGGATTTCATAACAACATCAAAAACCTTTCAGAAATTTTGAAACGCAATATGTTTGCCAAGTGGCTCACTGACAAATGAGTTAAAGGTCATTTTAGTAAGGTTAGAACAACATGAAAGGATGCTTCCAGATGTGAAACATCCAACTGCCACTTCTACAAGTTACCTTATATCGGTTATTAGAAAACAGTCCTAAGAAAGCGCACGCGCGCTGATTGGTTAAAAATCCTGTTTGTATAACTCGATGTAGACACAGAACTAGCACGCGCTGTTGACGTAGTGATGGCGCGAGCAAAGAGAATTTACATTTAACAAGTTGTTTTCTTTTTTCTCATCGTGGTGTTTTCTAAAAGAAATAGAAAACATGTACTCCGTGTTTGTATCGAGTTATACAAACACTCGTGAAAGTTTGGGAGAACTCGAAAAAGCTGTGGAAACACTCGCCTGTGGCTCGTGTTCCCACAGCATTTCTCGTTCTCCCAAACTTCCACTCGTGTTTGTATAACTCGATACAAACACGGTACATGTTTTCTATTTCTTAATTATTCTTCCTACACTGGAAAAAAGATTTCATCCATTGTTAATAAGTATTACAAAGACCTAAATGTTAAAATTATTTTCTCTCCGTTCAAACTTAGCACTATGTTTAGTCCTAGGGATTTTATTCTCCATTGTCTTAAATCACGTGTTGTTTATCAGTTTACATGTGCGAGCTGTGGAGTTCGTTATATTGGTGAAAGGAATAGGCATTTTAACACACGTGTTAATGAGCATCTCTTTTGGGACGAAAATTCCCACATTTTTAAACATCTAGTTAGTGCTTCTAAAGGTTGTAGGGATAAGCGTGATATCTCTTGTTTTAAGACTCTCAATCATGCCAGCACTTACTCTCAACTTAGAATAAAAGAGAGTTTTGATATTGAACTGTTGAAACCTGAACTCAACAAAAAAGTTGAGCACGTTAATTTGTCGTTGCATTTCTAAATATATCTACTGTTGTTTACAGGGAGTTTAAGTTTATTTTTTCGT
>CM042758.1:13150446-13166389 GCA_022496165.2 Catalaphyllia jardinei | reverse complement strand
CTATATATTCATAAGGGCTGATGATGATGTTTGAAACATTGAAACATGTTCCAAAAACTTAAAAGCACTGTAGTTGTGTTTTTAAAGATAATTGTTTCATTAATTTTGTGCTTACAAGACTATTAATATTCTGTTTTGTTTCAAACCTTGAATTAATCATGAAAAAACTATCTTTAATGAAGGTAAGACTCAGCAAAATACATGACACCTGGTACCTGATTTTAGTTGAGGTTGCTCGGAGTGAACCTACCAGTCTGTAAAGATGTCAGAAGTCTAATTAAGTTAGCCCTTATTATTTCCATTTATAAATTCCATTTCAAATACATACACTGCCAGAAGATCCTTTGATAGCATCTGTTATGGCCATGATCCATTTCTTCATGTCTGAGTCGCTTGCCGCACACATGTAGTATGTCCTTGCACCTCCTTTGGTCAGCTTGAGGCAGTGACCTTTGTTTACTTCTGGTGCTTTTGAGACGGAGTAGTTTGCCAGAATGATAACACCACAGGGAACCTTGTCTTTAGATTGTTTGTAGTAGTACAGACAGTTATCCCTTCGTAGCACAAACCTGGAAAACAATTCAAAACCTCACAATCAAGTTAATTTTGTGAAAACTAGCTAGCTATTACTGACTATGTATTAACAATAATTTTAGTAAGAAAAGAGCTGCGTATACCACCTGTCAAAGCTGCATTTAAGAGCATGCAGTATAACTATTATTCTTTTATGGGCGCATGGCTGGAAATTGTTTTAAGGCACATAATTATGTCATGGATGTTGTGTTGCCAGCACAATCTGTGCCACCCCTTCTCAGATGTAAATATTTGCTTTTTCATGTTAAAAAGAATGATAGAAGACAGCGTTCCTACACTTTGAAAGAAAACAATGTATCATTCTGCAGTTGCATTCCACTTATGTGTGCATTAGCAGTTTTTCTAGACCTCAAGCTTGCATTTATACTTGTTTCTATGAGAACATGGAACATCATCTTCTAATAGGTAACCAAATGATAGTTACACAGTCTGACATCTTCTATCAGCAGAAAATACAAACACATAAATTCAGAACTGCTACATATGTCTCACCATCTTTTCCGCCAATTTTTGGGTGTTAAGCCAGTACCACCCATCTTCAGCAGGTGTCCTCTAATATAATCTATAATTAAAGCAACAAACAGTTTGTAAAAGGTTTCCAAATTAAGTTTCCCTGGTTTCTGCAAACTTCATTGGTGAAAGTCATGCAAAAAAGCGAATGCAAGAAAAATCAGAAATCAGATCATCAACTCAGTGCTTTAAAAGAAAAAAATGGCAGCTGTACATTTTACCATAATACCAGGGGTTTCAGTAAGGGCCATGCACTGGGCAAATTGACCAGCTGTGAGAGCAATTTTGCCTGGCTGGTTTGACCATCTATCAGAAAGTTTTTCTTACAAGGATGTTCAGTTCTAATAGGTTTGCTCACCTACGAAAACCAGTTGATCTCCTGCCAAAAACATTAACGGAACCCCCAAAATACAGTGCACCTCGCAAACCTGTCAGCCCATTAGACAGGCCTGTACTAGCAAAATTGTGTACCAGGCCTGTATGTTAGGTTTGAAGATTTTAGATCTTCTATGCCTGTATTTGTGAGTGTTGTTGAGGTTTCTGTACACTGAACATTATGGGTTTTAAAGGTTTGGCTGCTTGTTTTTGACACGTTTGAAGCCCACATGACCAAAAGCTTGAAAACAGCACTGACAGTAATTACTGGCAGATTAAACTTGATCCTGCAGCATCCTGATGTTTCTTTGAACAAGCTGTTTAAAGATGGCATTAGAAAAAGGTGGATGGAGTGGATGGCAGAGGGAATCCATGAATTTACAGCAAGTGGTCACCAAACAAAACCTTCCGAGGAACAAATTCTTTCTCGGATCACAGGAGCATGACAGGACATTTCCGAAGAAATGATTGAATCTTAAATTCTGAAATGCAGAATTACCAGAACAGTCTTCATGGATCAGAGGATGACTTAGTTTACGAGACCAAAGATGATTGTAACAGCAAACTTGATGTGTCGCTTGCAAGAGAACTGTTACAGTCAGACTCTGAGCCTGAGTTTGAAGGAACTGAGATTTGAACACTCCATTTGAACTGTGAGTACAGTTTTCATAAGGACAGGAAATAAGCGCTACAATTGTAATAAGTAATTTATTGACATTTAAAAGCAAAAGCCCCTACAATAACTGCAGAAATTCTTGTGCGCTCATTGGCTGACTTTTGTTGTCAATTTAACAAATAGATTCCATATTGCCATGCGTCTGTTCAGTAATAGCTCAAAGATGATGTCAAATGCGGTGGCACACAAGGCGATAGCCGTGTGTGTCACTGATGTTCCTACCACACTTTGACGTCTTCTGTGATCTATTACCAAGCAGACGTATGGCAACATGGAATCTATTTGTTTGATATAATTATTAACAAAAAAACTACCTACTTCAGACAAAGCATTTATATTTCAAAATCTTTTAACATCACTCGAAAGCTGGCTTTTGTCCACTTCCACTAAATGGTGAACAAGAAAAAAGCCATTTGATGTAATTGATTGTCTATACAAAATGAGGTAATCCCATTGGTTGCTATGCATAGCAAAGAATTGTGATTGCTCCAGGAAAATCATGCCACTGTCAAACTTGACTTAGCATCGCTTATTGTGGAAAAAACTTACAGCGAAAGCACGATTGAACTGCAAAATCTTCAATCTAAAGAAAATGATGGAAAAGTCAAGTCAGTTTTTGTCATCGGAGCACCCTTATGAGTTGGAAAACCTGGAATATTGCAGGAGTTGAAAAAATATGCTCGGAAAACTTGCAGGTGCAGTCAACCTGGAGGCCACCCGATTCAAGTTTTTAATGAAAGGAGTGTTACTGATGGTGGAAAGTAGTGTCTTCTTTGGTTGGTGATTCTCAAATCGTTTTGAAATAGTGTCAGAGACACCTTTTAGCTGCGATGTAGTTGGCCGTGATCTCTAGCGAGAAATACTATGCTTGCTCTTTAGCCCTAAACTGGACTGGAACATTTGCATTGCAAAGCAAGGTTATGTGGTTATTTAAACTGAAATTAAGAAGTGATGTTTTGCTGTTTCATTCCTGACATTGATCAGTGTGTCAACAGTAGTTGCAGATCCACTAGAGCTTTTGCCCACGGGAAAGTGAGACTTTACCCATGAGAAGTCTGTATTTCGTGTGTGACCTCTATTCCCACAGTGAAACTGCCCATGGGAAATCACTATGGATACATCAAAAAGAACAAAAGAATTTCCCATGACGTATCCCGAACCAAGTTGTAGGGTTTAGCCTTGGTTTATGCCCAACTTTCGAGGCTCACAGTGAGTATATTTTACTTGTCTTTGCTATTAATACCCATTAATTCTCCATATGATAAATTAAATGACCTGCCAAATACTGCCAGGTCAAACGTTGACCTTGGGTAATTATTTGCAATGTAACCGGAGGACTAAAGCTGACTGGAAACCCAAACCGATCCGAACCCAAGGCAATTTCCCACAGGGTTGCTTCGAGCAGAAGGCGAGTGTAACCGCAACTAATGATTATTATTTTTAAGACCGAGAAAAGTTGAATTTTTTGAATAAATGCATCTCAAACATTTTGTTTATTGGGTTTGTTAATTTTGAGATAAAGCAATGGTTATCAGGTTACCAAGACCGATCTTGTATTTGATGCAGTCTCGCTTGACTCAGGGCTGTCATGAAGTTTTGAAGCAGGCATAACTTACTAAATGTCACCCGTAACATGAATTACATGAGAAAATTTTTGAAATTAGACTCTCGGAAATGCATTTTCCTGCACTTTGGGGTAAGAATTTTTTATTTTCTTGATCAAAAAGTAATGCAAATGTGGATGTGACTGGCTGGATGCGAGCAGCTGACGAAACTGAAGCAAGATTTGCAGGTCTTTGCTCGCTGGTTGCTTTATCAGATCCTCCAATTCCTTCGGTCCGTTTGGACTTGGACAAAAAACTCTCGATTCCAGGTTGCCTTGATTCAGGGGCCTTCCTTTTGCTCATGAATAAAGATAAACTTTCGCCGGTTCCACTATGAATAGATATGAATAAAGATGAACTTGATAACTCGCACGCTCGCACGTGGAATCTACACATGATAAGAAAAGGTCAACGGAATCCCATTTATAGTAGGCACCGTGCATTGCATAACAAGTTTTGCCGCTGAAAATGGCGTCAGAATTCAGTTCGGAACAATCGTGTCAATTGTGGATGTTCTCGCAAGGTTTTTTAGCAGAAAAGGTTTTTTTATCTAAAACTCATCTGATAATCAAGAACACAGACAACACAAGGCAACAATATTGTTTTTTATTATATTTATTGTATCATTGTTCCGTGAATATTCATTAACGATTATGTACACAGCAACCATCACCCGTAACATCAAGTGAACTCAGCCGTAACAGGTGTTACGGGTTACGGCCCTTAATGACAGCCCTGTTGACTGCCAACTGCAACTGCTCAAGTATTTTTTCTAAGTCAGTTTCTTAAAAAAACGGCTTTATCTTTCTTCTTCCTGCTTCTTGTAACAGTTCAATGGCTTGATAAGACTATTTTGTAACTTATCTTTTCCCCAGTTGTGTAAAATATTATCTTAATTCTTAAAACTTTCCACCATTTTTAAACAGAGGGAAAATTTGCAATGATAAAATGTCAATCGTGCAGCTGTCCTCTAATAGATCATAGGTGAGAACCAATCAAAGTGCAAGAATAACTTAGGTTACTATATTAAAGTGGACAGACACAATCGTGAATTTATGACACAACAAACAAGAGCGGGACAATTTGTTATTACAAAAAATAAATTGATGGCAGTTTTTTGTACATCTGCCCTGTTACTGACAATAAATTCATCATAACACTGTCAAAGTACATGTTCATGTAGTCTGCAGATTTGCTTCGTGTGGATCCACAGCTACTTCAATGATGTTGAGACAAAATTCATGATCAATAACAGGACAGATGCATGAAAAGCTGACATCAATTTGTTAACCATACAGATCGGAGGATTCATCAGCAGTGAAGGTATAATTATGACAAGGGAAAGCAGATTACTCAACTTGTCCACACAGAGTGTTATTCAACAGTAGAGATCAAGAGTGCAAGACAAACAACCAAGTAACTTGAATGTGCTAAGTAACTCAGTCCACTTGTATGTTACAAGTGATGGCAGGGGTTTCATTGACGTTTCCAGTAAGATGGCAACTGGTTTTGGCAGCAGGCAAAACGTTTTGAAAACTCCTTTTTTAAGAAAATATTTCCTACAGATGGATATGATCAAACCTGAGGCAGACAAAAAGAATCTCACAGCCAGTCAATATACATGTACCTGGTGCCCATCACTTACTGAAACCCCTTCTGATGGTATGCGAAACTTGCAAAACTTGCACATACATGTTGTATATGTTGTGGTTTGTTTGGTTTTTTTTTTGGTTTAATTTTTTTAAACCAGTTTAAATTTTTCAAACTAGGTTGAATTTTCCAAACCAGATATAATAAAGCGAAAGTATCTCTAAATCCCCATTACGCGTGAATACTTATTAACAGCAGGTTTCACTTTTTTTTTTTTACATGTATCTCGTACTCACTGGGATTTTAACTGCCAACCTCTGGATCTGCTTCCCACTGTCATTACCACTTGACCATGAAAGCAATGGATGCAAGAGCTCTCATACTTGTTTTAATTATCAGTTCATCACCCCAGGCCTCTCTCATGTAAATTTTAATTTATTCATACATGAACTTTGTCTTAATTACTAAGAAGCTAACCAATTCCAAATAAGTGGTTATCCCTAATCACTAACCTGAGAGCTCAACCCAACCTAGTAAGTCATATGCAAAGTTCCCAGCCTAACATCAAAGCTAACCACTCTAAATAAGTGCTTAGGCCTAATCACTAACTTGAGTGCTTAACCCAAATTACTAAGACACATGTTCACATTCTGCTCAAAATTAAAAATTAAACTGGTTTAAAAATTTCAACCCAGTTTGAAAAATATGAACCAGTTTGAATAATTTAAACTGGTTTAACAAAAATTAAAGCAAAAATAAATTCAAACCATAACATATACAAGAAAATGGCATGATTCCAGGGATATTATTCATTCACACAAAAATGATCAATTTCCCCTCTTGTTGACTTGGGAAGGGTTGACAGAATACAGTAAGACAAGCGATCAACAAAACTCACCATCTTTGGGAGATTTTCCATCTGCATTATCACCTTTGTTGTAACTTTCCTTGAAGTCCCTCTCAGAAACAGTTGATGAGTCTGATGACAAGCGATCCCGGTCTGTTTCCAGGAGCCAGGACTTTCTTCTGGAACCTCCAAGATTATCAGGATCGAATGTAGCATCGTCATCATCATCACCATAATCAGAAGGTGTGTCAGAATCGATGCCATCCTCTGACAGGTTAGTGTCAGTGTCCAAAGAATCAAGGCTTTTATTCTCCGATATTTCACTTTCATCAGTAGTGATTTCAATGTCAGGGATAGATGTGCAAACATTTGCAGGTTCCATGTTAAGTTCATCCACACAATCCGACTTATCTTCATTATCATTTTTAGAATCCTTAGCTACTGTTTCTTTGTGTGATTCCTCTGCGCACAATGGTTCTTTCTCATCGACTATTTGTCCAGTGTTTACATCTGCATCAGTTGTTTCACTCTTACCCAATACATTATTCTTAACATTTGAATCTTCACTACCTAGCATATCTTGATTATCTGTCACAGAGTTTTCTATTTCAAGCTCCTGTTGTTCTGCAACATCCACATCAATTCCCTTGCTGTCGCTATGGACAAAATCTGTGACAGGTAATGCACCTTTGCCAATCTTTTCAGTATCTTGCACCAAACTTTCTTCTTTGCTTGAGTCAACAGTGACCGCATGTAAATTAACATCTGTCTCACTTACAGCTGCTTTTCCTTCAGTTTCTTGAACTGAGATGTCATTAGATTCTTCATCTTTGCCAATCTTTTCAGTATCTTGCACCAAACTTTCTTCTTTGCTTGAGTCAACAGTGACCGCATTTAAATTAACATCTGTCTCACTTACAGCTGCTTTTCCTTGAGTCTCTTGAACTGAGATGTCATTAGATTCTTCATCTGTAGCACCTTTATTCACGACTAATTCAGCCTGTGCTTTTGTCTCAGCAGTGTCCATGACAGTGGTGTCAGAGGTAACGTGACCATCGATTTGATTCTCAACTGTCTGACCCTTCTGAGTCTCTGTTACTGCATGAAGTTCTTCCCCTTTGCTGTCCTCTGGAAAGCTTTTTTCACTGTTTGATCGTTTCATCTCAGTCACAGCAGAGGACAACTGCTTCTCTAATCCTGCAAGATCCATCATGGCCTTTGACAACCTCTTGCCAACATCTGCGTCAGATGTACTTGGGTCATTTTCAGTCGAGGGCTCATCTTTACTATCTGATGAAACAGCACAATCAACATCAACTTCTGTTGAATCAGATGAAATTGCTTTGTTATCAGTTGTTGCTACTTCAGTGCTTTCTGGCCCTTCTTCAACATTTTCAGTTCCACAGCTTAGTTCTTCAGTTCTATTAACTTCATTTGCAATATCGGAACTTGATTGTAAACTATAATTTGTGGCAATTAGTTCCTCAGGTTTGGTTTTGTCACCTATAGGATTTGCCAAGACTTGCTCACTGCTTGCCACTGGTCCTTCTGTGGAACTTTGAACAGCATTTTCACCAGAAATTAACTGGTCATCAGTAGTGTCTGATACCGTACTAGAATCAAGTGTCTCTACATTAATACATGTACTTGTTTGACCACACATCAACCCTTCTCCAGTACCACTACTGACATCTGTACCCTGTGACGAAATAGGATCAGAAAACTGATACATAGCTGTAGATTCACCCTGATCAGGTGTTCCAATTGAAGTACTTTTCTTGTCAGTCTCTGTTGTTCCACTTTGATCATTTGTTCCAGTCTGCACACCTGTCTGCAGTTCATCTGAGCTGTTAGTGATATGAGTAAGCTGTGAAACAGAAGGATCAGAAGCAGCATTTGCTATCTCTTGATCACTGACAACATCTCTTTCTCTATTTGCACCGCTGTTGATGCCTTCGACCTCAACAACAGAAGGATCAGACGCCCCTATTGCTTTTCCTGTTGTATCCTTCTGTACGTCTGTCTGTTCATTGTGGAGTTTGGGATTGCAGGCAATCTCCATGAACGACTCAAACAGCTCATCAGGAGTTGCATCATCAGTGTGTGAAAGTTCGTGAGTACAATTTTCTTCTGGATTGGTTCCCTGGCTCATGACAAAACCAGTATCATTGCTTGCTTCTTCAGCCATTGCTCGCACATAAAGTTAAATCATCAAGAACCATAAAAATTCTAAAAGGATCCTAAATACAAAAAGTGATGAGAAACATTAGGACGTGGGAGGAAAGAGAAGATAGAGAACAACCGGACCTGTAGACACAGTGATCGAATAGTTAATATACTGTGCCCCAGATCAAGGGGCCTGCCGTGGGCTCAATTTACATTTTTGATTTCCAAAGTCCATTTTGAAATTAATAAAAATTAATGCAAATGTAACATACACAGTGGGAAAAAAATTAAATTTGAAAACCATTTTCCTTTTTTAAACTTATTTACATGTAGTACCTGAGGTATATAATTTGTTCCAACCTACACTATGAAATCAATACAAAATCTTATAGCAGCTGGGCTACAAAGTGCCTATAAATTAATTGCCACTGATTAGTAAATGAAAGGGTGAGGGCAAGAACGTCCCCTAGATTTTTTGCTAAAATCGAAAGTGGCCAAAAAAACTCCAAACTTTGCATGCTGATTTGTTTATACCTGTAGAAAACTGCCTTGCACTTATTTCCCCTCGTTTCTGTTGCATATTCCAGAAATAAAGTATGCAAATTAAAACACTTGAATGTCACAGCCCGCGTCTTTTGGAACAGCTTTGTTACACAATACTATTAGAGTTGTTGTTGTTTTAAGTTTTTTCAAATGCTGACTTTAACTCCTAGGGTTAAGAGTTCCCAGTTTTATTAGAGTTGGGGTTAGGGTTACTGCTGGAAACTAGGGTTAGCCTTGAAGGTTAGGTTTACGGAACAAGGTTAGGGGCTAGCGTTTGGGGTCAGGGTTACGGGTCGAAGTTAGAGATAGAGATAGAGTTAACGTTTAGTGTTTTGGTTATTGCTTAGGGTTAGAGCTAGCGCTCAGGGTTAGGTCTATTGCTTAGGGTTAGCACTAGCCCTTAGTGTTAGCGCTAGCGCTTTGGATTAGGTTAGAGTTAAGGTCAGGACGCGCTAGGGTTAGCATAGTGTTTGGCCAGGGAAAACAATCTTGACTTTTGAAATCTATTGCATGAATCGATACCTAAATCAAGTCAATGAGTAGTGCCCAGAGAGAGAGGTTGAATGTTTTTTTGCAAATCGGTTACGTCAGTGATCGATTTAAATGTTTCTACGAGAAATTACTTTTTGGGGGGTACAAAACTGCTTGTTCCGTGAAATGATTAGTTCTGACAACACAGAAAGAGGAAGCCTTAAGCTAACACGCTGCACATGCCGGAAAAAAGCGCATGAAACGGAAAATTTATCAGCAAAAGAACGCTGAAATACAAAGCGAAACTTACATTTGAGCTGAAGTTTTCTTCTTCCTAACCTGCGATCAGGCGTTCTTTGTTTTTTTTTTCTTTGCGGCGGGCTCGATCCTATCCCAATTCAAAGTAATCATCTGCTTGGAAATCCCCCATACACACTCATGGAACGCTTACTTGCCAATTTAACCAACCTGCATTCTTTTTTGACCCATAGAAACGGCTTTGAATCTGTTTAAATTAACTTTTCACCTAACACAGGTCAAATTCAAGGACTTTGCTGCCTGGCTGCCTTTCTCACCAGTTCCCGACCATGTTCGAGTCATGTTATGTCACACACACACAATAGTCACGGCTCTTGCTTTACGTATGAAAGATTATTATGGGATATCCCAGAAATTTTTGGAGCAAACCATGCTAGATGGCTGATTTCAAGAAAATAGTAAGAGTCTACTTTTAATTAGCAGTTCTAATTTCCAAAACTGACACACACAGAACTTTAGCAAATGAGCCCTAAGTCCACGACAAATGCTTTGCTTTGGAAGAAGAAGCGTTTCTAGACTCTACCGCCTGGCTCCTGGACCAATGGCTAGGTTAAACCATGATCCCAGAACAAAAACACACCTTGGTTCTTTGAGGGATGCTGGTGACTCATCGTTGGTCAAAGGCTTAATGATGCCAATTCTCCTACCAGGCGGGCACAAATATTCCTCGAAAAAGCGCTGAATATCGGTGGAAATAACGAGCAAACTATGCTTAATGAACAGGTAAGCTCTGAATTTGTGGTAAATTACTGCTTTGCGCACCAAAAGAGTATGTCATTATTCCAGCTAAAAACATATCAATACCAAATCCTAGCGAGTAAAAACAGCAATTGAATTACGATAGATATGTTGGTTTTTGAAAGAAGTAGAGAAACAGAACGAAAAAAAAATTGATTGACCTAGAACCGGTGTCACAACAAAACAAATTCGAATCAGCTTCGTTCAGCGCTTATCCACTTGAGCTAATGACACAACAGTGAGAAATCAGTCATACTTTAGCCAAACAAAAGGTTTCTTTTGTTTTTCGTTTAACAATAGATGCCGCTTGGAAAACCAAGTCAGTTTTGCATACGTTATTTCTAGACAACGAAGAGAGATGCTGCGAAACAAACTTCAGAGGAATGTTTCTCAGGTAAAACGAAGCCCACATGTCAAAATTCAGCTACTTTTGAGCACTTTGAAAATGGGCAAAAAATCTAGGGGACGTTCTTGCCCACAGCCTTTCAATAGATATACATGTACGATGAATGCAAATATGGCGGACCACTTGGTCGTCGCCCGGGACGAGCTACATGAAAGCGAGGTTCGTCAGTCTGATGTTTTGCTTTGAAAATGTTTCCCCAGAAAACTCTTGCTTTGTCATCGATCTGTTCTGTTTTAATTTGCTCTGCCTATGAGTTGCTGTGTTTCTGAATGCGACGGGAAGGGATAGAAATCTTCCACCGTTAACCTCTAGGGGAAAATAGTGGATCAATGCAATTTGTTGAGACGAAGAAAAAGAGTTCGTGATCGCCACGGGAACTAAAGTTTGTTTGCTACGTTTAAGGGTAGAAGATCTCAGAAAAATTGTTTTAATGACGAGCTTATGTGGTGTCTGGTGGTGTTCCAACACAATTTTTATGGCCAATAACCTCCCCAGGTTGAAGTAAGTTCTTCTTGAATGATATCCTCTGTCTCAAAGGAAGAAGTTATTTGCGTTTGTGTCCACTCGCACGGAATCATACAAAGCAAATACTACGGTGCAATAACCAAGTGAATGAACTTCAACTGCCCCATTGCTTAAACCAGTGAAAGCATTGAGCCAAATGACAACAACTTGGAGCTAAATGCGATCGCTTGTAACACATTTTCTAAGATCGATTCCAACCTGAACTTCAACAATTCCTTTGACGATCGTGAACTTCCAGCCTCCGTCTCTTTGGTTTCCCTTCCAAGGCGAACGAGGAAACTGAGAAAACGAACACTTTCTCTGCTGTGGAAGATTCCACTCTGTTGCAGTGGCATTTATGAACACAAAAACGCGTAGGGAGGGCGAAAGAAAGGCACCAAATTGACAATGAAGCAAGACTTGTCTGGAAAAACATTGTCAAAGCAAAACATCAAAGACTGACCAGCCTTGCTTTCATTCGACTCGTCCTGGGCCTTGACCGAGTGGTCCGCCATATTTGCATACAGTGTATATATTTAATTATTAAAATTCTCTCAAAACACACAGTATCATTTTAAGTAAATTGACGACTAATCAGCAGGGCTCAATAAAAACCCTATCCCCTCAGGAGTCTGGGACATGTATAATTTCCACTCGGGTAAGCAACGTTCTCTCCTCACTTAGGGGCAAGAGCCCAGGCAAGGTGTCCACAAACTAAATAATTTTATTGACAGTAAATTTGAAATGAGTAAATTTTTGGCACATGGAAAGTGTTGTTGATTGTAAGGCAAGTGTTCACAGTTCAGAAATTGTTACCTAGCATGTGATCAAAATCTGTCCTAGTCAGAGATCTTTGCAAAACTAAAACTGTGACCAGTATGAAAATGCTGTATAAATTATTTGAAATTCTTAAAATTTCAGTAGGATTTTCCCGTTTTTTTGTGAAAATTTAACAGTTTCACTGTAAAAAAGCAAACTTGACATAATTAAAGCTGTATATTTCTACTGCAAAAATAAATACCTCCTTTTTTGCATACATTTCCATTTATTACAACAACCTTTCAGTTCAATAGCATAATCATGTATTTACTAGAGCTACTTTAAACAGGTAAAAACATATTCAAAGGATAAAAACGTTCACTGGCTAAAAACTTTTAAAAACTAAATGAGCTTTCGGCTGCCAGTCTACAGCCTTCGACGGATAAAAATGAAATGCGAAATGATAAAATATATGCAAGAAAAGGTGAAATGAAAACAATAAGAACTACAAAAGCAAAGCATCAACGTGTAAATTGGGTGGCTATTGTTTAAAAAGGATGCTATACTGGCTAGGAATTGGCTTAGAGTTATTGTCTGCATGCTTGGTAGCAGAGGTGTGCCAAGCCTCCAGTGTTTTTCTAATACGGAAAGAGCGTTTGTCAATGACACTGGCATTGTCAAAATCTATGTGATGGTCGAATGACCACACATGTTTCGCAATGTTTGATCCATTCGCACATGTTTTAACATTCCTAATGTGTTTCTTCTTGCGAGTTTCAAAACATCAGCCGGTTTCACCTACATAGCACCAATCACAATCGGCACAGGGTATTTTATAAACCACATTGGGTTGATATTCAATTGATGGTCTGAATTTGGGAGAAGGAAATTCTTGTTGTAAAGTTTTCAAGGGGTTATTTACAACCTGAATGTCGTGCCTTCGGAGAATTCGTGTTAGTGGTTGTGTGACACCCTTGATGAAGGGAAGGACAGCCAAACTGGTAGGATTCTCGTGGGGTGCAGCCCATTTAAAAAACATACAAACCAATTCTTCAGGCGTGGGGATAGCGTGTGTTTTCACTTGACTGAAACTATTTAAATATCAGGAAGCTAACTGAAAAAAATGTATGAATTTACCAGCTTTACAAACTCAACACAGTACCTGTTTCAGAACCTGAAGAGGAGAAACAGAATTGTTTTTTATTCTATGTGTTTTTTATCTTAAGCGCTTCCCTTCAAAACAATATTTTTGGACTTTGGCAAGATGCAGTTTAACATTCAAGGAGTCCCACACAACCCAATTCTACGGATTGAAAACATTGATTGAAGGATTTTTTAAGATGCCAAGCAAATAATTCAGGAAACAGCAAATGAAATTGATCAAAACTAGGAAGATTACAAGCAAGTCAGACAGATTATAACATTGGAACAGGCCATTGATCGATTAACTTCCTTCCCTGGATTCATGAATTATTAATGAGTTTGAAAACTTGGACAAGTGGGGAAGTGCCCAGGACAAGCAATATATGAAAGTTACTTGCCCAAAGGGCAAGCTGGAATTCAAATATTTTTGAGCTCTGTAATCAGACAAGGTTGCAGACACAACTGATTTTTTTTTTCTTTTTCTGCCCTGTTAAGCTTTATACTAGTCTGGCCAGATGCCAACCATGATCATGGACGTGTTAATACACTTCAGCAATTTAAAACAGCTGTTTCAAGAAAGGTTACAATCAGAAAAAAAAGATACGGGACGAAAACAGCACAAACACGCGTATTTATGCTTTCTCCTTCCATGTTGCTAAATCACCTAAAACCTCAATGAAGCAAAGCCTAACACTTACTACCAATAATACTAATCGGCATTGTCGCATAAGCTTTAACACTTTAGTGGGACAACCTTCAATTTGTCGAAACAGCTCTATGCAAATAGCTTCAGTACATGCTAGGAACAATGGTGTATGAAATATCAGCTGCCACTCCAATCTTGGCATAATGCAACAGACTCTGCTGAAGTATAAATGTCATTCATCATATTAAATTAAGACTGTCTCGGAACTGGCCAAAATTCTGTCGCACTTAGTTCATCAGTCAGGTTCTACACCTCAACGAAATAGCATTTTAAATTCCTGCCTACCAAAGATTATGGGTGATATCATTCAACAAAAATTCTTACTGGAAAAAAGTTCCTTCTAGAAAATCTTGCTCCATTCTCTGGATATTTTGGTGGGATTTTATAAACTGAAACATTATGTTTGTAATCAAGTTGTAATCAAGACAGTGATTTTGCTTGTTTGTTTCCTTTACTTCTCATAACCAGTCTTGTTCAACTAGGTAACATATTTGCTATTGTATTAGTTGAGCAACATTTTACAGAATTCCTTCTTCGTCCCAACTTGTCTGAAAAATTACAAATCGTGAATGTCACAGCAGCCCAGCTGTGAAAACAGCTCCACAGCATTTAGTTATGCAAATTTTAAAGAGCTTCCGAGAAAATTGCAAGCTGAAAGCCATGCATACATATTTATCAGCTTAATTTAATTCACCGCTTCAATTTTTAAAATACAAACATTCACTTTAACTGGCCAAACTGAAAGGAATTCAAGACTTCCTAACGGACGAATGCGTAGCGTTTTGACCGTTGACGCTGAAATCATTCACTTAACTTAGTCAAAATTAATGAGCCTAATTTATTATTGACGAACCTCTGAAGACCAAGAATTTGACTTCGTTTGCGAAAGCACCGATGATGGAGTTTCAGCGGATGATTAAGATGGAAAAACTTTCGTCTTCTGCACCAATGAACGCTACAGAGGTAGACAGATTCACAAAGTAATAGGATGATAACTAACAAAGTAAAACCATTAAGTTTTAGTCACATTTAATAGTTCGATAGAAGCATTTCAGCGGTGAAATCTTCTTACCTTCGAAATTGTATATGTCACCTTGGGATGATTTCCTGCATATTCATTCAAAGTCACCCTCTTCGTTCTTTAAACACCATCAGATGCAATCAAAGTTTCCTCTTTGAATGGATGGACATCTGAATAAAGATTAGCTCTCAGCAAACAATCAAAACGTCGATGAGATGCTTGTAAACCGGACAGTTTCTTCTCAGCATACGGGGAGTCAAAAGACTGAAACGTACCTTTTGTAGTCCAACCTGTCAATCACTCGTCGTCGAATGAAGCCGCGGGCGAGTCGCGGGAAATTTCATGTTTTGTTTTGCTCTTGAACTTTCGCTTTTATACACAGTTCATTAGCAACAAGGAAAAACAATCTAAAATTACACCGGAGGCTCGTGAAGTGATAGGTGGATGGGTGGGTTCAAGATCGCTAAGCCCATGAGGCGAGTTTCTTGCTGGGACCATGGGACCATGCCCGTTGTGATTGATTCCACCATAAATAATAATTCCAATAACTACCTCCCCATCGGATGGAAGAGGAGCTCCAAGCCATGTGAACCAAAAATTGCTCTCACATTATCCGGTCCGGTTTTGTAGTTTTGCTGAAATCTTTAACGTCCTTCCTGCGTCCGATATTCTTGCGTTGCATCGTCACGCAATTAAAAAATAATTCGAAAGCCATTCAGACTTCAGTGAATAAACCGTAAAAATAGTGTAAACATCTGGAACTTACTTTGGCTATTTAGGCCGCTGATTATCTGAACTGATCAAGCGAACATTTAAATAAGCACTTTGCTTAATACTTTAACTACTAAAAAGGCTAAAAATCTCGAGATAAGTACATATTTTTCCGTAAGCACGTTCATAGCTTTATGCCACGCACCGTTATAACTCTGAAATTTAAAATGTGCCTGTGTTTAGACATCCTCGGAAACCCAG
>CM042758.1:13103671-13144605 GCA_022496165.2 Catalaphyllia jardinei | reverse complement strand
ATTATGCTAATACTGATCAAGGCGTTTACGGAAAAACTAACCCTCGACTTACAGGAATGCAGGTTACAGATCAGTCCGCCACAATGCTAAACAAGTGGTACCCTGTAAGAACAGGCAAAGTGTCGCTTATGACCGATCCTCGGAAGGTCTCTTCTCAGTGGCCTTCTGGTCTTCCCGGACTGGATGTCGCTACCAAGTTTAATCCACTCCAAGCAAGAGATTACTCCACAGTTGACAACCCTGCAATGGTCAATCGCTTTTCCCAAGATAATGAAGAGTACTTTCAGCCAAACGAGGCTGCGGTTGAAGAGGAGAACGCGAACAATGTTCCCTCAAATTGGAATAATGTCGAAAGTAACAATGTTGCATTCAACCGAGGTAATCGCATACCATTTCCAGCTCTTATGATGATGGTAAGGACTGGAATGAACGATATACCACCGAATGAGGGATACTTTCCAAATCCAGGTCCATACCCTGAATTTCAGTTTCCTTTCTTTCCAAACTATCGCAGGGGACTTGCACTAAGGAAACGCGAGGTACGCCAAGGTAATAACTCTTTCCAAGTGCCCCGTGGGAAAAATAAAATGGTGGATGCGAAGAATATGAGTCATAATTTAAGCTCGAAAAATTCAAGTACACCCGTAAACTATGGAATCAATAAGGTAAAGAATGAACAAATCCACTCCAGTCACCTGAAGAGTCATAACAAGAAAACTGTCATTAGAAAGCATTCCTCCAGGATTCGTAGAAAGTTCAGGTCTCCCAGAAATTATGTTAATGGAGGGTTTTCCCCTCTATATGGCGTTCCCTCATTCTTACCCTTTTACAGGGATACGATCGATTCTAGAATGCGATTAATGTATCCCCAATTACCTGTAGAAGACCCAATAATCGATATGAAGAGGAAAGGGTACAAATTAGCGAGCGGAAAGTTTCGTGCCAGTTTTCTAGCTCTACCTAGGAGGTGGCCCAACGCAGCTGCTGGATTCCTGCCATCAACTTCACGCGATCAAGAACTCTCTTTTCCAGTTGGTCTACCCCAGTCTTTAGTGGAACTGTCCCAGAAGGTAGACCAATTTCCAGCTCAAGAGTTTGCTTTGAGCGAAAGGGACATGTCACCTGAAACACAAAGGCAGGCTTCAAGTGTTGAATCAAATACTGTCAGTTCCGCATTGAATATTCTTTCCTCCCAAGAGCCCTACGAATCGTCCGAGCAGCCTTCAATGCGAAAACCTAGAAACGGACGCAATGCAGAAAATGAACCGAAGCAGACATTCGCAACGTCTCCTCCTTTTTATTCATTTCGCATGGGTGGTGTCCCTCAGAGTTTTCAAGGCCCTCCTAACGTAAGCGTACCAGAGTTTCCTGAGCAAAGTTCATCGGAATTTTCGGAAGGTCCTCAAGGTATTCTAGAGAACGAGCTTCAAGACAATGGACCGGGTTTAACCGAGGGAGGACAAACATATTCACAGGAAGACAATTCTTCAGACAATGGTGCTGAAAATGAGAACGGAGAGACTGAGTCAGTATTAACGCCTGGTTTGATGGATGGTTTAGATGATGCACAGACGAGTCTGCTTAAAGAACACATGGGAAACTTTGCGCCAATGAAACGGCCAGGTGGTATGGGGTATTTTAATGCCTTTAGACCTACCCAGAAGGGAAAGAAACGGCCTCTTCCAGTGAGTCACTTGTCGCCCCCTGAACGAAACAAGGCTCTTTTAAGGCAAAATGCAATGGCTGGAAGGAAAGTTCAGGGAGTTCTTCAACAACGAGCAACGTTTAGCACCAAACAAAATATTCAAGGGAACATGCAAGGAACCATTCTAAGTGGTACCACCTCGGGACGAAATAGCCATGTGCTAAGTCTGCCAAACCTATCCTTAAATACTATAGAGAAACTGATTAATTCAGCGGGTGGGGAGCAATCCAACGGTGATTATAACACAGCTAATGTTCCTGGCTACGGTTCCAATTCAAAGAGTCCTACAGGAAACAAACTAACTGATGAAATTTCTGGTGTCCAAGATTCTTCCGAGCAAAGTAGTGCTTCAGAATGGAATGGAATTAACGGAAATGGGAAGCTTGTCCACAATTTTGACTGGAAGTCACCTCTGATTAGCCAGTCACAGTCACCATCTGACTTCAACTGGAAACTTGAGAGAGCCCTGACGGAATGGAAAAAGCCACCCAATACAAATCACGACCCCGCTAATTCGGGTGGGACATTACCGGAGAGTCCTCCGGAGAAAGTATTTGTCCCACCGAAAGGTTCCAATGGCAATCCTGACGTCGTTCCTGGATATACGTTTGATACTCAAGGCCAGCGTTCGGGACCACTGTTTCTGCCAAACCCGCCTCCCGAACTTGGGGATGACTCAACTGCAGAAACAGTGTTGATGGTACCATCATCAGGAGATAAGTCGAAAGGAGAGACTGGGGCGAAGAAAGAAAACATCAACAAGAAGGTCAAGACAACTCAGAAAGAACAAGCAAACTAGTATGAATTAGAAGGACCACGCCGGGTTTGGGGGCTATCCAGTAGGAACCCCGGTATGGCAATGAAGCTGATTCTTATTGTACCTTTTGTACTGCTAAAGGTTTTCGGCTTCAAAGTTGAGGCAACACCAGTTGTAGTAATTGGAAATATTCAAAACCCAGATCCAAAAACGGTTTTATATTTATGACGTATGACAATGCTTTCGAAAACTATTTTCGAGTATAACGTGCTACAACCATCTTGTTCACTGTTAGAATTTGAAAAGAAATCTACAATATATAATATTTTGGAACTGATAGTCACTCCACAAAGCTAGATGCTGATAAATGTTTGGTTCCTTGCTAAAATTTGCCACAAGCCTCCGAGCTAATTGTAGGCATTTAGATTTTGATCCCCTTCTTGAATCCAAACATAGATCAAAGCACCAGGGCAACTAGCTTACGAACGCTCTCAGGCATGTATTTCACTTTATCCACATCACCATTTCACGTATCATTTAAGCACACAACATTTAGACCAGTTTGTAAGAGAATGTGCAGTTCACTCTCAATATCTTTTAAATTTTTTGTCCGTAGGTAAAATGTCCCCCAATGATCTCTATTTAAATCTAAGACTTACAATTCAGAGGATTTAATGGTACAAGAAGGCAAACTCTTCTTCTTGAGAATGCTGTTCTTGAGAATTCGACATTGACAAGAGACGTGTGCGCTCCTTGCAATGATAATTGTTTGAATTCTATTCTTAAACAACGACTGTTTTACCAAAGAATACTGCCTTAGTAAATGTCGTCTTGAATCACTAATGATCGTGAATGCATCCAGATTTTCGCCTACTTTTTCAAGGTCGGTTAATGACAATAAGCCTAACGTCTGAATGTTGCCACGAGTTACGGAGTGACGGAAACAGGATAATTACAAGTGCTACTTGTAATGAAGACAGAAACTATCACAGAGCCCTGAAAATCGCTTCCGGGGAGGACTCACTCCCATATAAAAATGAGAGGTACTGGTCGTATCTTTTAGGCGGACTTGGTACATCTTAGTGTACTTAGGTTCAAAAAGGTTCCACTTTCCCGGTGCCTTTCTTAAGGATAGTGAGCCAGAAAAAGTCAGTGTCAGTTCATACATTACTTTAAAATTCGCACCTGTTAGGGGTGAAAAAATGTCAAGCCAGGTCCACAAAACAGGGTTTGTTACCTCCTAGGGGTTCTGTTAAAAATTTCCGACAAGTACCCCGTCCTTTTCATCGGGGAGTCCCCTCGAGATTGATTTCGCTCAGGAATGAGAGTTTATTGGCAACTAAGAACTCCAAGCATCCAAAAAAATATATTTTCGTGGACACTGAGGGATTATAATTACAGGAGTAGTCGCGCGCTACGACTTGAGGATATCAAGTACTTTAAAGAATGGGGTAATTGGAGTTAGTTTGCCTATAGATCATTGTAAAATTTTCTCCTAAACTCAGTGAACAAGTTTTGCTTTTGGTTTTATTGGTTAATAAAGAAGCTTTTTTACGAGACTCTTGGTAGGTTGGGATGATGGTCCTTAATTTCACGTAATTAATGGCGGGGTTCAAATAAGCATCACTTAAATGTTTGTCGCAAAGCTGTTGATTTTCTGGATTAACGAGACGATCACTCCAATCTGCAAAGGCTAGCAATAGCTGATTTGTAAACTCGGTGAACAAGTTTTGCTTTTGGTTTTATTGATTAATAAAGGAGCTTTTTTACGAGACTCTTCAAATTTCTATCTTGGTAGGTTGGAATGATGGCCTTAATTTCACGTAATTAATGGCGGAGTTACAAATGAGCATCACTTAAATTTTTGTCGCAAAGCTGTTGATTTTCTGGATAAACGAGACGATCACTCCAATCTGCAAAGGCTAGCAATAGTTGATTTGTATCTAGAAAACGTTTTTCGCTTGCATATTTCGCCCGGAACTTAGTTGTCAACTTAATGTTGGCTATTTTCCACGAAAAAGCATATGTCAAAAGTTCATTCAGATTCCCTAATATCACCTGAAAATACTAACCCCTTGAAAACTATCTTTGTGCCAAATTGGTTCTATGCCCTTCAAAGTTAAAGCCAATCAGATTCCCAGTAGTGCAAAATAAAGTTTTAGCTTTCAAACATAATCTAAGCGGTTATAAAGTAAAACAAGTCATGGCAAGGAAAATAATTAAAGCTAAATATCAAACACGAGAGATCGTGTTTCCCTCATCTGCAAAAACCTATATTATTTTCCATGAACTTCCAGCAGGTGTTTATGAATGGGGTGAAACATTAACTCGAGTCTTCGATCAATCGAAACTAAAACTTAAGAGAAAACAAAGGAAAATAACAAGGAAACTATCGCTGGTACGAACCCTATTGTTTGAAAATCCATGGGAAAGAGCGCAAAACAAGTGAGCGTGCGAGCGTGACTGCGAGCGTGACATGCGATTTAGGGGCGAGCTGCTCACATTTGTTGCGTTTTTCTTTGCGTTTTTCCCTACGGCTTTTCTTGCAAAAGAGAGTCTTCGTGCAGCCCATCCACCTTGTTGAATTATTAATGAGTTTGAGAAGTCACTGCATCATATATATTTACCAATTTTATTTTATTGCAACTCTCTGTAGTCTTATACTAGCTCAGGACTATATGCCCCGGAGGGGGGTGGGGTACGTCCTTACAAGAGGCTAATGGGGATGTGCCGCTGGATGGGGTCGCATTGTCACGACTGGATTGACTATCATGGGGTCGCATTTTGTTACTAGAATGGGGTCCTACATTTTCTGATTTTTGGGGCCATTTTATAAAATGCGCGTCATACCAAAATTTTCAACAAAACTGGCATCGTCATGTACAGCAATACATTAAAATATCACATTCGAAGTTTCTCTGTAGTAACGGTGTTCAGAAGATGCTCAGCGCCAAATTTCCACATTTCGAGCAAGTTTTACACTTCCAACAACCTTTTGGATTCACGAATTCTGACTACCTCTGAGAAATCACATTGAGTTGTTAGCGAAACTCTAGTCATATAATAGCAAAGCAGTATGATCTTCTCGAGGTTAGTTGAAAACGTGATCAAGGTAAGTTGGTGGTAACGTAAACACAAATTGAAAATGACGTACTAGGAAAAATTGATACTGAGAGCAATTTATGCTTAAGTGAATCACTGCCGTTACATTCAAATAAGTGCTTGAAGTGGAAACATTCAAGGGACTTAATTGCATTAGTGATTAACAACTGTTTGTAAGTGATGGTCAACCAGGGGTTTGGGTGAATCTGAGCACATGATCATTGATTTCTAGCGACTTTTAACCTAACAGAAATTAGGGAACAAGGGAGAAAAAGTGAAATTTCTAAGGGATCAATGGAATACGCTACCCCCCTCCCTGGGAGGCCCTTTTAAGAGCTCGTGGAATACGTATTCTTATAAACCCGTTACACTACTTTTGATTTCAATAAAGTACAAGATAATTATATAACAACTCCAGTTAAACTCCAGGTAATTGTACGAAAGAGGTTAGAAAAGTTACTTTTGTAGGACACTAAGCATATTTTTACTACAAACCTACCGACACAGAGAGTGTCTCAACGAAAAGGTGACTTTTTTGTGGATCAGTTTAGTAGCTAGACGGTTAACGTTTTCCATCTGTATTAAAATACAATCCAGCGTGTTAGTGAGGGCATGTCGTGTAATTCTGTAGTAGTTGCCCAAAATTTCCTCTTATCCACTTTGGATTAATTTATATTTTAATTAATGCAAATGAAGAAAGAAACCGTGAAGGACCATTAACGCCCTGTTTACAGGTATCCGGAAATTTTTGAATCCGCAACCTTTTTTCCAGATACGGCCTCACGCATCAGGCAATTCGGTAGCGATTCCGGATTTTATTAATGCGCTCTCTAGAGTGAGAATAATAAATCCCTAACAAATCTGACAACTTCGGATATTTTCGAATACGATGACGTTGCAAAATTGAATGGCTTGGTGCAAGACGGTCGTAAGTGACTTTTTCGGGTAAAATTTTTTTTCCTTCAAAAGTGCCTGAATTTTTGCATGGGCTTTTCAATAAAGCAGAAAAACATTCTCCTCTATCTTTTTTTGGCTGAAACGCTCTACTTTTCCACTTTGTGGCGTTCTTTGTGCACGCTTCGATATTTTGACTTCGTTTTTCTCAGAAGCAAAGTGCAAACCACCCCAAAACATTATATGGGGATCTTTTACTACTTAATTGAAAAGCACATGCGAAAATTCAGGCACTTTTAAAGGAAAAAAAATTCTACCCGAAAAAGTCACTTACGACCGTCTTGCACAAAGCCATTCAAGCCATTCACTATTGTTCAAACCGATTCAAGTTTAATTATGCATACAATAACATGGCTCTATTACTCCTGCTTTGTTAGCACAAGCGGATAAGGCGCTCAACGGGCCGGATTTGAATTTGTTTTGTCGTGACGCCGGTTCGAGTCGATGCGAGGTCAATCATTTTTTTCTTGTGTGTGTTGTTTCTCTACTTCTTTCAAAAACCAACATATCCATTATAATCGAATTGCCGTTTTTACTCGCTAGGATCTGGTATTGATATGTTTTTAGCTGGAATTGTGACGTACGCTTTTGGTGCGCAAAGCAGTAATTTACCACAAATTCAGACCTTACCTGTTCATTAAGCATAGTTTGCTCGTTATTTCCACCGATATTCAGCGCTTGTTCGAGGAATATTTGTGCCCGCCTGGTAGGAGATTTGGCATCATTAAGCCTTTAACCCTCGATAAGTCACCAGCATGCCTCAAAGAACCGAGGTGTGTTTTTGTTCCGAGATCATGGTTTAACTTAGCCATTGATCGAAGAGCAAGTGAGCCAGGCGGTAAGAGTCTAGAAACGCTTCTTCTTCCAAAGCAAAGCATTTGTCGTGGACGTAGGGCTCGTTTGCTAAAGTTCGGCGTGTGTCAGTTTTGGAAATTAGAACTGCTTTCTAGACTCTTATCATTTTCTTGAAATTCAGCCGTGTAGCATCCTTCGCTGCCCAAATTTCTGGGATATCCCATAATAATCTTTCATACGTAAAGCAAGCGTGTGTGACTTGGTGTGACTTATAATGTGACTCAAACACGGCCGGGAACTGGTGAGAAAGGCGGCCAGGCAGCAAGGTCTTTCAATTTGACCTGTGTTAGGTGAAAAGTTAATTTCAACAGATTCAAAGCCGTTTCTACGGGCCAAAAAGAACGCAGGTCGGTTAAATTGGCAAGCAAGCGTCCCCTGAGTGTGTATGGTGGATTTCCAAGCTGATGATCGAGCCCGCCGCGAAGAAAAAAGACAAAGAACGCCTGATCGCAGGTTAGGAAGAAAAAAATTTCAGCTCAAATGTAAGTTTTGCTTTGTATTTCAGCGTTCCTTTGCTGATAAATTTTCCGTTTCATGCCCTTTTTTTTTCGGCATGAGCAGTGTGTTAACTTAAGGCTTCCTCTTTCTGTGTTGTCAGAAATAATCATTTCATGGAACGAGCAGTTTTGTACCAAAAAAACAGTTTCACCTAGAAACATTTTATAAATCACTGACGTAGCCGATTTGCAAAACGTTTAACCTCTCTCTCTAGGCACTACTCTTTGACTTGATTTAGGTATTGATTCGTGCAATAGATTTCCTAAGTCGAGATTGTTTTCGTTGGCCTAACACTGGGCTAACCCTAACGTATCCTGACCACTTAACTCAAACCTAATCCGAAGCGCTAACCCTAAAACGTGGATTTCCACTGTCGCGTAATTTTTACGTGCGTACGGAAGTGAACTTTAACTGGCTTTACGTGCGTAAAAACAGACGATGGAAGGTCGGACGTAAACGTAAAAGTTGAGTGAGGTTCAACTTTTACGTTTACGTGCGGCTTTTCACACATCGTCTCTATTTTATTTACGCACGTAAAGCCAGTTAAAGGTTACCCCCGTACGCACGTAAAAATTACACGACAGTGGAAATCCACCTTAACCCAGAGCACTAGCCTCGACCCGAAGCCCTGACCCCAAATGCTAACCCTAAGCAATAGCCCTAACCCTGAGTGCTAGACCTAAGCAATAGCCCTAACCCTGAGTGCAAGCCCTAAGCAATAGCCCTAACCCTGAGCGCTAGCCTCGACCCGTAACCCTGAGCTCAAACGCTAAACCTAAGCTTGTTCTGTAAGCCTAACCTTCAATGCTAACCCTAGTTTCGAGCGGTAACCCTAACTCTAATAAAACTGGGAACTCTTAACCCTAAGGGTTAAAGTCAGCTGCGAAGTTTCGACCTGTTTTGGCCTTGTTCGATTTTGGCAAAACATCTAGGGGACGTTCTTGCACGCGGCCTTTCAATTGAGCTTACATGTTGTGAAATGAGCTTTTCGCTGTTCTTTAAGTGAAATCAAAGTCCTTGCGGTGGCGTGATAATGTGAAATGAAAATTTTAACTGTCTGTAAATGACCTGATATCAAGAGTGTCTAGCTTGCACATTGCGTGAAGTAAACCTTTGGCTGTAATTTGAGTGAAATTAACGTCTTTGTGGTCGCACGTTAACCTGAAATCAAAGTTTTAACGGTGTTTACCAGTAATCAACATTTTCGAAGGTTACATGTTGCGAAAGATCAATATTTTGCTGGATTTTAAGTGGAATTAGCGTCTTTGCGGTCACGTGCTAAACGAGGAAGTCACTGAAGCGTGGCATTTGCTGCCAGTAATTGTGTCGAGTCTCTTACTGAACAATAAACCAATATGGCGGCACAACGTGTAGGCCTAGTTTCACTAGAGTGCATGAATCCGGATACTATCGAATGCGTGTGGACAGGCAAATTCGATTTGAATACGCTACGTGTGGACGGAGAAAGTTTGTTTCCGGAATTTCCGGGTACTTGTGGACCAGACCTAAGAAACTTTTGAGCAAAATTTTGAGAAATGTTTAGCATCATTTTGATAAATGTCATAAATAAAATAATAACACGATGACGATGGTTGGGCTTTGCACTTTAAATATGCGAATGCTACAAAAAAGACATATGTTACATTTTGTACGATACTGCTATCGACTGTTAGTCATGACTCGTGACGTTGCTGACACATATAGCAAGCTCTCGAGTGACAAGGGGATGAAATCCGCCTCCAGAATGAACGAAACATAGCAAAATATTTGTTCATATCCTCACCTGTCCATTTTGCGACAGTATTACGGCCGAGTCTTTGATGATTTAAAACTGGTGAATGCGTGTAAAGTAATGGAACAAAAGAGCGTTCACGATAATGGTAATTATTATGATCACGACTGTGATGTCTGTAACGAGGTCCTTTGCGTCTCCGCAAAGCTAAACGCGGTTCTTGAATGACAACTTTCCTGGCTGCTTTGATAAGGGCATTGGCTAAAGCCTTTCCAACCCTATTTACGGAATATTCATTGTTACTACTGTTGGACCTTGAGTCTCGGGCAGGTGCATCTTGTCCTGTGACGGGGGGAACCACTTGTAATGGCTGCGCAAGAGGGCGTTGGATAGGAAGTGGCTGTTGCAGTGATGGTCTTGGTGCGGCATTGGTAGGGACAGGAGGAAGGACAGGATTGGGACTTGGCGAGGTACCAGGCTGAGTTTGAGACAACGCCTGCGACAATGCTTGCACTAATCTTGAATTGCTGATTGGTTGAATACCCTGCTGCATGTTCTGAGACAAAGCTTGTATCAAAGCAGCCGTTAGAAGGTCGGGTGGTTGACTGCGTGCTTGAGCTTGATTCGCGGCAAGAGATAATGCCGAAGCAAGAGCATTTGGCTGGGACTGAGCCATCGAAGAACGAATGGCATTTGCAAACATGTTGGTAATGCCGTTATAAAGAAGGGGATCATATCCTCCTGGGGCTTGAGGGAACTGTTGGATACCAGGTAAGGAAAATGGCGATGGAAACATCAGAGGAGATGAGTATTGTTGAGACAGCTGGGCCAGTGGTGAAAAATATTTAGACCAAGGTGAATTCATATTCTGAACCACTGGTGGCTGGAGACCTCCCAACCCCATTGAAAACATAGAGCCTCCTTGAGGTAAAAATCTATTCCACAGAAGGGAGGTCATTGGAGATAAAGGAGATAATCCTGGCACGGGGTTAGACATTAATATGTTGTTAAGGTCTCCCATGGGTGATGAAGGGATTGAAGACACTGTTATTGCAGCTGGTGAAGATGCGGCAACAGTAACTTGCCCGGGGGGAGCGACCACGTTTGGTGGACCTACTACAGGCGAAGGGGCGGCTATTACGGTTCGAGGAGGTGAGGCTTGTGCTAGGTACATTTGAGGAGCGCCAGCGGGAGCAGGTGGATATTGATTCACAGGTTGTTGATACATCATGGCGGTCTGAGCCTGTTGTGGCTGTGGTGCAATAACATATGCTGGTGGTGGTGGTGCTGGTGGTGGAGGTGCAATAACATATTGTGGTGGTGGTGGGGGTGGGGGTGAGGGTGCGTAGGCGTATTGTACTGGGGTTTGTGGTTGAGCAGGATGTGGCATTATTATCTGAGGTTGCTGAGACGTTTCCGGTGCTGCTGGCACTGGTGCATATATAATCTGTGGAGTGGGCTGAGTTTCAGATTCCTCTTGAGATGGCAAAGTGAGAGGGTAGACGCTTGGCGCTGTTGGCGTTAATGGAACACTTTCGTGTTGCTCAGCCTGACCAATTTCCCCATTTTCCCCAATCTCCAAGTTCAGATTAATGTTAGCCGCACCAGTTGGCGGCGCTCTTTTAAACGGAGTCGCAGCCTCGATAGCTATAACCTGCCTCTCTGTCGGTTTGGTAGTAGGTGGTAATGGAGTGGTTAATGGTGTCGTTGGCGTGGTTGTCAGTAGCGGGGTTGTTATCGGAGGAAGTGTAGTTGGTGTTGTTAACGGTGTCGTCGGAGTCGTCGGTGTCGTTGGTGTTGTGGTAGGTGACGGTGGAGTTGTAAGTGCAGCTGTTGTTTTAATTGTCGGTGCTGCAGTTGACGTTGCACCCTCCTCATCCAATAAAAATGCTTCGTGTTTGCTATTGATCGTGTTATCAGGAGGAAGAATAATGTAGGGCTCATCATCTACCACCGGTTCATTGTTGGAAATCTGCTTTCTGTAAAGCTTTGTGTCGTACCAGGGATCTGAGTCTTGGTAATAACTCCTAACCCGCTTCCTTGCAAGGGGCAACTTATTCCTTCTCCAAATAAAATCTGTTGAAAAACGGGTAAAACCATTATAGCTGAGAAAATATCTTCTCCCATATCAAATTGTCTATTATGCCATAAAAAATACAGTAAATCCAGGAATACAGGAAAGCTGTTGCACATTCAACGGTATTACATTCAAGCTTCCCATCATCCGCTGAGCGTATGGCCCATGCATTATGCTGGCCACTGTAATTTCTACGACACAGTATAAAATAGTTCTCGGTTGGTATACCTGGAATACGCCACTTTTCACTTGTATTTCCTTGGTATACGCACTCGCCTATAGGCTTGGTGTGTATACTAAAAAAAATACAAGTGAGAAGTGGAATAATCCATGGTATACCACTAGAAAGCGTTGCATAACTAGTTCATTTCTTAACGGTATATGTTGTTTCTTAATTTCACAGTTCATTTCTTGATTTAAACGAAGAGATATTCCTCAGTGATCAGGTAACGCATGCTTCCGGTGTAGTATGATTTTCATGACCTACTGAGGACCGCTTTACGGCTTCATTACAATAGCATATGCCAATTAAGAATGATTCCAAGTGCAAAGCTTTTCATATAATATACAGAAATGGGTAAACGTCACATAAAAATTGAACGAGCTGGTAAAATAAATTTTGGTAAAAAAAAAAAAAAGATTGTTAAAATGAACATACCAGGTTGCACAATAGGTTGTATAAGAACTACTTATTTATATGAAGAACGAAATTAATCCCCACCCACGCCCTCTAGCGGTTCAACTCCTTCTTTTCCCCCAAACCTTCTCTGATATCAAAGACAGCTCACGTTCACGTGGAGTGGCTTGCCCTCGACCCACGTTTGGCAATATTATGCTCATGTGGTCCAGCAGCTTTTCCGTATAGCTTGCATGATCACCGATCCTAAACCGATGACGATTCACTATTGGTTTGCATCTCAGGATGCTTAACAGCCCTTCTTTCCAAGAATCCTCACTGCTCTCTATCACTTTGTTCTGGATAATTATCTTTCTGAAGATTGGGAATTTAACTTGGAACAACTCTGGGTCCTACCTTTTCCCCGTTTTGACCTTAAACTTCCAGAGTCAGCCAGTGAATATTTCCTAAACCCCGCTTTAATCGGCAAGCCATTTGCCACCTTAACGCGTTTAATATTTGTATTGTTCAAAGGACTTTGGTTTTCTTGATGGCGGCCACTGCCCGACCCTCTAGTCCATTTGAAAGGTCCCCTCCTTAGTTGATTTGTCTTTAAATAGGCTTTCTTCCTGCCGTAGAAACCATTTCCCACAGGTACAGTTGCCATGAAGATCAAAAGTGATAGAAATAACATCACAAATGCTCTTCCAGGCCGGGCATAGACACGTTTCATGTTTCCCCAAGCGAACTCTTAAACCTTTTGACGTTCATTTCACCAAAACTAAGGCATCCACCATTACGGTTGTCTCGTCCACTCTAGGGCTTTCGAGAGGAGTGGCGAATATTGCTTCTCTAAGGAATAAACATGGCTAGATTGGCGTAAATATTGTCCTCGATCCGAGTCTTGTTTTACTTAGGGTACATAATTAACAAATTGGTCGTTTAAAAATTAATATCTTGTATTAGAAAACTAGTGCAGTGGAGTACCGACAGGTGTAATCAGGTGCTACTAAACCTGTATCCTGGAGGTTCCTTTAAGCAAAATGCTTTATAATCTCTGAAGAGCAGGTTTGTTTTGTTTTTGTTTTTAATTAGGCTGCAAGAGATAATAATCATCCAGTCTCTTTCGGTTGAATCTTTTAATCTATTCGTCTTTTTTAAGGTCACTAATTTCTTGCAAGTTTATTTTGGCTGCAACGAAGACGAAACTACTATTGTGTAACTCGACTATTGATGCAGGCCACAAGCAAACTATTTTAACTACTTTGGGTTACTCTGATCCTACTGAGAATTTTTTTAAAAAATGTATTTTTTTGGAGGGTTTTAGGAGAAGCGGGTGGAGGCGAAGCCTGTCTTTTTGTATCTGTTTCTCCCATATCACACACCGTTTCACAATCGCATAATTGCCTCACGCAGCGTGATGCCATACTCTAATTTGAAAGGTACACATGAAACAAAAAACCGCATTCATGGTTGTTAAATATGATTGACTAAACAAGAATAGATCCACTCCTTAAAAGGCCGGTTGGTACTTGACGCCCTGCAAGAAAGTTCAGAAAAAAGGGTGACCCTCTAAACCAGATTATTTGCAAATTTTCTAATGTTATGATTCTAGAGTTCGAAGCGAGAAGTGTATTGAACAGTATAACATTGATCAAAACAATGCATTGATCGCCCTCAGAAACACTAAAGTCGCGTTAAAAGTTAGTCGGTTACACCTGTTCAATTCGGACAATGTAGCGACCAGCTAGTGAACGGGTGGTGTTTGCATACTAAATTTTGAAGATCCGTGCAAGTAACCGTCGTAACATGATGTTCTGTGACGCGAAGCTCTTCCTACATCAATGTCACCAAGAAATTACGTTTTAGTAATTTGAAACGATGAGAATCGCTTGGTTATGTATATTTGTGTACTCGCTCGTTTTGTGCCCTGTAACGGAGAACAAAGAACGGTCCACGAAGCAGCAAAGCGGCCGATTGAAACCATGGCACAAGACTCAGTCAAGGTTAAAAAGCCATCGAAAGAAACACATCGCAAAGAAAAACCAGCTTGGTAAGTTTTACAATTATGTTAAAAGATAAATATATCTATCGATAATTCCTGTCATAAATAAACATTGTTTTCTCGGGGCTATCGAAGATTTTTCAGCAAGAGATCTAAGGATGAACAGACTTTCTAATACTGTTTTTAACCTCCACCACTCACTATGTACTCTTTATGGACTCAACCTGGATTTCTGTGGGTATGAAATAAGATATATAGAAATGCGCCAATCTTTACCTGAACCATAACTAAATCTGAAACATCATTCTGGTATAGTTAATAACGGTAGGCTACCTAATCAACTAAGCTATTTTGTCTGGCTGTACAATTTAGCGGGGTAGCGCCTTCTAGCTTTAGGAAAACATCAGACTGAACAAAAGTAACACAACCTCGCCTGTTTCATTTTCCTTTACAGAGCTATCGAGTCCCTCAAGACCAGTGAAGCCAGTGAAGCTTGGGTATATATTTCATAATAATTATAAGTTCAAACAAAGGAAAAAGTCGGTCAATGCAAAAGGTTCGCCGAAAGAAGTTATTGTCAAAGTGAACGGAAAAAGTGTTTACTCCAGTGATCCACAAAGTACAAACTATACTAATGGGACGACACCGACTTCGCCAATCCCAGTGACAACGCCTGCCCCACAAACGCATAACATAAACCTTCACATAAACCTGACTAAAGCTCCAGATCCTACTGAAGAAGAAAGTAACCGACCCATCATTGTAGCTGCGCCACCTAAACCCCAGCCAGTGGTGGCCCTGGTACCTTCAATGGCATCTCAGCCTGCAGTGGCACCTGCTGTTGTACCTCAAGTTCAACCTCCAGCACCACAGCCTGTTCCCCCTGTCACAACAGCACCACCTGAAAAGAAGGGTGAATCCAGTCTAAGTAAGATATTACTAACAGCTGCCTTACTAAAAAGCCTAACAGGATCAGACTCCTCCGAAAGCACTACACAAGGTTATCCTTCTGCGCTTCAAAACCTTTTAATGCCTAATAATTCTCCTCTCAGTGCGTTGCTGGCCCAAGGAGGATTAACACCGTTTGGTTATCCCCAATCAACATCTCGAGCAATGGGATATCCACAGCTAGGATATCCCCAAACTGGGGTTCCAGCATTAGGGAATCCAGCAGTGGGATATCCTGCTGCTGGCGTAAATATGGGGTATCCGGCTACTGGCGCAAACATGGGATATCCGGCAATTGGTGCGAACATAGGGCCTCCGGGAGTTGGTACAAACATGGGGTATCCAGCTGTTGGTGCAACAAACATGGGATATCCGGCTGTTGGTGCAAACATGGGATATCCGGCTGCTGGTGTAAACATGGGATATCCAGCTGTTGGTGCAAACATAGGGTCTCCGGCTGTTGGCATAAACATGGGGTATCCAGCTCTTGGTGCAAACATAGTGCCTCCGGCTGTTGGCATAAACATGGGGTATCCTGCCGGTGGGAACCCGAACTTGAGATATCCTGCAGCTAGCAATCAAAACATGGGATATCCTCCCATCAGGAACCAAAATATGGGATATCCTGCCGGTTGGAACCCAAACGTAAGATATGGTGACGATGGTAAAGCAAGAATAGGAGATCTTGCCGGTGGAAACCAAAATATGGGTTATCCTGCAGGAGGCACTCAGAACATGGCATATCCTGGCGGTGCGAGCCAAAGCATGGATTTAGCACCAACCGTACCAAACTTTCTTAGTGCACTTTCCCCGACACCGCCTAGTAGTCTTCTTCAGAACCCTAGTGCATCTTCAGTTGGCGAAAATCCACCCTTGCCAGGTCCGGAGGTTCTTCCTAATTTGGGACCACCCGGGTCTCTAGAGACAGTACCTGGCCCAGGCCCAACTCAGGGCCAAAGCGCTGTTCCATTGTCCGCTCCAACGCCTCAAGTGAAACTTATTACAGCACTCGCAGGGACGCAAGGGGTAGTCCCTGGTATTGGTCAAGCTCAAGGCCAAGGTCAAGGTCAAAGTCAAGGCCAAGGCGTTAGTGCAGGTCTTCCCGCCAATAGTTTAACAGTTCCATCGACATCTGTAGGTGTTCCTGGAATTGATCCTATGAGTTCTTGTTGGTGTGGATGTGAGGCGGACTGCCCTCACCCATGCGACTTATGCCATACTGGCACTGACAACAACTACAACTATAATAACAACAATAACAGTAATCAAAACATTGTAGGTACCGTTTATTCCACCAATACTGGATAAACTACGTCATAGTTAATATTGTCTTGGCTGCGATCTCTTCCCAAGCTCTCTGCTCTCTGCCTTTCCTGGTCGTTGGAAGAAAGACCCTAAACCTTGCAGCTAGTCACGTGACACAAACCTGTGACACAAACTTTTCCATCGGGGTAGAGTCAACGAATGATTTTTGTCAACCATCGCTGACCATCGCCATATTAAATCACACAAGGGCAACTACATCTTTGAAATTCTCCAGTCCTATTCTAAGCTTCAAACAAGTCATGTACCACGTGACACTGGGTTGTGACGAAACAACTTCCTTGGTGCCATTATCGTGGTGTAATTGCCTTGCTCCTTTTGGTCAGAACCAAGAAGGTAGTCCGCGATTCAAGCGCTCCCGTCACTCTGCGCATCCTCAGAGTCAAGTCCCTCAAATCCGATTGGCTGAGAGTACGAAACGAATTCTCATGCATGAAACAAAAATTAAAACGTAAAAAACTCTCGAGAGTGAGCAGTACGGCCTGGAAATCATCTTTGACATTAAAAATATCGTACGAAGAAAATAAATTACTTCTGAATTCGAAGATTGGTACGTGACGTTTTACATGTGCTGACATGCAGTCGAGAAGTCTGTGCTTCATTCGGCTGCCGAATTTCTTTGTAAAGAGAGTCTTCTATATATGGGAGACGGCAGAAATGATATAGCATTTTTCATCAGCAAAAATTCGACTTCTAACCTACATAAACCAGGTAGGTTTTAGCGACTGCTCGAGGTTGTGAAACCCAGAAAGTTTGTCATAAAAACAATCAAAACGCGCTCCCATCCCTCTCAGCCTACAGATTTTTTACTTCCCAGATTCAGGGTGGTCACGTGACCAGCCGCAACCAAGGGTTTTTCTTCCAGCGAATAAGGGAGGCAGGGGAGAGGGAGCTTGGGAACGAGGTTGGTATTGGTCTTGGGTGCATCAGTGGGACCTAATCGGATAGGACAGTTTATATCTGCAGCTCTTGACATAGGCTGGCTCATGCTTATGTGCAAGCTCGAACAGTTGTAACAATCATATGTTGAGTTGCACAGTCTCTTAAAAAAGAACCTGTCCTTATATCATTACTGGCCAAAACTACTATACTCGAACAGGACCCACCTTTGAGATAGGGGGGGGGGGGGGTTTCTCAAAGACACCACCTATCTTCATACATTACCAAGAACTTTTTATTGGCTTTTAAATTTGAGCTGACATAGAAATATTCAGCTAGCAAGAGTCGGCATTACTAGACAAACAAGAAACGTGAGGTTTGAATCTAACTGTACTTTTTACTGCTGGATAGAGGGGTTGCTAAGCAATAAAGGCACCATCTTTTGACGTTAAGCAAGGGGGGGGGGGGGGGTGCAGGCAGACACCATCAACTATTTTGTGGTTTGGTGGGTCCTGTTCGAGTGTATTAGTTTTGACCACTTCCAGAAATTATAGAAATAATAAATTACAGAAATTACAGTTACAGAAATAATAAATTATTTATTATTTCTGTAACCTTTTTTACAATACAATCTATCAACGACATCCGAAATGTAATAACAGTAACACGAATGCCTTTCTGATCTGCATGAAATGGGCTGTTATTCTGTATGAAATAAATATAGGAAGAGTTCAATAATCCGAAAGTCCAGGAAGGTCCCTAAAAGACATGAAAGATTTTTTATATGCGAAGCGAAATAACCGCTGGTTGGTGGTCTTTCGAGGATTCAGCCCCGTCTCTGATACATTTCGTTTTAATTTATATTCAGAGGAAAACATTTTTCACTCTCCTGACAGGTTTCATGCAGAAATTGTTGTTAGTTCGTTTCTGTGTTAGTCTGTATCCCCATGTTCAAGTAATGTCTTATTTTTTTTTCCTTCTGCACAGTGGTAGCTGTCACTATTAGCCGTTAGCCATTTGTAGAAGTGATAAACAACTTGATAGAAAATGTCATTTTAAAATAAAAATACCCGATATTATTGTGGCTGCCACTCGCTCAATATTAACATTTGGATGGTCAACCATGAACAATAATGTTCAACATGCATTTGTGACTGTGGGACTGAAAGTGCCGATTTAAATGATTTAAAGTGTTTCGCCCCGCTCACAGTGGTAAACACTTCCATGTTATACATTACTGGAAGAGTCAAGTACTAAGCCAACACTTTAACTAGGGTGGTGGTGATACCGTAACTACCTGGGCCGTGTCGTCTAACGGTGGATATATATATCTTATTAACCAAGCGCGAGGGCTGTACTGGGAGAATATCGGCCCGAGGTCTTGATAGCACGGACCGAGCGCAGCGAGGTCCGTACAAAAAAGACCAAGAGCCGATATTCTCCCAGTACGGTCCCGAGCAAGCTTGGTTAATAAGAGATTTATTACACGACTGACATTGTTCAGAAGAAAAGCCTAAACGATATACTGCAAAGACATCATAAACTTCAAGCGCGCAATTTTTATGTAGAGCACGTCTCACTTCTGACGTTTTCAAAAAGAAGAAAAACAAAGTTGGAAGAAAACAAAAATAACATTTTATGTGGAGTAAATACTTTTAGAAAAAGAACAGAAGCAAAACTATGAGAAAATCTTCGTGCGGGATCATTCGGGACAGTGCCCGGTCCAATACTTAGAGAATATTGGACCGGCAACGGAGCAATCTGATTGGCTGATTTTAGTTATCGGCCCTCTGAACTAACTTAGTCGTGTAATAAATTATAAAACGACATTCACTTGACGAATCATCCTATCCAGCGGCACCCGATGGTGATTTACACGGTGGATCTCGTTACGTCCAACCTGGTCTTGGAAAGTGTAATAAATTTCCTTGCATTTTTAGGAACCAACCTGAGTAGTTGTATGTTATTAAGCTCCATTTCCCTGTTTCTGCAATGTTACATATCCTCTCTGAGCGGCATGCTTAAAATTTTATATACAGTTTGCGTTGGCAAAATATCATAAATATTTCTCGGTTTTTCTTTGTTATGATCACTAGCGCCTTTCTTATGATCACCAGCGCCTTTTGACCGTAGCCCTGCTGTTTCATAAGTGGGAGGAAGACCATGCACGAAAGCTGTCTATTGTCTGTCTTGTACTACTGTTCACCAATTTGAACACCTGTGGTATACATTTTAAGTTTGCACTTACAAACGAGATTTCAATCTTTGACTACACACAGTTTTTAATGCTGTTATTTTTTGAAAGATATGGCACGTCCAACGAGCGTCTGCGTGGGAGGCTTAGGACACTCTCAAGTTTGACAATGACCACCTATTGACCACCTATTGATAATTGGAATTAAACTTCTTTGACCTGCGACTGAAATGGAAGGGGAGTAGCATAAGGTTTGGCACAATGTTGAGTTTAAGGAACAGTAGACATCACGAAGCGATGATAATTTTTGCAGATAGATATACTAGTTTTAAATTGGCATCCAAGAAAGGGCCAGTATGTAACAAAACTCTGAAAATAAAGATGTTCAACCGGCATCATTACATTTTCCGATACTGCATTTACATTAATCGCATTTAAATCAATTTAGCAAAGCAGTATTACTTGAAACCAAATAAACTGTGTGTACCCCTCAACAATACACAACCAGTTCGCCTACTGGTGTTCATAAATCTTTGATGCATGGCTTCCGCGCTAAACGAGGGCGGATTTAGCAGTTTCTTGCCAGGCGAGAAAATGGAGAGAAAGAAACGAACACTAGTAGATCACGTTTAATATGAAATTGAACGGGCGAGTCTTTCTCTTATGGCATGCCCTGTACATAAGCTGGTTGGCTGTTCAGGCGAAGCGTCTTGAGAAAGACGAGCAAAGGTCACGACCAAAATTGAACGTGAAGCACAAGATATACCAACCTAGTCATGAGTTCTTTTCAAAGAAATTCAAAGGTAAGTAATGTTAGAACAAGCTTCACTTGTGTAAGAATCACAGAGTATCGACGACATCCCATGCTTGAGGCGAATAATTAAGGTGAAGCTTGGTTCGTGTACCCATAGCTTCGCGTTCGATTCTGACGGGAAGCGTAACGAACACAAAGCAAATTGCCCTTTACTTTTCAACATAACCCACATAAGATACCCAGTGAGAATTGTCTTAGGATCTAATTACGTAGGTGAAGTATAACGCAGCGAAGACTTCATTAGAGTTAAGCGGTTTCTGATGTAAAAGTGACACTAATATTGTCGGAGAGAGTATCCCTCATAATACGTTCAACGATGAATTTAAGTATGATGTACCACTAAGTAATCTTGTCATTTCTTTTTGATCTACTTTAGTGTCCATGCCACTGGACATGAAATAAAATATTGAAGTTGTTGTGACTATCATGTAAATGAATTTGTAGAGTCCAGTTTTGTTGATCTCAATGTTAGAATACACCCACCAGTCTGGTGCCGTTGTTTGTATGAGGGTTAACACTAGCAGTGGCTTCGCGGCTCGGTAAATATCCACACTATTCTCCTCTTCTTCGGTGAATAATTGTTGATAAGATTATCAAATTTCCGCGAGGTAGCTATCAGCCGATAGTTACTAGACAGAAACACTCTAATGTTTAGATAGAAACGTAGAGAACATGTTTTCTATTTCTTTTAGAAAACACCGAGACAAAACATAGGGAAATTACTTTGATCATCAAAATGTAAGTTCTCTTTGCTTGGGCCATCATTACGTCAACAGCTCGCGCTAGTTCTGTGTTTCTATCGAGCTTTAGTATACATCTACTAGCGTTCTATCACGAACGCCGTTCTCTGATTGGCTATGCTACTCACTATCTAGTCTATGCAGGGGCGGATCCAGACCTTGAGCTAAGGGGGGGGGGGGAGGGGCCGGGCCCCCTGGGCCCCTTCCCCTAGATCCGCCACTGCTGTGATAGATAGTGAGTAGCGTAGCAGTAAGCCCTTGTTCACTGTGTGCCCTTGTGTTTATGAAGTGTCTGTGAAGAGGATTTAGATAAAGCTTTGAATGACTAGTAGATTTACACTAAGTAGATTGTTGGCTCTCAATTTCTATGACGAGGGTGCATCACGCGATAGAAATCTCGAGCTCATAACAATTGTTTAATAGAAAAGCGATTTTAAAGCAATCAGCTAGAGTATTTTCTTAAGGCTGTTTTCTAAAAAAACTGAAAAAAAATGAAACGACTAACTTAGTGTTATGCAATGGTAAGGCTCAAAAAACTATACAAAGCTGTAACCAAACTCTTTTTATTTCAGACTCTCTACATCGGCTACTAACTGCGCGTGGACTCGGGGGAAAAAATGATAAGCGAGCATTTATTCGGCGAAAGATACAAATCAAAGGAGCACCGAAAGGAGTAATCGTGACCTTAAATGGCCAGCGGATTGACACAAATTCTGGTGGCACAACATCGCCTGTTCAACCACTGCCAGCTCCATCGCCTGGGGCGGCGAATCATCCTATTAACCTTCACATCAATCTTAATAGAAAACATTTCGAAGGAAACATCGTCGGTCAGCGAAAACAGCCCATAATAATCGCTCGCCCAAATCCTCCTCGACCAATTGTGATTCCAATTCCGATGCCAGCACAACCACAACCTCCTCAGCCAGTAATATTACCAGCTCCACTTCCTCCTCCTCTTCCTCCTCCTCCTGTCCTCCCAGCACCCCTGCCCCCACCCTTGCCAATTCCCATTCCAGTTCCGGCGCCAGCACCACCTCCGGATAAGGAAGACTCTGACCTTGCTAGCATCCTGCAGACAGCTGCTCTGTTAAACACTCTTGGAAAAAAGGAGGAAAGCCGCCCAAAGATAATACCAGTTATGCAACCATTCATTCCTCCTATGGCGTATGAGCCACCTTATATGGGATATCCACCTGGCAGAAACCCCAATCAAGGATATCAGGGGTACCCGGCTGGTGGAAATCCTAATCAGGGATATCCGGCGGGTGGAGGCTATAATCAGGGATATCCAGCGGGTGGACATGAAAACCAGGGATATCCGGCGGGTGGAAACCCAAATCAGGGGTACCCGGCGGGTGGAAATGGAAACCAAGGATATCCGGCGGGTGGAAGTCAAAATCAGGGATATCCGGCTGGCGGAAATCAAAACCAGGGATATCCGGCGGGTGGAAATCAAAATGCAGCAGTCGCACCAGCTACAAATACTGGCTCTCCTTTCGCGGGATTAAACGGAATCCTGCCTTTATTACTTCCCGTCAATTGCCGTTGTGGATGCGAAAGTAGGTGTCCAGATCTATGTAACCTTTGCAGAGGTGGTGTTGACGAGGAGATCATTGATACGTTAGAGTGTTGTAAGACCCAACCATGCACATGCTTAAATACTGGAGCGGGTACGACACAACCAGCGGCAGTGGGAGCCCCAGTGGCAGTGGGCGCCGCAGCTACAGCGGGAGCAGGGGTAGCCCCAATAGGAGCCCCAGGACTTCCGGTGGTTCCTCAACCTCAACAAGGACCTGCATTACCAGCACCTGCACCTATCCCAGCCCAGCCACAGCCTATTCAACAGTCGTATCCTTCTTTCCTCCCGTCTCAACCTGTTGCAGTGCCTCCTCTTCCCCCATTAGGGCAAGCTAATCCCGTCTCTCCATTACAACCTGCTTCAGCGCCACCACTTCCATCCCAACCTGCCTCCTCGCCTCCTCAACTTTTACCATCTGGCCCAGGACCTCCAGTTTCATCACCCGGGCTGCCACCTCCCCTTCCACCGAAGCCGGAGATAACTGCTCCCGCAGCAGAGATTACTATTCCGAAACCAGGAAGCGTTCCACCAAAGCCGGAGATTCCAGTACCCGGTCCCCCTGGATCACTTATTCCACCCAAGCCAGAAATCCCAATTCCCGGGGCGCCCGGTTTAGGTGTCCCTCTGAAGCCAGGAGAGGGACCAGTTCCCGAGACTGGAACAAAAGTTCCACCTAAACCTGAAATTGAAGGAACTGAAGAAGGACCAGGAAAGGAACCATCTACTTCACCGGGATCGTCAGGTCCTGAAGGTCCAGGCCCCCCAGGCTCCTTGGTTGCTCCTCCACCAGATAACACAGGTCCTATCCAGCTACCATCCTTACCACCTTTACTTCCTGGTGAATCGGCGCCCAGGGGTAAGTAGAACGGTCTTTATATGTGCAGAGTGAAGTAAATTCTGAATTGAGATGAGATGGACTCAACAGGATAAGCGGGCTACTTGGGATAGAACGCAAAGGGACCTACTGGAAGATTATCGGTCTCAGGTCTTGGTTGACAACATTAGTTGAATGGAGACGATCTCCATGAATACAGAAAGAAAAAAGAATCGAAATTCTTCCCGAAGAAACCGTTGTAACTGGAGAGAGTTGTAGAAATTGTATCCTTATGCAGGAACCAATGCTATTTAGGAAGCAAATGGCCGATATTAAAGCATGACCATAAAACACTCAGCGATCTAGGTCTTGCAATAAGAAAGGATCGAAATACCAATTGGGCTTTGAATGACTGGGATTAAGGAGCTACAGGCTAGCTAGTGAGGTCTCTGGTTACTTTTGCTTCATCTTTCTTTGCATTAATTGCAAATGTTACTCACGATGGAACATAAACATTAGGAAAAAACAAATAAAAGGTTGCATAGTCAGCTTGTCTTCCATGATATATCAGTTAATTTTGTGCTGCTTAGAGAAAACTGATGCTGACACTGACCTTTGTGTCTGAGCATTTTAATTGTCAGCTGAAGCCTTTTGCAGTAAAATAAACATTTTTTTCTATTTTGTCTCGATTAATTCAGAAAAAGCTCATTTAATTTGCATAAACATGAAAAAAATTAGCTTTCAGAAAGTGCCAGAAGATCTTTCTTGAAGTTATTTTTTTTTCTCACTCGAGAAAACGTTTTTCAAAGTTCCCGCAAAAAATTATTGTCATCACTTTACGTAATATCATAGGCTTTGAAAATGTCTTATTCCCCGTCCTATTTGCATTATTTGTGCTGATGTTACACTTAAACCACACTGCTCTCAGCCAATCAGAATCGATTAATTTTACCATGTATATAATAATGATGATGATGATGACGATAATAATAGCACATGACAAAACGTACAATGACATAACAATTGAGGCGCATCTTTTGTGTTTATTCGACAGCTCCTGCGGCTCCTAATCCATTAGCACCTCTTCCAGCTGCGCCTGCTCCGATCGCCGTCGTACCGCCGCTCCCTCAGTTGCCACTGCCGAAGACAGTTTACCCTGCTCCTCCTCCACCTCCTCAGGTATTTATCATCAAGGAAAATAGCGCTTCTGCAAAAGATCCAGAAGACAGCAAGAGTGCTGAGGCACTCGATAATTTAAGCCAATCGTTCGAGAATGCGTTCACAAAGGCTCTTAAGTCTCAACGAAAGAAATCTGAGCTGCACCATTATCCTCGTAGGGGGCGCGTTAATCAAAAGCCAGAGGAAAGAGAGAATTTGGATTCAGAAGACCAGGCGACCGAGAACGAAGAGAACGAGGACGACGAGGGGAAGGTGCAGTTTTATGGCGGCTCACGGGGAGATCTCGAAGACGATGATACAAATGAAGAAAGTGATATCAGTCAGGAAAATGATAATAATGATGACAACAACAATGAAGATGATAATGATGATGATGACGATCAGATTAAGGCGGATGAAGAGCCGCCATATGACTTGGACCAACCTCGCCATTCTCATTCTCGGCCATTTAATGAGGACGAAGAGCACCGAGATTCTTCAAGACGCGACTATGAGGAAAAGTCACGAAGAAGGAATAAATATTTAGGCCTCGAGCAAAATGGTGAAAATGAGGACCTTCGTGCTGAAAATGCAGACAGACACCAGCTTTCAAATAGTCGCTTTAAAAATGCATTTCCCAATCGATATGTTGAAGTTCAAGGTTTTCGGTCTCATGCTTATAGAGAAAAACACCCAACACTGAAGACAACAAACTACGATGACATGTCCCGAGGGATTGATTACGATTCTATTAAAGATGAACGTCCCCAAAAAGTTCATAAGAAAACATATCATCCAACACTAAAAACAACGAACTACAAGTCTGATTTCGATTCCATTTACGGTGAAACTACTCAAAAAGTTCCATCAGAAGCCGCGTCTGTTTCTAGTAGGCGCCACAAGGTCAGGTCCAAACACTTCGAGAGTCAAAAGCCACGTTCAAAATTCAAAGTTCATAGCAAAAAACACCCAACACTGAAAACAACGAACTCCGATGACAGTTCGCGAGGGTACGATATCGATTTAATTTATGGTGAAAGTACCCAGAAATTTCCATTAGAAACCTTGTCTGTCAAGGGTCGGCGCCATAAGGTCAGATCCAAACACTTCAGCAGTCTAAAGCCACGTCCAAAACTCCAGCATTACTCTAAAGATCTGTCTGTTCGCCGTGATACAAGTAATTTTGCTCATTTGCAGGACCGAGCTTCTCACAAACATGGCGGCATGCATAGGAGTGACCATCATAACCGCTATAAACTGTCAAAAGAAGTCATCAAGAGTCATTCAAGAACTGAAATGATTCCCGAGGACGAAATCACCGAGGGTGTAGGCTCAACTAGTGAAGAAAATGATTATTCTGGAGATGGTGAACGGCTTAAAACAACTGAAACATTATCATCATCTAGAAATTACGAGAAAAGCAATCAGGATCTTCCACTGGAGGACACTGAAATTGAGGGACATAAAAATCCTGTGCTAACTACTGTGCAGTTTTTTAAGCCAGAACGTCATCCAAAGTTTAGCAAAAGAAAAAAGTTAAAAGTGATAAAAACATGAGAGAGGAAGGTAGTTATAGCTCAGGTGAAGAATCTGGCGAAAAAGAGGACGCAATGTCAGCACGCAGATGATGTTTATAAACATTATAAATTTCACTCGCTTTAATACGAATCGATGCTATTCGTTACGAACCACGTACCTTATCTTTGAGGCCCTCCAAGTTCTTTTTCCAACAGCTTCATTGATTTTTATGGCGGCGAAGTTGTTTCATCAAGTGATATGAGAAAGAATAAAGCATAAGGCTTCGACCACTTGGCATCCATAATAGCAGCGGTTGATTTGAAGCTTTGAATTTAGTTCATGTGAGTAGTGGCATTATGTGATGTCTTTCCATTCTCGTCCCCAGAGCCCACGATCCTTCTGGCTTGTGGCATGGATCGAGGGCAGGCCAGAAGCATCGTGGGCTCCGGCGACGAGAATGATGTCTTTCATGAAACAAAACAAAGAACGCGAACAAACTCCCGGGAGTGCGCAGTGCGGACTGGAAATCGTGTTTAATAGCACCCTCTCTTAATGATGGCAATGTTCAACCCATAAAAATTCATCTCCTTCTGTCAAATAAATGCATGCTTTTTGGTATAGGAAAGATTTCCTCTTGTCTTTAAACTTTGAATAAAACCAGTTAACATTTACAATATGATGTTGTCCTTGTGTCATCCTTGGTATTCTGAGTTCTGAAAAGTCTACAAGAAATTTCTTGTTTAGAAGATTGTTTTATCCCATTAAGTTGAAAATGCTAATTGTCCTTCAGCCTGCTAGAGCACGAACTTGACTGGGTGAAATTGAAGGAAAATTGAACGTCTGTCAGCAACAATGGCACCTCGATAAGAAGGATGCTTAAGGGACTTACGACTGAAACATCTTCGCTATAATAAGGCTAGGCTTTGTTATATTGGGGTTATTTTCCACTATTACGGGGTCAGTAAAAATATCGCACGTTATACCGATCCAGGACTTCGTTATATTGAGGCTCGTTAAATCGAGGCTGGACTGTATATTTTCCTCTTCTTTTACAAAAGACAACCTGTCTGAACAATCGTCTGGACAAACCAGCAAGTGCATGGCTTCGACTCACCTCCAACCATTCTAAACAGCTACTCAGTGCTATTAATCAAGCAAGATACTATTTAAGCAATAGACCACAAGTTTGTATGGGTTATAGGCAGATGAACCACGCGGGATGTTGGTAGAACACGAGAAGAATTCGTACATCACGAGCCGCAGGCGAGTGATGTACGATTTTTCGAGTTTTGTACCAACATCTCAAGTGCTTTATCAGTCTATGAACCATAGAAACTTGTGGTCTATTGTTTTTATATAACAATTCAGAAGACGCGCGATTTTTGCATGAGTATACCGGCACAATAAATCATAGCTGATTGACCAATCAGAGCGCGTGCATTGATTTGGTTATTATATAATAGCTCTTATTAAAAACTGGATCATTGGATAATGCAATTGGAGAGGTTTCATTGACTTAGCCATCATGGGTTATGAGCCATTATACGATGGGCGTTATTATTTTTATTTCAGTCTTGTTTTCTATCTCTTTGGGGCGTTTTTAATAAAACAGTTATTCCACTTGCCCTTGTTGGATATGAGATGATTATAGCTACGCGCCTCGCATCTCATATCCAACGCGCGGTCGTGGAATAATTGTTAAATAACCCACGATGGCTAGGCCAACGAGAACTCTAGAACTGCATTATCCAATGATCCATTTTTTTAATAATTCGGAATAACATTTGTATTGAAATTTTCTACTTTCCTACTCTATAAGTTCATCGTGGTTGGTAAGATCAGTTTGAAACATCTCTTTTCCGATTGCAAATACGTTTTCACTCAGTCTGAAAGGCTCCTCCTGAATGAATTATCTTCTTCATTTAAGAGCTTAATAAAATTTTGACTTTTCCCCCCCACTTTAAAACCAATTTTGCAAGCACCAAACACGAATTACCAGTATCCAATCACTAAACTTTTATTTTCACTCAAGGAGTGGCACTATCGTCAACTACGTTCAAAGTAAAGTTTATTTCCCTCACTTTAAAGAGCTGTAAATAGCGTTAACAGACAATTCTTCCCTAAACTCTGACTTATTCTACTGGTGTATCTTTTTTCCCTTTTTCTCCATACTGTTCTAATCTATTTCACAGGCCATGTCGCCTTTCAGATCATCAAAGTTGATATGACCCCATTTCGTAGAGCTGTTGTCGACCAGTCTGATCTGTGCCTTTTGACCATAGAATTCCATGACATCCCAGGTCACCCTTTCCATTGTTTCATGGCATTTTCCGGTCACTTTCCTCTCCACCTGAAAAGTGACAGATAATGCAATTTGTGGCTAACTACTGGGCATAGGAAACACGTGTCTAAAATTGAAAATAACATTCGATAGGCCACTCACGACCTTCCTTTTAACTATTAACTCTGTGTTAAAACGAACTATTCATGTGGAAATGTGTTTCATTTTCCGCATTGAAATTGAACTCATTTTCTTATAAATGTTTGTATATTTTTTTTGGTTGAAACAGAGGCACAATGTATCTCGGAAATTACTTTTGAATTAATGTAAATCCTCATTATATTAGGAAGTAATATATCGAAAACGAGTGCTAGTGTTTCATCAGGGGTTCCAAACACCGAGAAAGTAATGAAAGCACGAGGCCGCAGGCCGAGCGCTTTTATTGTTTCGAGGTTTTTGGAACCCCTGATGAAACACGAAGCACGAGTTTTTGATATGGCTTCTCAAATGAAACAATAGGAAATTATGCAGTGACATGTTTTCGCAAACGAAACAATAAGAAATTAGCCATTTTTTATTGGCCATCAAAAGTATGAATTATTAATGAGTTTGGGAATATTAGATCAGAGATCTAACCTGCTCAACTACTTCATCATTCTAGGTAAACTTTATTTATGGAATTGCCGCAAAAATAAACAAGTCCCTCTCTTTTTGCCTTTCGAAGATGTAGTCAAGAGAAAATATGAAAAAGAAAAGCTTATAGCCTCTCAAAGCATCGCAAACTTAAAATATTTTCAGGCAAAATGGAACCTTGTATTGAATAACAATCCAGTTTTTTTTTGTAAAGGGGTACGTGCTGCTTGTGTAGTTAGAGTAAAATGTAGAGTAAGATTTGTATTATCAGTTGTGTAGGCAGAGTATCTGTAGTGCTTGTAATCGTAGTGTAAGTGACGATTGTAAGTAAGGCTAGTGGTGACGTAAGTATTGTAAGTAATGTATTGTAAATAATGATATTCGTATTGTAAGAAGTGTAAGTAATGTTAGTATTGTATGTAATAGTAAAAAAATGTAAACATAATTAATTACGAAAACAATAAAACTGGCTTTTTATGGTTAAAAAAAGTAATGTAAATCCTGTAAATCTGGAAACAGGAAAATCCCTATCCAGAAAATGAACCTCGCCATTGCAGTGACGGATCCAGGCCTTGAGCTAAGAGGGGGAAGAGGGGGGGGGGGGGTTGTTTTAGTTGCCCTGCTGGCTTTCCTCCCTTCTGTCATTTTTTCTTTGTTTACCCAAAATAAAGGGGGGGGGGGGGAAGGGACAAACCCCTAGATCCACCACTGCATTCTATAAATCAAGCTCGATAAACTCGGTAAACAGTCTCTCAACAGAATTTTATTCTGAGAACGAAGCACTGCTACACGGCCATGTTGTAAAACAAACAACAACTAGAGCACATGGTCGAACGTAACGCTGATAGGCTGATCTAGACAATGGGCATATCGTCACAGCCATCGTCAAGTTGAGTTTTTAAAGTCCTCGCTATTTCGACCTTAAATGATTTTCTTTAATATAACATATTTAGTCCTTTACTATGGGCCATCTCGAACCAGAAGTCGTATACACACTTCTCAGCGGCGCCTCTCAAGTAATTGTTAAAGATTTCTAGATCCACGATATCAAGATGATCACGAACAAGCTGTCCCGCGGCGTACACTGTTTGCATGCGGGACCTGGAGGCCCCCTACTCTTCTATTGCTCCAATATACCGTTTTACAGTTCCCGCCGCTATCTCAAACGTTTTTGGTTTCTCCTAAGAGCTCGATGTATACTATGAGCTAAACTTTGAAGGCATGGACGATGTAACGTATCTAAGGCTTACCTTGTAGTCGACAACCAACTCTGCACGGATCCATGCCTTATCACATCCTCCACTAATTAGGAACGTTATGTATCTTCCAGTTATTTTAAAGACTGGGGAAGTAAGAGTTCCTTGGAGGTCGTCTCCCTGAGTTGCTCCGGGTGTATCATTCGGAGTGTGTCTGTCTTCAAAGGTTCCAATCCAATAGTTACCTTGTTGTCTGGCAGGCTGTCCTCTGTTACGAGCTGTAGGGTTATCACCGTAGGTCGGCTGGTTGTTAAACGCCGTTCCAGTCTTAGACCAACCATAGAGTGTTCCATCTTCAAAGTCGAACTTGCAAGCTTTAAACAAATCAAAGTTAGTCATCCTACAGTATTTTTAAAGCTGTCGCAGTTCTTCAAAACACCCAGTATTTTGTAACAGCGATAGTTCTTTACTAATCATGTTCGGCTCTCATTAGCTACTGTGAGCGTGATTAGGCATAAATGGGAGAGAAAGAGGAAACAAACAGGGGTAACAAACAAAAAAGAATGCGCAATCCCTTTGTTATGTAACAGCAACAGCCTTCTTTTTGGTTTACCTTCTGTTCATCTACTTAAACTGCAACGCTTGCAGAATGCTGCTGCTCGGCTTATATCTAAGGTTCCCCGGTATAACCACATAACACCAGTACTGTGTCCTGTCAAATTTCGTATTGATTTTAAAATACTTCTTCTCACTTTCAAAGCTATATATGGTCACGCACCTGGTTACTTGACTGTCTTCATTGCTATTAAGGTACAGACGCGCTATACTCTCTGTTCAGCTAGCGGTCTTACCTTAAATTATCCAAGTGTAAAACTGAAAAAGACTTTAGGGAATCGCGCTTTTTCATCGGGGGCCCCTACCTTATGGAACAATCTGCCCTTTCATATCCGCCTTGTGGACAATTTTGAACGTTTTAAATCTGTACTTAAGACGCATCTTTTTAAATTAGCTTTTGATATGTAATGCTTAATTCTTATGGTCATTTTAGTTTTTTATTCTTTCTTGTTTTTAGTAATATTTCTAAGTATCAATTGTTACGCGCTTTTGATCATATTTGTATTGAAAAGGCGCGTTATAAATTTTTAATTATTATTATTATTATTATTAATAATTAATTATTATTATTATGTTTGTTGCCGCTCCTGAAGGTTGAAATTGTTTAAAATGCATCATTGCATCGTGAATCTAGAGATAAAACAATTCTTTTTATCGCTTACAATTACATTCCAGATGAACATGTTCAGTTCCAAAGCCCCTGCACTCTTCCCCTATATTTCCGCACCTGAGGTTTGAGTGCCTGACTATGTGTCTTAGCGCTGAAGACGGTAATGTGTAAAGCTTCTTCGCCATTTCATTGTCTAATCGGCTCTAAGTTAGTGAAGTCTGTGTCAGGCCAATCGGCTCGTTCAATTATTTAAGACCAATTTTCAAATAGTTGTGTGTTCTCTGGAGAACATCACGTGGTCTGTAATTGAAAAACAAACCGCCCAAGCGTAGATTGCGCGATTTTGTTTTGTTTTTGAGCTAGCTAATTGCACAATAAGTTATCTCAAGAGCTAAGAAAATAAAACTTATTAAAACAAATTAAGGTTGTAATTTCTTTTCATTTAATTTTATCTTTTCTCAGCAAGTCATTACCAAAGACAGTCTAAATCAAAAAAAGTTTGACGGCCTGTTTCTCCAAACAGGAAGAAGGAAATTTAAGATAAGGTGATTGCCGTTTTAAGATGCGTAAGTACAAATGTTGTTCCATAAAAAGTTTGTCATAAACGACTGAGTTAACCACGACAAAACACTGTTGATATCTCAATGCATTTTGTCTGGAAAAAATCTTTTTCATGTGTGGTATAATTGGTAGTTTGGTCTCGGTATGGGTATTATTTTGGCCCGGCTTTCTGGCAGTAACCAGCACAGTGCACAAGATATATAGTCAAGATTTCTTTCATTAAAAGTACATTGAGGCTATAAGGGAAGTTATAAACAGTTTTATGTGCGAAAGATTTGAAAACTTTGAAAACTCGTCAGTGTTCAGAAGCGGATCCAGGATTTTTCTTTGGAGAAGGTGAAACTCTAAGAAATGGCTTAATTGAGCTTTTTTTGCAGAATACCAGTTATAATAGAAAGCCGCATGTCCTGTTGAGGGTGGGGGTGGTGGTGGTGTGGTGTGTGCACCCCCTACACCCTCTCCCTATATCAACCCCCAAGGTGCTCGAGCAAGTGATCTAGCGCTGAAGACAGCAATGAATAAAGCTTGTCTGCCATTTCATTGCCTAATCGACTTTAAGGTAATTCCTTAGTATTGCATTGCGCATCCCTACTGCGCACGATTTTTGTGTCATTAGCGCGCGCACATGAGTGTGTGCACGTGCAAAACGTAAGAGATTTTCCTCAAACTAAGCTCGATAGCGAAATAAACTATCCTTTTCTCTTTAACGAGCACGGTGACCCCCGAATTTTTGTTTCAGGTATTTGTCAAGAACAGTCAAATAAAGAACATATTTGAAAAAGAAAAAAAGCTTGATAGTAGAACATGATTTTTTTTCGGAAAATAGTTTCGTACTGGGTGTATTTTGGCCAAGACGAAGACTTCAAGCTAACCACGGAACTGTCCGAAAAAGTGCAATATTCCCAAAACCAGGCAATCAAAAACCGCTTAAATGAAACAATACTGCTTACGTGAATAAAAGAAGCTTTACTCTCAAGATAATATTTGTGTCTCTCAAGTAACCAAGACTTATTTCTGTATGAAGGTGATTCTAATTTTTATCACACAACCAGTAAAAATGCCGCATTTTAAGAGCCTGCTGACGCGTAAACGAGCACTGTGATCCCATTTTTTAAATGCATTTTTTAATGCTCATATCATGAATGTTAACTATGCCAAGTTTCCAAAAAAAGTTGGATAGTAGAACAATTTAAAGGAAATTACCTTAAGTTAGCGAAGTCTGTGTCAGGCCAAACTGCTAACACAGCCACACTCGGAGCTTATCCTGAATTCTGTAGCATAATAATAATAATAATAATAATAATAATAATAATAATAATAATTAATGGCATTTCCACGAGGGGGCTCTTCATCAACTGTTTCCAGATCGAATTAGAATTTAGAAGAGTTGATTTTTGTGGAGGGAGGAAAACCGGAGAACTCGGAGAAAAACCCTCGGAACAGGAACGAGAACTAACAACAAACTCAGCCCATATGTGACGCCGGGTCCGGGAATCGAACCCAGGCCACATTGGTCCAATAGTCCCATATAACCCTACAAGAAATCTTAGGTCAGCTGGCAAACATTTGTTGGAAGTACCGAATGTGTGCCTGATGAAGAACTCTGGGGACAGGGCCTTTTCGGTCGCTGCCCCAAAGCACTGGAATGAAATTCCCTTTGACATTAAATTAAGTCGATCAGTTGATGTTTTTAAATCCAGATTGAAAACTTACGTTTTTAGACTTTCTTTCGGTTGACTTTTTGTTTTAGTGCTATTGTTAGTTAGATACTTTTTAGATTGTAAAGCGATATAGAGCTTTTGTATATACCGCTATAGAAATAAAGTTATTATTATTATTATTATTATTAGTGAGAGGCGAGCGCTCTCACCACTGCACCATCCCTGCTCCCTTAAGCCACTCGATGTAGTTCTCCTCCCGTCTGTACAGCATCCTGGTCCATCAGGGGTGGAGGGAGAGAAGAAAAACGCGATGCAATCACCCCGGCCAGGGCTCGAAATCGGATCACATGATCCGGAGAACAGAGCGCAACTAATATAATATAAAAGATGATGATGACGAATTTGCACAATAGCGAAAAGCAAAGTGAACTTCGTACAAAATAAAACAATGCTTTTGGACCCGAATTTTAGCAGTTAAAGGTTTCATTCAGTTTGTACATAGTTCTGGCCAACGCAAGAACGAATCAAAATTACGTAACAAGGCTACCTTAAGTATACTAACGTTTGCACGTGTCCTTGCATACTTTTTCCAGTTCGTCTACCCTGTCTTCCAGCATTCTTATCTTCTGCCATACTTTTGTAGCAAGGACAGGTTTTCCGTCTTCCATCAAGAAAAACAGTACCAGGCAGGTCATAACAGCAATCCTCCATTGATTGGCCATTTCTGTGGAATAAATTTGTAGTTCCACTCATCGCACATGGTTGTGAGCTAAAACAATCTTGTGAGAAGGTTTCGGGTGGGTTTATTTCCGGGGGGAGAAAGAAACCTTCGCCAAAAAGAAATCAGCAAAGGCGTACTACTTCTAACTTCTTACGTAGGGATGATTGTTTTGTTTTTTCTGTAATAATGGAGAAAACCAGTTAAGTGATGTATGAAAGGAAAAGAGGGGGTCACTGACCATTTAAGAGAGTAAACTGCTGGCGAAGTAAACGCAACCGGTCAACCGGTACTAAGCCCTATGCTTGCTTATATTTTTTTTCCTTGTCGCCCGCGCTTGATGTATGACGTAGCTACATAAATGGCGCAGCAGTAAGCCGGGATGCGCAGTAAGGATGCGCAGTAACTATGGGCTCGAATGTCCTTAAGCTGATAATAAAAGACACTTGTAAAAGCGAAATTGAAGGTACAAATCAGGAAACAAATGTGCGGAGAACAGAGGGCATTGTATGAGCATCCTCATCATGGCAAATAACAGAAGTACACAAATAAAGCCCTGATAAAAATGTAGCCCGTTTAAGAGATGCACAGCATGTCGGCCATCAGTGTTAAGTATTATTTGAATGAATCTTCATTAGTACTACTATCTTCGCTAAATTTAAGACAAACGGTAAAATGGTTCAGGGATGTCAACCAATTGTTCAATTAATATAAATCTGGCCCAATAATCCTTTTTCGACTGGGCGGTTTGTAGTCCCATTTCAGACCAATTTTCAAATAGTTGTATGCACATGAATAAATCATTTTTACATGGATAATAGAACAATTCTCTAGAGAAGATCCGCACGTGGAACCGGCAGCATTCTCGTATGAGGTCCTTTGCATTAAACTGTCCTGTAATTGGAAAACAAACGGTTCAAGCGAAAAAGATCTATTGTGTAATTTTGTTTTGTTTTTGAGATAATTACACAATGCGTTTAGTCACATTGAACAATCCGAAGTTTTCAGTTATCTCACGCGCTAAGAAAATTAAACTTTTATTCAAACAAATTACGATTGTAATTTTTTTTCTAATTTATCTTTTGTCAGCAAGTCGTCACCAAAGATAGTTTAAATTAATAAAGTTTGACGGCCTGTTTCCCCAAACAGGAAGAAGGAAAATTAAGATAAGATGATAGCCGTTTTAAGATGTGCAACTACAAATGTTCCATAAAAAGGTTGGTTATAAACGACTGCGTTAACCCAGGAGCCCATCACTAGGAGCCTGCAACTACCCCATATTCCTGTCACGGCGTTTTCACAGGCCAATCTATTTTTAGTTTGAATTTTTCTCGAATTCAGATCTCCACAAGAACCTCAGCGACCAATTACAATCACAAGCACGGACTAATGTTGACATTTGGACATAATGTCGACAGGTTCGCGTGAGGCCGCATCGTTTTATCCTTATCGAAGCGTGCTCATGTAGACAGGAACTGGCCTATTTCGCGGGAAAAATATCTAACAATAGACTGGTCTGTTAAAATACCGTTGCATTTTGGGAGTTGCAGGCTCCTAGGAATGGGCTACTAGTTAACCAGTATAAGACATTGTTGATATCTCAATGCATTTTGTCTCGAAAAAATGTTTTTCGTATATGGTAAACTTGGTAGTTTGGTCTCGGTATGGGTATTATTTCGGCTTGGCTTTTGGCAGCGAGCGGCACAGTACACAAGGAATAACAACCTGGCACTCTAAATCACAATTAACCCTGAATCAGTGCTCCACCATGCACTACGGTTTTCAAGGTAACCGCGTTCACCTGCTTTCACCTTGCGTTTAAAGTAGCATTTTTTAAAGCAGAGTGCTTGTAATGTGCCTTGTTCGCCAGAAATAAAAGTATAAACATGTAGTCATCACGAGTGGTTTATAGAGAGCTGACCCTAGCACAGAGAAGTTATTTCTTCCTACCTTTATGTCAATGTTATTTCCAGAGATGGTGTCCTTCTGATCAAAACCTGCATTGAATGATATTTGTATTTCAGTGTAAGGGACTTAATATTTTTTTTAAAACTGAAGCTGTTACTTACCTAACTTTCTCCTAGAGCCAAACTGCTTGACGTGTAAAGAGGACTTTGATTATAACAAGCTGAGGGAGGAGCAAAATGTTGAAACGTGTCTCCTTCCATTGTTCCTTAATGACATTTCGAGCTGATTTATCACCTTGATACGGTCACTCCTGAATTAAATATAGAGAATTGCTACTGTTATTAATTTCCTAAGACGAGCTATTTTTCTTGTTCTTTGTAAAAATGTAGTCTGGTGAATACTGAAGCAATGCAGTGCGGAGAAACTTCGTCTCTAAACTGTTAACCTTTTGACTCCGATGAACTATATGGATCATCGGATAACGAAATTCAAGAGTTTTCATTGGCTTTAGCCATTATGGTATATGACCCATTATATCATGCTTTACAAACATGGTAATCATCCGCGTGTTTTTTTGAAACTTGTTTATTTGTTTTTTTTTTTTAAATATATTTTAAGTGTGTTTTAAATAAAGCAATTATTCCCCTCGTGCTTGTTGGATATGAGATGATTATAACCAACTCGGTGCTACGTGCCTCGTAGGCTATGTAACATCTCATATCTAACACGCGTTCGTATAATAACTGTTAAGTACTGATAACAATAAGCTATTACCTCACGCTAAGAGATTGAAAATTTGCTTAAGGCTGGTATTCCGCCACACGCTACATAGGAAGCCGGATACAGTCCCATGTTAACAACAGAGCTTGTCAGCTTGGACGGTTTGTTGCTCCATTTCAGACCATGTGATGATACTTGTTTGAATTCTTGCTTTCAAATTTTTAAATGGTTGCGTGTATATGAATGATTGATTTTTAAATGGATTAAGAAAAGAACGATTCTCTAAAGAATATCACGTGGATGGTTATGAGAAAACAAACCAGCCAGTGTACAGCGCCCTTTTGAACATTTACCAGCAAAAAGTGCTATTTACCAGCACCTTACTGCGTTGCAATTGTTGCGAAAGCAAACCTTTAGAAACCGGCGAGATCGTATTTAAAAAGGCCAATAATAATTATTTTAGCGCAATTTCACTGTGTGAACAATATCGTCCACCAAAGATTATGCTGTTTCCTTTTAAAATGTTTGTAATAATTTAAATGTAAAAATACAAAATGGTTCAGGAAGATAAACCAAATTGTTTGTGCCAATTTTGTGATTTTCTTCGGTTTTTGAGCTAATGGCACATTAAAAAAGATATGGAAAAAGAAAACATTTTGTAAGAAAATAAACGCAATAACATGACTTTTGGGTGTCATGTTGTCGCCATTAGCAAATGCAGATTAGATGATCGTACAGGGGGGTCTTTGGCGCGGTACACGAACCGAAAAAGATAGGAAATCACGGATCACGGATATAAAAATTTCGTTTTCCCGAATCACGAAAATAACCAAGTAATGTACTCCTTTTAGTTTTTTTAACAAGTTGCTCAAGTTTACCTTAGAAAAAGTGTTTAAAGAAAGCAAAATAGTGAAAAGCTAAGGCTAAGGCTCCATAGTACAAATCGCATACCTAAATCACTCTTGACAGATGGCTTTAACTATTCGGAGGTCTTTCGTCTCAGAATTATGTAGAATAGTGTGGTAAAATCACGAATATCGGTTAATAGTTCAAGTTCTTCACGGGTCACACCAAACCTTTAGGTCACGGATCACGAAGAATAATTTCTTAAATTCACATTTCACGGAAAATAAAATTAGCTAATCACGCATCACGAGAATACTCCTGTACGACCCTGAGATTAATATTAAAGTCATTCAGTTTAGATAGATATTAGTTTACGTGTTAAGGAGTCAAGAAAATTGTGAAGAATAATGTCAAGAACAATGTCAGCTAACTAAACACTTTTGCCGCATAGAATCCGCTTGCGTGTTTAAGTTTGGTCTAGCTAGTGTATATCTGAACTGAACGACATAAATCTGCATTGATAATGGCGACAGGATGATGCCAAAACGTCATGCCATAGCGTTTACTTTCCTTTTATAATGGCACATTACCGCAAGTTTAACCACATTGAACAAAGTTATCAGTTATTTCACGCTCATAAGATTAAACATATACTTAAACAAAATTAAGGCTTGTGGTTAAGCTTGGCTACAGTAAGTCGTATCGCTTGGACCTGTTGAAATTGATAACAGGCCAACATATATAAATTTAATCTAACTATCACTTTTATGAAACTTTTAAAACTATGACTACTGGGGCACTGTTTAACTCCAAACGGTGCTTTAACACCATTTCGGGCCTGTTACCACGGAAACGTGGCGATATCAGAGAAACGTGGCTCCTTATGTTTGGTGTGTCTGTAATTAGATGGAAAAGACATATTACTTGAAGCATTACAGGTTCACAGTTGTAAACGGAGAAAGTAAGTTAGCAAACTTGTTGGATTTTCTCAGCCATTACTAGTAAGAGTCTACTGAAATACTGCTACCTCCCAAAGCTTTTAATTCTCATTAAATAACTCTTGCACGCCTGGCGTGCCTATGTTTTTGGCTCAACTTTACACAAATTTGGTAGTATTTTTATCTTTTTTTATGATATGATAAACATCGCCAATGTGAGCAATTGACCTCCTTGTGTGCCTATGTTTTGTTCGATCCCGTTCGGTCCGTGGATTGCTTGAAAGTAACGGTCATGGGTGCCTATTTTCAATGGATGATGTTTTCAAGCAAGACCTTTGAAAAATTGCTTCAGATGTGTGACGCCTCGCACGTTTTAGCGGCTGCTAACAGATCGTCGGCAGATCGAAATTAAATCGAGAAAGTTTGAAAGTTACGTGACACAGCCAAAACTTGAGATAACCAGGTTTCAAGTTTTACGTTTTTGTTCCCGAATTCTGTATTAGATCAATTGGAATAGTTTGAACGGTGTAAAAATATTTTTTTGGAAGCCAACAACATCAATTTGACTTTTAACCGTTTCAAATGTTTTTCAAAGTTTTCCTGGGGCTCTCTTAAAAAAATAATTTACACTTCCATAGATCAATTTATCATGCCAGATAGGCGATTTTCGATACATTAAAATTCTTACAAGCTCCGAGGCTTGGGAGAATAAATCAAAAGAAATCGTATCAATCTCAAGGGATGAAGAATTATTTTCCTTTTTTTGTCCCCCAAGCTCCGTAGCCCAGATATAAATTTAAACATAAAAAATGGCTTAAAAATGGGATGTTTCATAAAAATCCGAACATTCTCGTGAAAATACGAGACACCAAACTTGCCAAATTACAAAAAAAGTACGCCTGGGGACAAGCATCTATCTTTGGTAAGAATATCGTTATAAATACTTGCATAGGATTCCTAATATGAAACTTTGCATAATTACAAAATTCAGCATGATAAATCGAGAAGCGAGGTTTACTTTAGCATGTCCGCGAAGATAACCAGAGACTGTGTCAACTCAAGATTAGAACTGATATGTAGTTTAAAAGACAACCTTACCTACTCTTACCAACTCAAACTAATGCCGTATTTCTCAAGAGGCAAACTACCGGTGTCTAATCGCAACAATTTAAGACGGAATCTACCAGAAGTTCGAGTAACAAGTGGAAAAAAATCTAGTACCAAGATTATTTGTACCATATTGCAAACTTCTGTGTGACTGTTTTAAATATCTTCTCAACAGAAATCACTTCTAGCAACACCAGACGTTGAAAACGAATGTTGAACTTCGTATTAAACACCTGAAAGCACTGGTGAAATGAAACTGATGATGAAATTTTTCCTGTGTTTGCACACGTTCTCTGAACTTTGAAATTTATTTTCTCTCGTTTCCATGGGATATTGTTTTCGGTGTAACTGCAGGGAATTACGTATGTATTAAACTTTAAGAAAATGTAAAAATGACTGTAAAGTACTTAAAATTATTCTGGTACTGATATTTGTACACTAAAACCTAAAATTGCTTGATTTTATATCGGATTTCGTCTTAATCTTCTCTCACAAAATAGCAGGAAGGTCAATGAAGTTTACAGTCAGTTTATTTTCCCATATTTTAAAGAACTTACAAGCATCAAGCGCTTAATTTCAATGGTGTAACAGATAGCGCTTCCCTAATTAAGCCTAACTTTCTAAAATTACTTCAACAATATCTGTATCAATTCCCTATGCGGCTCTGTGATCATATTTCGGAACCGGCTGAATATAACGAAATTCAGTTTTGCCTCAGGCGCAGGCGATGTCACCTTTCAGATCATCAAAGTTGATGTGACCCCAAATACCAGAGCTGTTGTCGACCAGTCTCATCTGTGCCTTTTGACCGTAGAACTCTATGACATCCCAGGTCACTCTTTCCATTGTCTCAGTGCATTTACCAGTCA
>CM042758.1:13098957-13103271 GCA_022496165.2 Catalaphyllia jardinei | reverse complement strand
GGAACGTTATGTATCTGCCTGTTATTTTGAAGAATGGCGAGGTGAGATTTCCTATGGGTCCGTCTCCTTGCACTTCTCCTGGCGAATCATCCGGAGTAGGCCGATCTTCGGCTCCTCCAATCCAATAGTCACCTTGTTGATTAGCAGGCTGTCCTCTGTCACGCTCTGAAGGGTTATCACCATAGGTCGGCTGGTTATCAAACACTGCACCAGTCTTAACCCAATCGCCGAGTGTTCCATCTTCAAAGTCGAACTTGCAAGCTTAAAAAAAAAACAACAACAAAAAACCAAAGACAGGAGAATGTTGATGTTCCTATGTATACTTATGTATGTTCGAATCCCGTTGAAGCCCTGATTTTTTTCAGGCTTCTTCTTTCCAATTGCTTAAATTGGAAAATTTACTGCGAGGATCATACTTCACTTGCATCTATAACCGCAGTTCAAATATGAATTATTTCATATATATATCATATGTATACTTTGTTTCGAAATTGCTACAGTTCTGTCATTGTAGAAGTTAAATTTTACGATAACTGTCTTCTACCATTTTTCTGTTAGTCACCCTGTTCAATTCTCGTTAGTTGCTGTATATATACTTAGTTCTGCTGTTTGTAGTATGGAATCTTTTATAGATTATAGGATTACTTACATTAAAAGGGAACTTTATGAGTACGGAGATGTTGAAAGTCAAAACCCAAACGATATATCGTTCATTGACAAAAAATATTTTTGAAAGCAGTCTTGCAAAAGAGTGTCCCAATACGCTAAAAGATTCCTTTTAAGTATACTTACGTTTGCACTTGTCCATACACGTTTCTTCCAGTGTCTTTACCTTCTCTTCCAGCCTTGCTATCCTCCTTCGTAATTTTCCAGCAGGAGCAGCAAATTCGCCGTTTGTGATCATGATAAAGAGCAACAGGTAAGACAGAACAGCAATCCTCCGTTGACTGGCCATTTCTGTGAAATGAAGTTTTGTTCGGACAAGTATTCTTTACACACATGGAGATTAAACTAAAATAGAGTTTTTGGGGGCTGTTCATCCAGCATATCTAACCGTTTGCAAGCAAATTGCTTTAGGAGGAAAGGGTTAGGTTTAATTTAAACGGGTGCGTTAAACATATGGGAGTCTACATTAAGCCACATTGTTAAAGAGTGTTCAACGCACCTTCAATTGGTGTCTGGTGTTATCCAAGTTGTTCTCGAGGAAAACATAACCTTCCACTGATCGTGAAAGAAAACCCCTCGGCTGGAGTCTTTGTACAATCATTGTAAGTTTTTAGTGGAAAAGCTAGCAAGAGCAAGAGACAAGTTTGCAGATAAATTTAGGCAACTTCCAAGACTGTTCAATTCCTTCAAGGTTACATTAGCCAACAGTGGAAGAAATGTCTAGTCTAATTTCTCTATTCTATTTATTGGCCTAAGTGAGAAATGAGTAGTGAGGCGTTTTAATCTGTACCCTGACTGATATACATTTGACCTAATCGTGGTGCAACGTAAGCCACTTACACTTAAAAGCATCCCTTCCCTTTTATTTCCTATAAAGCACATTTTTTCTTGAAGCCAATATATGCTTCAACTTGGATAGTAAGTGTAAAGCGTCAAAAGTAATGTAAATTTTTAAAATCTTGCTATTTAATGGCTCTTAAACAGTGTAACACTGGGTATTTGAATACATGAGAAAATAAACGAGTGTCTGCATGGCTATCTGACGTGGCAATGAAGTTCGATGCAGAATCAAGCTTCTCAAAGCTGGCCCATTTTGTTGATCATTGATCGATGTGTAAAACAATGGAATAAACTTTTGTATAATTGAACAACGTTTTGAACTCAAATTTAAGCAAATTTCGCTGTTTGATTTAAGTTAAGTTTGACATGCATATACAGTAACAAAGCTGTTTGCAACACTAAAGGCTGTCTCGCTCCGTGGAAAATTAGATATTTTTCTGCACATGTATTGCAGTGTCCTCCATTTTAAAAATAGCGTTAATATTTTTCCATTTAGCGTGGCTAGCTGCTACATAGTTTACCTTTTGGTTACTTCCTCTCTGAATTAACTGAACCGAAGAAGAAAGAAGAATTTCCCGTTTTACAAACGTGTTTATCGATAAGCAGTGTTACGTGTAATATGTGTATGGATTTTCCAATTCAGTGAGATGTATGTTTACAAAGTTAATGGCAATATTTTTCTGATAGTACAGCGCTATCGTAGCAACATATCCAAAGTAATGACAGAGAAAAAGAAATTGACTGTGGAAGGAAACACGTGGGCCGAAATGTTTACGCAATTATTTAATTTTCTAACGCACAATCTGGTTTCATTTTTCTTTCGCTCAAGCTCGATGCATTTATTGGCCCAAGGGATAACAGCGAAGTCACGATGAGACGCTCGTGAATAAGTACCTTGCATGAAAGCCCTTCAAGGGTTTTCATGCGTTGACTGACATGCAATTGAGCTAAACCTGATGTAAAGTAAGTCGTTCAAACTTTAAAGCATACAATGTATCTCTCCTTTTGTTTCCCAGAAAGCACATTTTCCTTACTGCTAGCAAGAATATATCTGTTTCAACTTAGAAAGTAAGTGTAAAGAGTCAAAAAGCCTGTAATATTTTTAAATACATTTGATAAATAATGTCTTTTTAAGTCTCAACCATGCAACCCTCATAGCTATTTAAAAGCTTGTGAAAGTAAAGGAGTGGTGCAAAGAGTAAAGCTTCTGAAAGTTGACCATTTTGTTAATTATTATTACGCACAACAATATAGCGAAATTTGTATATAATGGAACAACGTTTTGGACACAAATCGTCAGGGGGTACAATGTAAATCATTGGGTAGAGGGGCGCCCGCTGGGACACTGAAACCTTACCCTATAATAGAGACCATAATCAGCTTGATTTTGCAACCCTATTTAGACTAGGCACCACAATCCCGTACTCTATGTATCCCAGACTAGCTATTTTTAATGTAGATTAGATTATTTACACACTGATTACCTTTGCAGTAAGTTATACTCTCCGGGCATACGGCTGGTGCGCGGGAAATTCGAATTGACCAGTCAGGATTCATCAGGTGGGAAAAATTTTAGTGTCCTCACGTTAATGTAAGTTGACAGGAAAAGCATTGAAATCAAGCACCTTTTCTCATTGGAGATTGCATTAAATATTCACTAAAGGGAATTTACAATTCTCAAAACCATATCACATTGTAAAAACTAAAAAATATGAAACATCTTTTGTCTCCAAGCTTCTAATTTGTGCCAAAAATAGTAGTACCTAGAGGAAAAAAGCCAAAGCAACTTTAGCATTGTCTTCATTTTAGCTAGCGGCAAAGAAAAAGCCACCCTATGCAAGGCCTATCCTAGAAGAAAACTGTCTGATTTTAATACCTTATACCAGACTAAACTGCCTGAGAACGAGACCCCTCAGTAACCCCAAACCTAGCCCTTTACAGCGAAACATATTCAAAGAGTTTATATATTACGCTTTTGTCAAATAGCCCTTTTCACGGTTAGTTTTTCTCACTAGCATTACAATGTAATCCAACGTGTAGATGCGAGGAAATTTCGGGCTAGAACTACTAAATAGCCCGAAATTGCTTCGCATGCATGCTAGATTTTATTTTAAAATGCAAATTAGCAACGTTAACCGTGAAAAGGGCTATTACATTGATTTAAATGTACAGCCAAAGCCGTTTACATTTCGTTGGGTGGAAAATTGTATTTTTTTTCCTGTATCTGTACTGCATTTCCTTCATAAAAGTGTTAACGTTTGCCATTTAGCGTGGCTGGGCTGTTGGACAGTTTACCTTTTTGAATACTTCTTATCTGAATGATGTGAACACGAGGTCGGAAGAACATCCCGTTTTACAAAAGCGTTTGTCGATGAGCCGTGTTCCGTGTGATATATGTATGCACTTTTCACTTACATGACGTGTATTGGTTACCTGGTTAATGGCTATTTGTCTGATAGGACGGCGCTATCGTAGCAACACATCCAAGACATTGACAGAGAAGAAGAATAATGCAGAGTTCTTCACTCCTTCAGAAATGAAACTAGTTTAAAAAACTCTACCTTTGGAGTTATCGCCGACACATTTTGACATGATAGCGATGAATTAATTAAATTTGTATTTATTACTTTTTAAAATTGATTTCAACTAATGGAAAAAAGGTTTAATTTTGCATGCTACACGTGTTATACAATTATAATTCTAATTAAATCAAGCTCAATATGATTCTTGTTTTCTCTTTAACAAATAATGAAGCCTCGGCTCTCCTGTTAGTCTAACTGTTCTGTTGTTAAACACAGGAAGCCGAAG
>CM042758.1:13078957-13086457 GCA_022496165.2 Catalaphyllia jardinei | reverse complement strand
TATTTTCTAAAACTGAAATTGGTCGCAAAGCCATCATTATATATTTTTGTGTCCTTGAGATCTAGATTCTTTGACCAATCATGTTGCTTTTTCTAATCCGCACCCTCGTATCAAATTACAAACCTCATATGTATAAACACGTAACTGATATTGACTTCTTAATTATTTTTTACCGTTGGGCAGTTTGTACCGGACTTATTGCGAGAACTCGAGGTTTTGAGGTAAGATTTTTCCCGTCGCCTCGCACCCTTACCTCGACCTTGATTCCTCTGGATACTACAAAAACCTCATCCAATAATTGTTTATTGTTATGCCTTATGGTTTTCAATGCCTAAATGAGACAGTTGAGGGTTTTCGATTTTCTGCTCAGAAATGTTCATTGAGTCATTGCAGGACCATGTGGATTCATACGGTTGAACATTTTCCTGTATGTTTATTTCACTCCCTGTGTTCATTCCTAGAACGTTAAGTTGAAATCTGAGCTAAACGCTTTTTACAGACGGAGAACCTTTATTTCACCCCCGTTCGCTTTAGTGATGTAAACAATAAAATAACACTTTTTGCCTTTCTCAGGATGAAAATCGGCTTAGAAGTTGGCTAAAAATACCTCAGTGAAGTCGTTTCGGGTGCTTCGTCGGGTTCGGGACAGCGGCAGCAAATGAAACATACTCTAGAGTCTTATTTTTAAAAGAAATGTGGTTTCTCATCGACTTCGCCGTTACGCACAGCATGAACCAAACTTGAAAGTATTGTTTTGTAAAATTAACAGTAAGTATAAGTAATCATACCGTTCCGAGTTCAATTTGCAATTAATTTGCACGAGCGTGTTTTTCAAAAGGCTGAAGTTGCACGAGCCACTTCGGCTCACGTACTCATTAATAATATAAACATGAAAAAAAAAAGAGTTTTTCAAAGTATCCGCGCAAAGTACACTTAAGTCACTTAGTTTGCGAAAGAGAGATAAGGTATAGAGAAAAACACGGTGTTAACGTAAGTTCTCGTAGTCTAAGGCAATATGCAATATGCAATAGAGATGACAGTCGTTTAATATTTTATGGCACTTAGTGGGAGAAAAGAGATTCTTATAGTCACCCGTGACACTGTTCAATTCCTTGAAAGTTATAACAGCGGCTAACAGGACTAAATAAAAGTTTAGAATGCGTGTTTCTCTCGCTCCAGCTCGATGCATTTATCAGTTGGCCCAGAAACGAGTATTTTTGGCCTAACAAATTAATAGCAAAGTCATGGTGCAAGCAGACAATTAACTCACGTGAAATCCTGTTATTGGTTTTCAAACAAGGACTGATTTACGTTTGACCTAAACCTGCGGCGTAAAGAAGGTCGTTCACACTTAAAAGGATATCTTTCCGTTTTATTGGTAGAGAGCACATTGTATATTACTGTTTGTACGCCATGATATCTTTCAACTTGCAATGTATACTTTAAAGTGAAGTGATCAAGGGCGGTCTATGAAGAGCTAAAACTAACATAAAGAAATTCCTTCCTCCTACCTTGGTTATTTCTGAAGCAAGTATATCAATGTTTATTCCAAAGATAATGTCTTCGTGGCCAAAACCTGCACAGAATAAATTTGTATTTCAGTTTTAAAGCAATTTATTTATTTTTTTTAAATGCTAGGCCTGGAGCTGTTCCTTACCTGACCTTGCCCGACAACAAAACTGCCTGACTGCTATGAGGACTTTGATTATAACAAGTTGAGAATGTTATTGCAGATGAGTGGCTCTTTGTATTGTTCTTTAACGATATTTTCCGAAGTCCATGGCAATAATCACGTCAGATTTAAATGTTAAGCACTTTTCTTTTATATTTTCCGTTTCCTAGGTAGGGCTAGTTTTTGTCAAAGAAAACCTTGAATTGTTCGTTGTATATTATCGTTTCGTGATTTGAACTCGAGATTTCAAAGTAAGATATTTTCCAAGGCCTCGTACAATACAAAAAAACGTTATTAGAGCATCCTTGACATATGTCTTGGAGAACGTGCGAGAGAACGTCTTGGAGAACGTTGCTATATTCGTGATTGATGAGCTGTAAGCATTTAGCGTAACTAAGAAAAACACTTAAATTAACCGTCATAGCAACCTTGATTCCTTTCAGTAACAAACTCCAAGAGCGGTCAGATATGCCAAAAAACAATTGATCAATTTACATATACGAATACAGGATCCTTTCCCTTTACATAAGGAAAGCGTAGAACTATATTTCTGTATATGCTCTAACTAACTGGGGTTTACTTGACTGGACTCGTACTAAATTAATTAAAAAACTAATGCAGTTAGTTTTGTCCATCACTGTTGTTATTTTTCTGTTTGATGATCTGTAATTATTTAGCGTAGCTAAGGATAAGCACTTAAATAAGCAGTCATAACAAGCCTTCATTCCTTCCAGTGACAAACTCCAAGAGCGGTCAGATATGTCAAAACAATTTATCAATTTACATACACGAATTCAGGATTGGTGTGAAGTATATATGAAATAATTCATATTTGAACTGCGGTTGTGGATAAAAGTGAAGAATGATCATCGCAGTTAATTTTCCAATTTATGCAATTGGAAAGAAGAAGCCTGAAAAAATGAGGGCTTCAATGGGATTCGAACCCGTGACCTCCGCAACACCGGTGCGATGCTCTACCAACTGAGCTATGAAGCCACACATTGGAGGTCACGGGTTCGAATCCCGTTGAAGCGCTGACTTTATTTCATATATACTTCACACCATTTCACTCCTCACGGGAGATATGTACTCAATAAATTGACCTCGCTCCCAATGTGTGGCTTCATAACTCAGTTGGTAGAGCATCGCACCGGTATCGCGGAGGTCACGGATTCGAATCCCGTTGAAGCTCTGATTTTTTCAGGCTTCGGTCTTTCCAATTGCATAAATTGGAAAATTTACTGCATTGATCATTCTTCACTGTCGAATACAGGATTGCTGTATTTACTAGGATTGACTTGACTGGACTCGTACTAAATGACAAAACTTATATGCATTGACACCTATCTTATATATACTTAGACCTAATATTTTTTTTACATTTATTGTTGTTACTGAACTCAAAGTACCAAAACAATAACTAATCCTTGACTCAAGTGTTAGGGTACATGGGATTTATTTTGTTCATAACCGTTGCTATTTTCATGATTGATGGACTGTAACGAAAGGTGTAGTGTAGCTAAGGAAAAAAAACTTAATTGTGTTGTGAAGTCGCTTTTCAAAGTTGTTTATTCCTAATGAGGCAGTTGCAAATTTCACTGACGTCATTGCACGATCTTGCGGTCTCTTACGGCTGAACTTTTTCCTGTTTACTTTTCTTGCTGCATTTCTAAAAACTTGAGTTGAAGATAAAAGGAATTTTTTAAGCCCTCAAAAATATTTGAACTAAAAGCAATTTTACAGACAGATTCCTCTTTTCACACCACAGTTGGCTTTAAGATGGTATTTTAACTTGATGTAGCCAATAAAAATAGTTTGTGACCTTTTCAAGATACAAGTCGGTTTCCAAGTTGGCCCTAAAATACCTCAGTGAAGTAACTACGGGTGCTGTCTTGGACCCGGGGCAACAACCGCAAATGAAACAAGTTAAGAGTTTTATTTTGTAAAAAAAAGGAGTTGCCCATCGAGTTCGCCATTACGCGCAAAATGAATCAAATTGCTTACAAACCCTTATTATATATTTGTGTGAAAAGAAAACACACGGCGGTAACAAACATTACCAGTAGACAACGCATGGTCTAATTTGTAACCGCCGTGTGTTTTCTTTTCCTGCTAAAGTTGAAATGGCCGAAGAACAAGAATATTTATGATATTTGTGTCCTTGAGATTCTTTGAAAATCACGTTGCTATTTGTACCCGCACCCTCGGATCAAATTACAATCCCCATATGTATAAAGTGACTTACCTGATACTGACTTCCTAATCATTTTTGTCAGTTGGGGTTTTCACCGGATTCACAGCAAGAACTTGAGTTTTCGAAAGACGATATTTCCCGGGACCTCGAACATCAAAACATTAAAAATATTATTATGGCATTCTTGGCTCATGTCCTGGAGCAGGACCAATACGTTCTGTCGTTTTGTCCGTTAACTTTATATTTTCGCGGTCGATAAGCTGTAACTGCTTGACAAAGACCCTTGACTTAACAGTCATAGCAACCTTGATTCCTTTCACCGACAAACTTCAAGAGCAGTCAGATATGTCAAAACAATTTATTAATTTGCCAAAATAGCATAGCGGGGTTTGTCCTTTCTCTTTCCCTTACTAAGATATTTCCCGTAACCTTGAAAATCACGTAAAAATGTAACATTTTTACAAAGACTTCTTTAGCTCTTGTGCTGAAGAACGTGCGATTAAGTTTCTATTCTTCGTGACTGATGAGCTGCAACGACCCAGCGTAGCTAGAAAAAGAGACTTAAATCAACAGTCAAAGCAACCTTGACTCTTTTCGCTAACAAACTACCCAGAGCTGTCAGATATCAGATCAAAACAATTTATCAATTTATATAAATTTTCCCTTTACAAAAATAGTGTAGAACTATATTTATGTTCTGACCAGCTGAGATGTATGTTCTCTGTTGTTCAATTTATATACAGTAAGTTGGTCAAAGAGCCTGTATACAACAGTGTTATCCGTCGTTTTTTGCAAAGCTGTCTCTGACTCCATGTTTATTATGCCTTATGCTTTCTGATGCCTAAATGAGACAGTTAAGGGTTTCTTGCTCAGAAATTTCATTGTGTCATTGCAGGACCATGTGGTTTCATACGGCTGAACATTTTCCTGCATGTTTATTTCACTCGCTGGATTCTTAAAAAGTCGACTGGAGTTGAAGCTTAAAGGGATTTTTGAAGCCTTCAAGAATTTCTGAGCTAAATGCCATTTTACAGACAGAAAACCTTTATTTCACGGCAGATCGCTTTAGTAGGCTGTGTTAACCTGGATTAGTCAAAGTAACACTTTTTGTTTTTATTTTCAGGATGAAAATCGGCTAAAAAGTTGGGCCAAAATACCTCAGTGTAGTAGTTACGGGTTCTTCCTCGGGTTTGCGACAGCAGCCGCAAATCAGAAACACACTTGAGAGCTTTATTTTGTAAAAGAAATGTGGTTTCTCATCGATTTCGCCGTTAGACACAAATTGAACCAAACTTGAAAGTGTTATTTTGTAAAATTAACAGTAAGTATAAGTAAGCATACGGTCCTGAGTTCAACTTGCAATTAAATTACACGAGTGAGTTTTTCAAAAGGCTGAAATTGCACCAGCCGCTTCGGCTCACACACTTATTAATAATATAAACATGAAGAAATTCCCGTGGAGGAAGTCTCATTCAAGAGGAGTTTTCAAAAATTTCCGAACAAAGTTTTCGTCATCATTTTAGCCGGTATCATTGGCTTAGAAAATGTCCTGTTGTCTTTCAGACAATCATTATCCACAGCTGTTACACTTGAACTTCCCTGCTCTCAGCCAATCAACCGAGTATTGTTTTCATCTATATCACTGATAATAATTGGTCACAGAATATTCATTACATCAGTGTGTCGTCGGTGAGATTCTTTGAACAACCATGTTTCTTTTTGCTAATGGATGTGACGTAACATCCATGAGCTTAGTGGGCAGTCCAATCAGTTTTATGGCACTCACTCACTCACTCACTCACTCACTCGATTCTGATTAATTTATTCATTAAAGTTGAATTAAACCCTTTTTCACCTACCTCCCCCGCTAAGTATTGTTTCTGTCCCAAGCATTTCTTAGCGTATGTTTGGCTTGTTTATCAGGGTACTAGAGAGGGGTAAATTTTTGTGCAACAAGATGGCGGAACTTGTCACGGAGGTCGAAGATGGTTTTTCGTTCGATCTGTATACAGGAATTTCTTCGTGGGTTGAAAATCGCGAAGTTGTTATGCTAAGGAATACTAGCTGCTATAAATCGACGTCACAATCCGAAAAGCCCGGGTAAAAGCGACGTGAATGGAAATCTTAAAAGCTACGATGTCTATGAACAGCAGTCCGGAGGAGATATGAAATGAATGAATGTCACCTGGAAGCCAAGGTATCGTTTTTTTTCTTTAAAAAATATGCTATAAGAGCACTTTTGAGTACTAGCAATATAGATTCTTTCGCTCGGAAACTGCTCGATTCCGAAAATAGTAGCACATGGTTTCTAATCGTTCGCCATTTCGTGCCATTGTTAGGTGTTGTTTTAAGGAGTTGACTTCTTTCTGTTCAGTTGGCAATTTATATTATGGATGGATGGATGACCTTTATTTAAACACGATAAGAATTAAAGCTACAAGCATGTGGGGTTGGTGTTATGGGTGTTATGGATGTCGTTTGTTCTGAAAATGCTGATAACAAGTCTCTCGTATAGTTTAGAACAAAAAGCATTATGGCAACCCTCGACTGGCCGGGGTAATTCTAATGTGAACGGCAAATGAATGTACAAACTTAATAGTTAGTTTTAACTCAACCAATTCCAAATATGTCATTGGTATCTATCGCTCAAAATCTGAAGTTACAATTTGAAAGTTAATTGATACTTTAACTCATCTGAGGTTACAACAACTCGGTATTAACAGAACTTACAGTTCTAACTCTACTGCTTGGAAATTTCAAATCCAGAACAAAAGCCTCTACATAACAAAATATCTTATAACTGACAAAGGATACAATGATTTACCAGTATACTGCTGTATGAAAGCCTTTTACGGACAAAATATCAAATTTGCATAGATTGTTGTTATGTTGCATATATGAATGCTTTGCGCAATAAATCAGTAAGCAGACACGTTCGTTATAAACTAAAACTAAAAGATGTCCGACGCAATTAAAAGTTGTTTGGTAAAACTAAAGGATGTTCAAATTTGTTAAAAGATGTCCGATACAAGTAAAAGATGTTTGATTTGATGTTTGATGTTTGATGATCTTCCGTGTAAACAAAATGGCATCTGCTGGAGCTGTAATTTGGCTTCCAGGTAGAGAAACGTTTTTCACGGAATTAAGTACAATAATTGCGAGAGCACAGCAACAACGAAACGCTACAGCTACTCAGTTCGATTCTTCAGAGTTCTTTGTTCGCAGACTGGAAAAACACGAACGAACTTTAAGTGTTCTAACAGAAAAATCATACGCACAAGAAATTCCCTTAATCGGCTACTTACACCAGTTACTTCAGTGGCATCTTAAACTAGCAACGATGTCACTTCGAGGGAATTGCAAAAGAATCCGAGTGGTATATGGACTGGTTTGCGGAGTCGGCTACTCAGCCTATTGTAACGATAACAAGGAACGGGGAAGTTATAGAAGACCACGGTTAGCACTTTTACCGATAGCACTTGGCCTAGAACAGTTGGAAACTTTACATGGAACCGTAGTCTTTTTATGATACTAATAAGTGAGAGTAGTTGTGGTACACAACACTAGAATTGTGGTCTACAGCACGGGTTTGTCGTCGCATACGTATCAGTGTAAACAAAGCGGGAATATTTTG
>CM042758.1:13022345-13063957 GCA_022496165.2 Catalaphyllia jardinei | reverse complement strand
CAATTCCTCGATTCGCTCCGACGAAGGGCTAGCGCTCGAAACGTCAGTTTCTGAATCTCTTTACGGTGGCTAATTCACATTATCAACTCAGTTGATAAAACCAAATTATCACGCATAGAAATCGAGGGCGAATAATCTAATCTAATCTAAATCTTCTAATTGTTCATTTTTTTTATCTAAATCCTCTTCACAGACAGCTCGAAAACGCAAAGAAGTGGCCGTCATTTATTTAACAAGCGCACACTGCTACACCACTTACTATCATAGATTATAGCTCCCCACTAAATTTTCTTCGACTCTTTGAGACCGTGCTGGCCTGGACACTAGGTTTGTCACTTTTGAAAAGCGTTTATTACTCTTCCCAGGAGACCGCGACACCCAGGAATTTTTTTGCCGCCTTCAGAGCAACGTTTTTTGATGCCGCGAGTTTGTTTCAAATCAATCACGTGGTACATTGAAATGCACCACGTGGGGATATTTTTCTTGTGTGTCGCGTCATGACTTTTTCGTACTACGTGATGTTCATTCACAACATGTTTATCTCCAAGAGGAAAGCTTATCGTGGTTTTTGTCTGCCATAGAACTGTCAGCATGGCCGCTCTTTGTCAGCTGAAGATAAAATATGATGAGGACAAATTCGGTGTGGTTTTTTTTAGACGCAAAACGCCAGGTAAGCTTTCCTCTTGAAGATAAACATGTTGTGAATGAACATCACGTAGTACGAAAAAGTCATGACGCCACACAGAAAAAAATGCCCTCACGTGGTGCATTTCAATGTACCACGTGATTGATTTGAAACAAACTCGCGGCATTAAAAACGTTACTCTGGAAGGCGGCAAAAAATTCGTAGGTGTCGCGGTCTACTGGGAAGAGTAATACCTCAACCCGAAATCAAAGTTACGCGTAGTAGACATCTACAAAATCCGCTTCAATCGTGCTTTGTGGTTCTTTTGATCGTTGATCTTTTACTCAAAACGTGTTCCTAGATATTTGTTTAGTCATCTTTTAAAATTATTTTATCGTATTTGGCTAAAACGGATTAAATCAAGTGTCCAGTGAACATGGACAGAAGAGGAGGGAAACATGAAGGCGCCGGGCGGAAGAAATCGACTGCGTTAACGAAAATAACGAGGGAGATCAATCAGAAATACGACAAAGAGTTAGCATATTAGTTTCTGCACACCCATAAGGAATAGTGGCCCGGTCAGGAGCATATTACAACTCAGTGAGTCAAATTTCTGTGCCTGTGTCCCGAATTTCGATTGAATAAAATGACAGGAAGATGAAGACTTGTATAATAAAAAGACATTAAAAATATAAATTACTTACACCCTGTTTGTAACATTATTCTTTTGTTATGCATCGTAACGCGTTGCAATAGAGGTCCTGAGATTTGTAGAAACAACGTTGTACAGAGTATAGTGAAAACTTCGCAAATCCTGGGTCAATAATTGACATTTTACCTTGACTTGTTTGCAGCAACACGCTCATTCTCTTGGCTTGGGCGTTGAGTGGCTTGGTTGTTCCTAGCAGGGGTCGTAGCATTAGCCTGTTCAACAACAAATTATTGTGTCTATGAGTAGGTTTCTAATTTCACAGAAGAATGAACATACGCTAGCAAGTTGTTTTAGCCTCTTCGTAATTTTCGTGGGTAATAAGCTTGAGTTCGGTTTGCGTACTAGATGTTTATATTCACATCTCGGAATATCTGTAAAGTGCCTTGACCATTTCATTGTGACTTGAGAAGCACTAGCACAAATGATAATCGACCTAAAGCCTTACATACGAAGATGAAAGAACTATCTTTTTATCTCACCTTATCTTGGCAGGGTTTAGAAGGCTTCCCGCACCGACAAGCGTCAGTACATACACGGTTCGATCTTCGACAAGGGCAACCTCTCGTTGTACCCTCCTTTCTTCGGGTTGAGCAAGCACTCTTACAATTACATGGGTCTGGTTCCTAAAATAATTTAGAAAGTGGAGAAGCTTTAAAACGCAATTTAGCTAAAGGATATAAAAGCAAAGTATCTGATTTAAGTCAAAGAGTGCCTCTCACCTCCGCTGATTCTTCGACTTCGGACGTTTCGCTTGTCAGAGACGTTTCGCCTTCCCTGGACATCGGTAAATTATCCTTGGTATTAAAGAAAATCAGTGCTTTGGTATAAATTACGCCCTATAAGAACTATGAATACTCGCATTTACTTCGATTCAAGAGGTTTTGAATATTCACTGAAGATTTGCCGACGGGATGCGCATCTTACTTTTGGATTTGCGCGGGAGATGTTGTGATATGCAAATTAGCTGAGAAATGGTATCCAATGCACATGCGCACCAGCTGACTGTGTCCCTTTAAATCGATCACGTAACGTGATAGTGTTCGTCCCCTGAAAGACACTATCAGCCCTCAGTGCTATCAGACCATAGTGCCCTTTTGAGGAAAATACCCGGATGGATAGTACTCGCCCTGGCTTGTTTATCTGTTTTCGTTTTCAAATTTTGCATTTGCCTGCCGCGGAATTGAAAGTTTCAGCAGAGGCAAGGTTTAATATCGACAGACACACTGAATAAGTAGATCTTCATAACTTCGAATTTTCTCAAGCAAAATATTAATACACTTTCTAATAGGTGTATAGTCCAAGCTTTCGCTGTCGTATGTGCGTATGGTCTCTATTTAGTAAGAAAGTGAGCCAACAAGGAATGAAGCAAGGAATCTAAGCCGTTTATTACTGAGAGTAGCACTAAATAATAACAACGCTATGGAAGTTAGGCTTATCCATCTCAACTTTACTGTGTTATATCAGTTTAAAAAAGGAATGGAAGCTGATTATTTCTTAGTGAAATGTAATGATCGATATTATATTGGTAAAGTATGTTGGCGGAAAAGAATTATGGATGTACCATCGCTGTGGTTCAATTGATCAATTTTGTGGTGTGACTCTGTAAAATGTATGATTCAAAAGATGCAATTTATTTGGTGACTTGGTTAATTCAGGCACATCATTTATTAATTGACAAAGAAACTACATTTGAGTATCTTTAATTCTTTATGTGTTTTTTCCAGGCTTGTGATTGCCTCATCTCAGGAAATAAAGGAAAATAAATTAAATGAAATGTAATAAAAATCAGAATCGACCATATTCGTACTCTCGGTATTGGAATGGAACTAGCTTGAAGTGGAGGCTTAGCCTTGGTTGCAAGCTAGTTCCAGTCCACTACCGAAAGAACGATTATACAGCTCTCACTGAATGTAAGTCTTATATGGTCCATACATTACAAACCACTCTCTCCTGTTCACCTGACGGCCTCAGGAAACTAGTACATGGCACACTGTGCCCGGCGTACGTCAGTTATCATGGCTAATTCGATAGTACGCTTTAGGACATGTCAAAATGCAAAGCAGACGAAAATCTTTGTACATTTTTTTGTCATAAACGTTAAGTAATCTTGATCATGAATCACGGGAAATTTTCGCGATTGAGACGAAACAGCTCTACATTTTAGCCGGCCGAACAGTAGAATACAGCCCGTTAATCTGACCAATTAATATTTGCATAGTAACTGATACAGATTGTCGGAAGCTTATATTTATAAGTTTTGTTGTAGCCTTTGGTGAATCGATCTTGCAAAGCAAAGCAATGAAGTTAAGTAGATGACATAAAGGTCAAATGAATGGACAAACGAAAAAAATCAGCTGTTTTTTAAAGAGGGGGGTCATTTTAGGCACGTAAATAAAGCTTACCATAAGCTCTAAAGCAGGGCGCAATCTTATTGAAGTTGTGCGTGTCTTGACATAGTGGAGCGTGGAGCTGCTAGTCACTGGAGCTTCGCTATTGTAGGAAGCATGGCAAAGTTATTTTATTTCATTAGGGTCCAAAGTGTCTAGCTTAAAACACTTCTTCAGAATTTCTACGACTTTCATTGTTGCATTGAAGGAAAAAAAATACCAAAAATTAATAATATCTTCCCAAGAATGGCAGAGGAGATTGTAATGTTTATAGGCTGCTTTACAGAAGTGTTTGTCGTTGTGTCTTACTTCTATTAAATGCTCCTAGTCATTGTTTCATCTCGGCAATGCAAACTTTGCAGAGAGCGAATGTAGGTTATGCAGTAGATTTCAATGGAAGATGTGATTACCCTGATTAAAATTGACCAGGAGTTTCATTGAGTATATCGCGGACCTGAAACGTTGAGAATGCGATCGAAAGGTCAAGAACGAGTATTTAAAAGTGGCTGGTTGTTTCGTCAGATTTTTCAAAGGAGATGCGTGGTGCTTGAAGGAAAATCGGCCTCTAGGGTCGCCCCAGAGTAACTTGGGTGATAGTTAACAATAACAATAACAATAACAACAACGATAACGATAACGATAACGATAACAATAGCTATAGCGATAGCAATAACCATAACCATAACCATAACCAGTGTATTTTTTGAAAGGTGTACTATATTTCGGCTGGCCAAATTACATGTTCAAAAAACCGGAAATACGTAAAACTAATTGACAGTGTATACTAAATTAAAGATAAGCATACGGTAAAATAAAATGAAATAATAAAATAACATAATAAAGGGAATTATTGATAAGTTTGTTCGCGCATGTTCAGACCATCGGGATCAATTGTGCAATTCTCGTTGAAAAAGAAAGCCAGCCGAAAGAATTTTTTATGAGGTCTTATGTGACGTCAAGTGACACTATGCGCAACAAAATATGTTTCATATGGTTCGAATATTTTAGGACAATAATCGACAGCCATAATCCATCAAATATTTTCGCAGGGTGCAATTATTTTAAACTGCGCGTGTGGCGAAATCATGCTCTAATCCTATTCAGAACTTTGACTTTGAATTCTTGTAACTCTAAAAGCTTTAAGGGAACAGCACTAAAATTGTCCTCCCAGTCTGAACAAGGTTTTAAATTAAATAATTTTTTATATCCTCCGTTTCTTTTTCGATAGGCATCAGGTTGCTTCTATTTTAAATTCTTTTAGTATCAACAACTTCTGTTCAAGTTACAAAAACTTTGTTCATCGTGAAAGAGAAAAAGTACTCGAGCCTTCTGTTTTCCATATTTGGTTAAGGTGTTTCTGACTTACGAAGTGAGTCAGAAAATTAATAATGACAGAAATTAAGTGGCTGAATATTGGTAATATTAGCGTAGTCTCTCTGATTGTGATTCAAAAGAGCTATACATATATACAACTCACAACATCACTTTCAAAATATACTGCTTTCACATTAGCACCAATACTATCAGTATTCATGTTTAAACAAAGCGCGTTTCGTGAAACTTGTTCTCAATTGTATTGTTCATGAAAAATAAACTGATGCACTTCCTTTTCAAAGGGACGTCAGACAGCATCTTGTGCCTAGCTCACATCATGGAACTAAGTGTGCGAAGGTTAACAAAGTCTAAGAAAGTAGCAGCCGAAGGCTTGGGTTAATTATTACCCTGCAGTTTCTTTATGGAAATTTTCAAGTCAACAAGCATTAATTTAGCCTGTTCAATGCACCAAAAACCTTAATCAAACCAACTTTGCCTAAACATCTGATTAAGTTAGACTTAAGTAAACGAGTTCGTTACGAAACTATACTGTGTCAAAACGTATATAACATTGTTGCACTCCAAAGCAATACTTTAGAAGGTCTCTTTGGGACGATCTTCCTATTTTTGCGTTACTCATTTGTTCGAGGCCTTGTAATACGCGTTTTCTTTTTCCGCTTAAAGACGTACATTTTCTTCTTCTTTCTAACGTCACAACACGTTTTAGGACAGGTATCTGAGCAATCCGAGAAGCAAGACGGCTGGCACTTTGTTAAAGGGCTAGAGAGCAATTCAGAAATATGGTGGATCATTTTCTCCTTATATTCTTGATCGAGATCAGTCAAGGATCTTCCAAATGGCGAAACCGTTTCTTCTCGCGATTTCAATAAATACGGAGATAATTCGTTGCGCTTGCAGCAGTATGATGGGCAGGTTGGAGTACAAAAAGACGAGCAGGAAGTTGGGCATGATTTAATAAGAGAAGACGGCGTTGTTGGGTTCGTTTCTTGGGAAACTGCTGCACTATCAGTTGGTATCTGTATTGATGCCTGTTCCTGGTTGCTGGGACAACAATGTGATGGACACAAACTGCCACAGCGATATAAGCAATGCGACGGGCAAACGTCTAATGGCGTTGGTGACGATCTGGGAAGATACGGCAACCCGCAGCAATGTTGTGGACAAGTGGGTAGACAGCTAATGATACAAGCACTCGGACAACTATCTAATGACGCCGGAGGTACCTTGCAGCAATACGAGGGACAAGAAGGTAGGCAATTCGCATTACATGTGGATGGGCAAGATTGTTTTGGTAACATTGAATGCTGTGTGGGAATCGGCAGCGATGAACAGCACTGCATAGGACAAGGTGGACCGCACACTCCTTTGCATTTACCTGGACAAGTGGAGATCGCAATGATTTTTAAATTACAGCAGTACTTGGGGCAAGTAGGAAGACAGTGTGTCTTACAGATCGAGCTGCATGAAGACTGTGTCGGTGCCACGGTGGGAAGATACGCTGATGTACAGCACTGACTGGGACACGATGGAGCACAGTTGGTTTGGCAGTGACTTGGACAAGCGTTTGCGGATTCTTTGGGAGCTTTGCAACAATGTATTGGACATGATTGGTGACAGCTTGTGTGACATTCAGACGGACAATTCGGAGCAGTTAATAACGGAACAACAGAATGGATTTGCTCGCAGCAATGTTCAGGACAAGCCGGTTCACAACTTAGGTGGCAAATATCCGGGCAGGTATCCACCACGTGGTGTTCAGGAGGTGTACAGCAATGGATTGGGCAGGTTATTGGACACTTTGAGGCTGGAACACATTCTGCAGGGCAATGTGACGCTGATGGTTTGGGCGACACCGCTTTGGAAACAGGGAGAATATGAAAACGTCAGAAGTCCTCTCGCGATATCATCTAAGGTGCATGCATGTCGACTGCAAATGGAATTTAAGGTATTCAACTTAGAAGTTTTATATGCATGAAAGTAAACTCGGTTGACATTGAAGTATTTGATAATTACTGTTCGCGAAGGCGTTATTCAAGTATAGTTTATTTAAAATAAAATTCACAGCATACCAAGTATATTCTATCTCTGCTTACCAACACAACGGTGGCCGTTAAAAGTGAATCCAGGTATACAAATGCAGATTCCTCGATGACAGTGCGAATGAGGTGGGCACCCTTGACAGTTATCCACTAAAATGGGAAGTAATGACACGCCTTTTTAGACAAAGGGGTATCTTGTTAAATGTTGCAATCATCTGATCTTGCAAAGTCTACACCGCCCTCCCCCCCCCAAAAAAAAACAAAAACAAAAACAACAACAACAACCAATGTGGCATCTGAATTTTGTTATCCGTTTCATAATATGATTTGTTTTTATAGCTGTCTTGCCAATAATTTATAGCCTTTGCAATATATGGGAATACTTGCCTATTTTAAATCGTCTTATTTTTGATAATATCGTATAGAGCGTTTTCACTTACGTGCCCAGCAGCCATGCAACATTATTGGAACAAAAGAAAGTGTTTACATATGAAAAAGAGTTCAACTCCCACACATGGCCGCCGTTTCATTGTTTTGGAACGCCAATATGGCTGCCATGACGTCATGTGCATACGCTCTATTGGAATCAAGCAGTGATCCATTGCTCAGACTTTAATTAAAATTCTCAAACTCCCAGGTGACTAAAATACTCGCTATTCAAGTTTCATAATACAGTGAGACTAATATCAGTGAGACATTAAGTACATCCGGGAGTAGGGAGAACACACAAAACCGAAAGTATAAAAAACGAGAACCCATCACGGCCATAGCTATACTAAACTAAAACCTTAGTGTAGGAATATCTTAAAAAGAAAGAAAAGAGCTTTTTTTAATGCATAGCCTGTTACATGCAGGAACTTAGTATAAGTAAATTCCAATTTTCTGCTGTGGTTAGTTGTAAATCGTGGTAATCTCGCTGATCGCCGCACAGAGGTTTTTGTAAAGTACTGTTAAAGGCCAGTAGAGGTCAATGACTTACCACGGCAGTGCATACCGTTGCCAATAAATCCTGGTTTGCAGACACATTCCTTACTTATGCAGGTTGCATTGGGACTGCAGCGATGGCACCTTTTCACTAAATTAGAAAGAGCGCATTGCTTTTGCTTTAAAATCTCATAAATGAGCTAAAGTATATATGATCAAAATAAGGTAATCAGCCAATAATGTACAATAAGAAAACGCAGGATCATTATTGGTCCTAAGCAAGGCCTGTAAGTAAATAGGCGAGTTCACATTTGAAAAAAAAAACCGAAAAATATTTTTCTAAACTGAACTTACCCTTTTGGCACTGGAAACCATCACCTTTGTAGCCAACTCTACATCTACACGCTCCTTGTACACATATAGCATGTACATCGCACTGGTCACAGTCATCCACTTATGGGGCACATTGAAAGAAACCATAAGCAAATTAAAATAACAACAGAAGTCAATCCTGTTTCAATTATGAACAAGTAATTTGCAAAGGTTGCTACAGTGTATCTGGAGATCCCAAACATGGATTTCGAAATTACGGACAAGTTGTCCTTGCAATCGACAAACAATGCTATACCTTCACAGTTAACACCCCTGTAAGAGCCGATACAGGAACAAGCGTAACCATTTTTGTTGTCGATACATTTTCCGCCATGCAAGCATGGATTAGGATGGCAGTAAGACTTCTCTGAAAGAATAAAGGGCATTTGAATGTCAACTCAATAAAACGTCGTAATACAAAACTTCTCCAAAGAAAGAAAGAAAAAAAAATAAAAAGGAAAGTTGCCGATTTTTCAATTTTGGTGGTCCTAATATTAAGTGTTTGGATAAGAAAGTTCTGACTGGGCTGGTATGTATCATAATTTTGGTTAACCAAATTGCACCATATATGACAACGTACTCAGGGACATTATAACTGAATGGACATGCAACGCATCTCGAACAAGGAAATTAAAAGGGAAATTGGCAATAGACAGCTGCTTATATTAATAGAGGGGGAAATGGGCTAGACAAGACTAGAGAATAGTAACTTGTATGCATTTCAAAGAGATCACAAGATCAGAGTTCAAAACAAGAGAGATACAGAACAAAATGTATTAATAGAGGGGTCACCATGTATCAACAGAACAAGAAAGAAAATTATGGACGATTTAACAAATTGACGTCGGATTTTAAGCGTCTGTCCTGTTATTGATAATGAATTTCGTCATAACATTGTCAAAGTAGCGGTGGATCCAAGAGGCGATAATCCGTAGACTACTTTAACAATGTTATGACGAAATTCATTGTCAACAACAGAACAGACGCATTAAAAACTGACATCAATTTGTTTTTTACGATAACAAATTGCCAAAATGTCCGCTCGCGCTCGTTGACGCACCGCATAAATTGTAAATTCATGTGTCTGTCCGGTTATTGACAATGGAAATTAGCCAATGAGCGTGCGATAATATCTGCAGTTATAGTAAAAAAGATAATGGGCATTTCCAGAACTGACGTTTTGGGAAAATGTACTCCTGTATCGAAACTTTCGTATAGAAAAGAAGGGGTGAAAAGGAACAAGAACAGTTAGTTTCTATACCGACCAGCCGCCTCGCAAGTTGGTCCTTGGAATCCTTTGGAGCACAGACACTGGAATTTGTTTCCTTTTGGAACACAGCTACCCCCGTTCTTACACGGCGCACCTGCGCAAGGGTCTGGTGATTGATGTGAAGGCGGAGCTGCTCCTAAGTACAAGATTCATGAGAAATATATTAAGTATTAATTTCCGAATTCTTTTTTCGACATCTATACAGTTCCACAATGAATATTGAGGTTAAAATTAAGGCGGCGTTTCGATATCATAATGCCATCATTATCGAGTTGGACAGCGTCCATACCACGAAATTTGAACACGCAGCTACAGTTAGGCCTACCGTCCACACTGATCGTCGGGAAAACGGAACTTTATTTCTACGGTAAGGCCTACAGTTCACACTAATACGTCATGAGAAGAGAGCTTTTTGGAAACGCTCTTCAAATTGAAGGAATTTGAAAACGCCGTCTTTTCGTTTTAGTGTGGACGGAAACCATTTTAAATATGGAGCTCTGCGAAAACGCTGACTTCAAGATAGTCACGCCAATTCCCTGACCGAGTTTTGTTTTACTCGAAAAGAAATCTTAAGGACGTTCGCGCTAATTGTTTCTGCGCATCCTTACTGCGCACGCAAATTCATATGCCATGTCATGCATGAGCGCGCGCGCTAAGTCATAAAATAAACAAATGATAGGACAGATGGCCATTGCTCGAGCTTTGCCTGGACTTAACGATCTTGGACGTTCGGTGACCCCAATTTTTCTTTCGATGGATCATTTTCTCTACTGATTTTCTACGTTTAGGGAGAAAATTGAGAAAATATATCGACTAGAAGTTTGAATTTCTGGCAAAATGCACCATCGAATTCCGTTTTTATTAGCTCTTCGTGCATCTGTGCGGCGGTTTCAAATGCCTCTTAAAGGGTTAAATTATGTGAAAACGTTAGTAACATTTAGAATTATTTACGCAACAGACCCACTTCTACAAAATATGACTAAGATCGTTTGCCTCCGTTGACTCACCCTCGATATTTTTAATTATAATCCCCTGTAGACCGTGCTCAATTATATGGGGCAATTTTTCGAAATCAGTATAGTTTACCACACCCTTTATCTCTGAAACGAAGACGGTGACCCCCATTTATTTGCATTCCAGGCACAAGTAACTCATTATCTGCCAGCAGTAAAAATTTAAAAAAATTCTATCGACTGGAAAATTTTCGAGCGAACGTCCTTAAATGACCTGCGATTGTTGGAGGGCTTTAGAATGAAAAAAACAGTACGTCTTGTTTATGTGAGTACAGACAGGGTGTAAAAAGACTCGAATTAAATAATAATAGCTCGAAATAAAGTTAGGCGTTGCAGGTGCTACTTACAAAACATAGAAAAACGTCACAAAAAGGCTGTTATAATTAACTGTTAGCGTTATGTACGTAAAAAGATTTTCTCTTTTTTGTTTTAGAAGATATTAGCCTTTCAGGCTACTCTGAAATTCGAGTTTAAATAAAGTTCATGTATGTATGTGTGTGTGTATGTATGTATGTATGTATTTATGTATGTATGTATATATGTATGTTAATATTGACTTTGAAATTTATTACTTAATTTTTGCTGGTTAAACCTGAGTAGTTCTCGACGGTATGAAATAAGGCAAGCTATCGATAGCAGAAAATTGTCATCGACAACTTAATCAACCAACATCTACTGGGCAGTACCCAACTCTTTACCGAAAGAGACTAGGACAAGTTGACCTCATCATAATTCCAAGACACTCTCAGACGTTAAATACATTTGCACGCTAATATTTCGGTTGAATATTTTTCACCACCCAGGCTTTCAAAACGTCCCTTCTATTGCCAAAGTTTCTGTTCGGTCGAGCTTAAATTGTCTCACATTCTGACCAAAATTTCCGGATTTTTGGGTAAATGATAAACAACCGACATCTGCTGGTCAGTACCCAACACCCAAAGCTAAACACTTACCGACGGAGAGCTCACAGTTTTCTCCATCGTAGTCGGATGTGCAGAGGCACCGGTGACCCTTTGGCTCCTCGAAACACGATCCCCCATGTTTACATGGATTAGGAACACAGAATCTCGGATTGGACGCTGCAAGAGCAGAAAAACAAATGATATTTTTCTACCACTGCTACTAACCTCGCAATCTGATTGTCTAATTTGCCATTGTCGATAATGTTCATCAGATGATAAATATTCCAGATCAATCGTACGTGTCAATTGCGGTGTTAAAAATGAAAGAGAATGACGTGGGGTTAAACAAATCGTTAAATAAATGATTTACTTACATGCATCTTAATGCTAGCAACAAAGAGAGGATTACCCTCAAAGCTTATCGCCGTGTAATATTTACTAGAGTTGGCATGTTTATTGGAAACAATAGCTGCTTCTACGGAGTTGCCGCAAAGTTTGGTTTAAGAGCGGTCTCTTTTGAAAGCATTTTCCAAGCGCTGGTCAGGAAAATTATTACACCCCGAGGGAAAAAAGATGGTTATATTACAAAAAGCAAAAGGAAAAACAAACAAACAAACAAACAAAGACAATCCAAACAAAATAAAAAAAGGGAATGTATTTGACTTTTCAAAATAAAGTCACTGCGCTTATATTATTTGCTGCGGCTACGTACCTCCAACACGGAAACATTCTCCTCGAATTCCCTCCCCATAAAAGCCTCCATCGCAGACGCATTTTACATTTTCACAATGTGCGTGTACATCACATTTAGCGCATTTGTCCTCTGAGAAAAAAAAAAGAGAAAGAGAAAATCAGATTCAAAATATATATTTTGTCATGTAGCTAGTTAAGATTGATCAGTTAATCAACAGCGCATTCCATTTATGAAATGATTTTGCTAAGTGAAGGTGTTAGTTTTTTTTTCTTTCTGTACTATTAGTGGGTATAATTAGGACCACGCTGGTCCGACCCAAGTGAAAAAACAACTCAGGACAGCTCCTTTACTAAACTAGTGAGGAAAACATCGACCTAAATCATAATAGTAGCTGCTTATAACTTACGAAATTTCCCTACAGGTTCTGATCTGGTGGGATTTTTTAAATTTTTTTCGGAGATGGGAAACGAAAAGCCTACAGATACAACTTTTAAAAGACTATACATGCAACATGCAACGTGCATCACATACCTTCACATGTTGAACCTTCAAACCGTTCAGTGCACTGACAGACGTAAGATTGGTGCTTCAGGTGACAGGTGCCGCCGTTTTTACATGGATTGGGTTCACAGGCAGTGGCTAACGTGGTGTCATGGGATTCGAAGATTGGAAAAAAAATCACAACAACAATACAAACGAAAAGTAAATGAAAAGAAAATTTATAATCAATTATTTTGTTTTACCATACAACTGTGTGTAATGGCGATTTATGGATCGCCTGGTTACAGTTAAAAGCTTTTTTCCTGTGGCAAACATTAAATGTAAAGTGCTGTTTTTAAAGTGCAACCGCGACCAAAAATCAATTCTACTCTTTCTTTGTATTTCAAAGCTATGTAACTCAACCACTAATTGACCGAAGTTTTAAGCCTTCATTTCAGAAAGATACCTGTTTATTTGACTGAAATTTTCCTAATTAATGGTCGGCCATAACTAACTTTGAAATCTTCAGAGAGCTGGATCGAGGATAAGACTAGTGCAATGCGTGCGCACACGCCTAAATTAATATGCAACATGGGAGTTTTAAACTTTCAGACTTTTAAACTAGTGTTTTGCATGTACAATGAGCTGCGTTTATAATTATACGCTGCAATTTTAGGCTAGTGAGTCTTTGACGTCATTTTATCCTCGATCCATCCCTCGAAAGTCCAATCGGTCAGTTTTGAACGTGAACAATGGCGGACTGTGAAATCCTATACTTTTAACCAAAGAAAACATCCTTTGGATAAAATTCGAAGCTTAAGATTTAATTTTGCCATTGAGTGTCAAACAAACACGCGTTTAAAATCTGAAAGAAAGAAAAAGAGTGAATTTTTGTTCATAGTAGCACTTGAATGCAAATTTCCAGAAGTGGAGGAGCTCTCGTAAGCTTGTGATAGTTTGCCTTTTAGCAGCTGTTATTGTTTTGGGGTTAGAGGGCCTTCTTTCTGTTGTTTGTTCTATTGTACCCTGAAAGGGCATTAATCATGTCAAGATCATGTCAAGAGCTGCTACCCCGGCGGCTCCGGTGTTTAACGAGCTCTTGACTAGATTAAAAGGAAAACCACCAGCAAGGTCTATTGTTACCAAGAGCTACTGTTTTTCTAATGTCTTAGGAGATTTTTTTCAAGAGCTCATGGTTGTTTATTTTTTAGAACTTAGCAGGGAAGCAAGGTAACGTCAAGAAGGTTGTTATAAAACGAGGGGCATTATTAGATAATATGTTAATATAATATAATATAATATAATATGATATATAATATAATAAAATTCAAGGGAATTATATAGCGTTTAAAATAAGCATGTCGATGTTCTTCAAGTATGCAGAAGACTCAATAATGAAGGGAACTTTGCTTGAGGTCGTTCGTTTATTTTTTTATTGATTGATTGATTGCTTTATTTATCTATCTATTTTATCTTTTTCGGAGGGGAGGGGCTAAGGGGGGTCGGGGGGGGGGGGGCGTTCGCGGGGTGAAGACAGAAAAAAAATGTTAGATGCTGCTGTAAAATAGAAGTCTTGGTAAACGATTGCAAGCTTCTTAATTTACATTTACTCATATACCAGGATGGCGAAGCCAATGAAACCTCTTGAATTGCATGATCCAGTTTTTACATTGTAGTTATTCCATCGACATTTAGCAATACCTAGTTCCTGTCGATTACTTTGCTATCTACATATTTATCCTTGGTCACTGACTTTCAATCAAACGGTTTCACTAATGTCCTCTTCGTTTGAAATGGAATATTAAAATGCTGTTCCATTATTTAATCTTTAGGTCAAGTGAATTCCTGGAGCGTTGGGAAGTTCTGATGACATGCAAGTTTGACCCGATAATTTCGTCATACGTTTGTGACATCATGGCGTTCTTCATAGTCTTTGGTCCAGTTAGGGGCTTTTGACAATCACGTGTCTATCGTTATCGAGAAGTTCAATCAGTGCTGCTTAATTGTTCGACGAAGAACGAGATATCTGGCGATAGTTTTAGATTCCATTGTTTGTTCCATTGTATAGTTCTAGTCGATTTTTTTTAACTGGAGTCTGCGATTTTGTCACTGCGCTCTTCACTCCGTAGATCCTGGCTCGGCAAAGTTACCCCACTGCAGGTGGAAAAATAGCAACGGTGCGGGCCGGAATCACATACCCTAAATATGTTTTTCAATTCAGTTTCGGGTGAAAATAACTTATTTTAAAGTAGCGCTAGCCGCCGCCCGGACTATTAAAGAAAAGAAGCGTATTAGCTAGTGTAGCAGCTGTTATTTTCCGGGGGGAGGTGGGGTGGGGGGGGGGGCTGAGGCCTTTTTTTCTGTTATTTTTTCTACTGTTAATTTTCTCAAAAGATATCGGGCCATTTATTTGACACCTTGTGAGAATTTCTTTCCTACCCGGTTAGAAGCTAACATCCCAACAGTTTTTAGGCGCACGTAACTATTAGCTAGGAAAGAAATTGATAGTCTTTCGCACACCTTGACAGGTTTCTCCGCTGTATCCTTCTCTGCACTGGCATATGAACTCGCCAGCAGCCACTCCTTCAATGCAGGTTCCTCCATTTTCACACGGATTTCCCAGACAAGGGCTAACATCTTAAGAAAATGAGAAAAGAAGTTAGTGGAATGTACGATCGATTCAGGCTTATTTTTATTGGTTTTAAAATTTTGAGAAAATTCAATTAACTGTTGTTAATGCATTGTTATGACCAATTACGTAAGACAAAACGCGCAGTGAATCAATCAGTTGTATGTGGACAGGAAATAGGAACACGCAACTTGTGCGAAGAGCTGAAAAGCGGAAGCTTAAACCTGGTCAGAATAGTGTTAAGTTTACTACTTCCTCGACTGTTTGAAATAGTTGCGAGCAATTATTTAAAATTAACTGTATATGCAGTTCAAGTGAAACAGGCCAAACGCGCCCGCAGGGAATCATGGTAGTTTTTTCATCATGGCAAATATCCAGTCCAAGATCATTAATACAACTCCCTTGATTCCCTACAGACATGTCTCATCGAGGGAACTGGGTACTGGCAGCTGATTGAACTGCTCCAGCTAGTGTAACAAATGTGTTGAATCACCTTTGCATAAAGGTCCTGTATAAGTCTCAAGACAAGCGCAAACAAAACCTGAATTATTCTCGTGGCACGAACCACCGTTATAACACGGATTTGGATGGCAAACATTAAGTGGTGTAACTGCAACGGAACAAACAACAAAAATAAATAAATAAATAAATAAATAAATAGATGGATAAATAAATAAATAAATAAAGCATACACTGATGCAAATTAGTCAGCTGCCCAAATTTACTCCCGCTTCTGGTATTCCCATAATATTTTTTCGTCATTGGGTATCCTTCCAGTTTTACTCACGAATTGGGTTTCAAGAAGGAAGGGTTAATTCGGTCATGACATTGCCTCTTCTCAACATTTGTTTTTGGTCTGGCTCACACCAGTGACATAACAACATAAAATGATAACGACATAACGACATAGTCGCTTATGTTAAAATGTAAACATCGACATAAAGACATAAGAAAAGATCAGTAGTTTTGTTTTCCTTCTGTCGTTAAGTTCACACTGCAAAATAACGACATAATGTCCTTCGTATGTCGTTATGCTAATATAATGATGGTGCTAGTTTTGTTTTTCTTCTGTCGTTAAGTTCACACTGCAACATAACGACATAATGTCCTTCGTATGTCGTTATGCTAATGTAATGATGGTGCTAGTTTGAACTTAACTTAACTGTAGTGTTCAACATGTAGGACTTTGTCGTGATTATCAGCTTACTTACCAGTGCTCTTGGAGAACGTCAGAGACAGCGGGGAGGTTAGATTGAACTCCGTCACTTTTACAACTGAAGAAAAATTTTTTCTGTCAACCCCGAGAAATACTTAGATGTACTGAAGCAGTTTATTTCCATAATTACCAAATTTTAATTGTACTTCTTTAATTTTCACCGTTTGAGTCCGCTCGCTTGGACCTTAGTCTCCTTTTTTTTCTTCTTTTATTATGTTCCTCGCTTGCATCTTTGTCTGGGAGTTAAGTTGTTTGTTTGCGTTTGTGATAGCGTGAAAGACATACAAGTATTTCTTACATGAATTCTCCGGATCACCCTCTTGATTCCTTGCAGAGTGTAAAAATATTCCAGATATTTTTTGTTTTTTTTTTTCCTTTTCCCTATTAAACCTAGTCTGGCCTGTTATTTAGGAAGGATGGAACCCCGAATCAGCCTTAAAAGTCGATTGTGATGAGAGCGAGCAGTATAACAAGTTTAGTGTACAAACCTGGTGTAAATATAATATCATCAAAGTAAAAAATGATTTATAGATAGACGGCGTCGGCTATGGTGTTTACATCCTTGTTGACACTCAATTCAAACCACGTGACGATTCATTTGGGGGTAGGCAATTGTGCGTTTGCCACACGCAACTGATTGACTTATATATTGAAGGCCTTCTTTAAAACAGTTTCTGGTCTGGGGTTTGTTTTTCGAAGGTTTTCACAACCGGAAAGCCGTAAGAAAATCTCAAAGCTTATGATTTTATAGCTGCTTTATTCACATATTCTTAATATGAAGAGAGGTTCTCTTTATACAAGCGGTTTCGCACGTTTACACATTTCTGTTTTTTAGTTAGAGATTAATTAAAAATGAATTTGCAGGCCCAAATAGCTTCCGAGTTTTCGAGAAACCGTGCGGGTTACTAAATATTAATACGTGGCTTTGTGTAGCCATTATCATGAGTATCGTAGAGTAGAGTAGACTTTATTGGAGAGGGTAACATTTGACAGTAAATAGACTGATTAACTAATGGCCCTCGAGACGCAGCTATCACGCAGCTATCAAAATGTTCTTTTCATAAATAAAACCGCAGAGAACAAATTTTATAAATACCTTCACATACATTGCCGTTTCCGTCGTATCCTTCCTGACACACACATTTTCCATTGATGCACTTGGCATGTTCATCACAATCGGTGCAGTGCAGAGGAAGCGACATTTTCACTGGATTTACGATAACGAGATCTAAGACAGAGATATTTTGCTATTAATCCCAGTTTTTTTCACTGCTGGTTACAACTCGAGTTTTTAAACTTGGAAATACGGCATGTGTAATTAGAGCTGGGAAATGACTCATTGCCTAGAATACTAAGGAGTGAAAACAATATGCCTAGTGACCGAAGAAGCCAAGAGTGTTTAGCAAGAAAACTATCAAAAGGAACGTTCGCTTACTTTCTAGAAAAGATTGTAAATAATTAAGGTATTTAGAATATGTGAGTCTCAGTAACTAATAAACGAATGTACCCTCCGCGCCCTTGACTTCACTGGATACAGAGAAAGAACTTAGGAAAATGGTAATTATCGCCTATCGATTGCAGCTGTTGTAAAAATCTAAAGGACCGAATTCTACCACGCTGTTTTGGACGTTATATTGAGTAAATGACTGATCTGAGTCACTCGGGGGGGGGGGGGGGGGAAATTGGTCTCACTTAGGGTGTTCTGGGAAAAACGTCATCATGTGTAGTCCATATGTGGCCAACGAAAACATTTGACGCATTTATGCGTAGTGTGAACGGAACCTGTGAGATGACGTATTTGACAGAATTTTCTTACTACAGCTAACGAACCTTTGCATGTAGATCCAGTAAATCCATCAGTACAAATGCAATCAAAAGTGTCCCCAGTGACAAGACATTTTCCTTCGTTCATGCAAGGATTTTTGTAGCAGGCGCTGCGTAATTCTGAATTAGAAATATATGTATATGTCGACGGCTTAGATCTGGATTAACTAGAATGTTAACATTTAAATTTTGTAAGCATCAGAGTTGATTAGCTTCGAATTTTCTTTGTAAAGCTGTTAGATAATTAAGATAGAGTAACCAACTTATTGATCGTTTCTTTTTTTCAACATATCACTTCTATTTCTTACTTCTTTCATATCCTGCAGAATCAAAGTACAGCAGAATTAAAACAATCAAGGGAACAATAAAAACAGAAAAGCACTCCGCTCCACCTACATACGATTCTTCCCGTTCTTAATTTTGTTTTTGATGGCATCTTTTTCCCGTACGCTTCGGCAGCATATCAGACGACTTTGGTCTAACCATGGATAGTGACGAGATCAAACGCGCAAACGAAGTATGGAACGCACCCAATTAAAAGTGACCAGGATATCTTAGCCATATAAGGTGAATGACTTGATACCACTGATACAACACCATGCCAGGGCAGTGGGCACAACTTTTGATTGGGCAATAGTGAAATACGGATATAATACCGTTCGGTTACCACTCGCATGCATGTCTATTCGTTTGCTGCATTTGTAACTTTCTTTGAGACTCTGGAGTCACTTTACATCGCTGCCAACGACAGTCCGTTTCCAAAGCTTGCCACAAACTTAAGATAAAAAGCCCAAGCAAATAAACTTCTGGTAAATAATGTAGGGTCTTATATTTTAAATATATGAGACTTCAAACTAGGTTACTTAATGTACCTTCGCAATGTTTTCCTTGATACTTGCTAGAGCAAGTGCAGTGAAAGCCATCTATCTCGTCTTCTGTGCAGGTTCCTTCATTTTGGCAAGGCTGGGACTCACATTTAGAAATTCGTTCTGTCAAAAATCAGAGTTGGAGAGAAATGATGACTTCACAATTTAAAATGACAATTTAATATTATAGCTGGAGTTTTGCAGTTGCTTTTTGGTTTAGACCCTTCTAAGAGATGAACAGCCGCCTTTTCTTGCATACCTGGTACCCACGTATGATACTTTATTAAATAATTTCTTAATTTGGGTGGATGTTTATATGATTTCTGAGATAAGAGACAAATTGTTGGTATCCTTAGATTATTATGTTTTTGTCTATGGGATTTTTTTTGCGTGGCACTTGCTTGATGAATGTTTTTATTTGGCTTGTACAGTGTATCTTTAAATCAAGAACTGGACTGTTTTAGCCTCAGCAAACGCTGCACCCAACCAAAAGTGCGCTTTTCCATTGAGCTTAAGTACGAAGGATGCCTTGTACTACATTGTACCTGTCAGTTAAATTGGATAAATATTATCAAACTAAACTTGAAGCGTGTCATCCCAATCCTCCAGCAATAACAACAATAACAACAATAACAACATTTTTAAGAAACTAACGGATGTACACAATCTAGGGAAAAACAAAATTTGCAACAGAAAATTTTGATCTTCACGTGTGAAGATATTTTCTGCAGAAAAAAGTTGAAACATTAAGGCACCGTCAATCAAAGCTGATTGCAAAGATCAAAATCTACTGGAACAATTAGCAAAAAGACTTCATGCATTATTCATTGCCTCTGATGCTCAAGCCCTCACCTTCACATGTGACTCCTCTGAAAAGTGGAGGACACATGCACATAAACTTCCCTGCTCCAGTGTTGTGGCATGTTCCAGAATTTTGACATGGACTTGAGTAACAAACATCCAAATCTGAAGGGAAAAAAGGAAACTCACTCATAAGTATAGAATACGACCGATACAGAGTAAAACAAAAATCAATTGAACTAGCAAAAAGAATATCTGCCGGCAACTGAAGTCACTTTATGAACACAAAAATAGCGCATACCTCCACAGTCTACGCCATAAAATCCAGGTAAACAATGACATTCGAATTTCTTTTCACCATTCAAGCAAGTCCCGCCATTCTTACATGGATTGCCAATGGCGCAATGGTCAGCAGCTAAGAATATAAGGGGGAAACAAATTAGTTTATCAGCCTTTGAGGATAGGCTTCTGAGCAATCGGAGATGATTTGTACTTTCCAGATGACATTGACATTTTCTTTTATGTAGCTAACAGATCATAGACTCACGCTTACCTTCACAATTGCTTCCTTCAAATCCAGGAAGACAAATGCACTTGTAAGATCTACCATCCTCTTCGCACGTCCCACCATTCCTACATGGACTTGGAAGGCATTTGCTGCTGACTGTGCAAATAAGTGCAAATAATAATAATAATAAACTTTATTTAATGAGGGTAGACACGTGACAGTAAAAAAACTGAGAAACTTATTAAATCAAGAAACTAGAATAGTAAAAATTCATTAAAGTACGCTATGAAAAGGAGGCCCTATAATATATAATACATTATATAATTCAAACAGCAATAATGATTAAAATCTAAGAAATAAGAATTTTGATTAGGCATTGTCTTTGTTTTCTCTTGAGACCATTGAAAGTCCCAAGAGAAACTGGAAACAATGCTTATGCAAAATTTGGGTAGACAAACAAACAATATTATGGTTTTTGGGTAGACAAACAAAGAATGTTATCGTATTTTCCGAAGTGGAGAATGGGACTTTCAATGGTCCCAAGAGAAAACAAAGACAATGCCTAATCAAAATTTTGGGTGGACAAACAAAATTTTGGGTAGGCAAACAAAGAATATTATAGTATTTTCCGAATTGGGGAATAGACCAATTTACAGTTGTCTGCTCAGTGACCTGTTACGTGCTTACTTACTATCACAGTTGGGTCCTCTGAATCCTTTCACGCATGTGCAGTGGTAACCGTTTGAAGTTGCATAGCAGTTTCCCTCATTCTTGCATGGATTTGGAAGACAGTGGTTAACCTCTAAATGAAATATGTGTTTACCGATCATCAATCGAGTATTGAAAATGTGCGTCAATAAAGTAGGACTATCAGAGTTATTGTGATGTTTAATACTAAGAGACAAGGCTGTTATTAGAGAGAAGCTTCAAGCAATTTTAGAAGATGACTCTGCTGCATTTACTATAATAAGCAGAATCTGTAAATAAGCTTAGTTTACTGAAGTTGAACATATTTTATATGTCATGATCTTGATGTACGCAGCTAACAGCTGTGGAACGGCAGTGTTTTCTCTACTTCTATACTACTCAGAAACTGCCCTGTAGTTCTCATCATCATCATCATCATCATCATCATCATCATCATAAGCTTTATTTATACACGGTATCAATTTCATATAAAATATGCTCTTCCATCGAGCTGTGTGTAACTTAAAATATACAAATAAGCATTCATAACTAAGCTAAAATGAGCGCTATTTCAACTAATGCAATTATACAAGTTATGCCAATAGCAATACTAAAACTAAAAAAACTAATACTACAACTTGTCTTACAATAAAAGCTGTTAGATCCTCAATAAAAAGATCATTAAAGTATGGTAACAAAAAGCAATTACTTTGTCAGCAGAGATTCTTTGAAGCGAGTAACAGTGGTCTGGGTTTTGCTAGTAGTTCTCTAAGCAAATGCAAATTATCGATTGTTGTAATGAAGACAAGTGATGGAAGTTTCCTCGAACTCACCCTCGCAGTCTTTTCCCATGAATCCAATGGGACAGTCACACTCGTAATGCTTCTCAAAAGCTGTACATATGCCGTCGTTTCTACATGGATTAGGAGTGCATTTTGCCTTTGAAACACCTTATATAGGCCGTAAACAAACAAAATGAATGTTTTAGTAAGTTCTCAAATTGCTAGCTGAGAGATATTTAATATAATTAAATATAATTATAATATAATTAAATATAATTATAATTAAATATAAATATAATTAATATAATTATATTTAATATAATTATTCATATATTCATCACAGCTTTAGTACCCTCCCCAATTAATAAAAGCGTTCCTATGTTACTTTGACATTATCGCATGCCATCAAAGAGAAAACTGACGCAATCAAAACTTCTTTTTCATTCACGTGAGTGACTTCGTTAAATTTCACCGATCCTAAGTTCACTGCGTCAATTAAACATTTTCTTGGCCCATTTAACAATAGTTGATAAATTCATTTCAACTGCATGGAATTAACTTTATGTTGTTGTATATGCCACACTTATGTCTTTCTGGAGGCAAGAATTGAAGTCAATTTAATACTATATTGAACGTTAAATGACTTGAGTTTAAGTACTTTATGGCTCGTTATTTGACCTACCTTTATGGACGTGGCGGTTGACCTCTTCGTGTACTTCCCCAGCTAGAAATGGAAATGGCGGCTCAAAGAAGCCATGTGGTGGTACAAAGTTTGGTTCTAAATTGGGAGGTGGTATATCAGGCAAACCAAAGTTATTAGGAACCATTTGGGGTGATGGACCTATATCGGGAACTGCTGTTGCTGGCCCCAAGTCATGCTCAGGGGCAAGCTCGTGAATAGGAGCAGCCTCGTGATCTGGCAGAAAAGTATTAATGGGGTTCATCTCTTGAAAATGCATAGAGCCCATTTCATGAAGCTGTGCAACAGGCTGTGGAGGAACTGGCAATGGTGGAAGTACAGGTTCAATTGGAGCTGGCATAACAGGAGGTGGTTGGGGTCCTTCATCAAAATGAACTGCATCGGGGGAGTGTATTGCATCGGGAGGAAGAGGGAATTGCCCTTCCTGATTGACAGGGGCAATTCGATGCGGAAAGGGCCCAATAACTCCGGGGAAAAGATGTTTATTATGTAAATCGTTAAAAAATTGCATTCGCTGAAGTTGAATGGGAAGGAACAACCTTTTCACAGATCCACGCTGCTTTTGAAGATTGTCGTTAATCTTTTGAAGGTTTTGCAACACGGTCTTAAAAGGTGTTGGTCCCCATATATGAATTGCTTTTAGTGGTCGAGGTTTCTTGAGTCGGTTTTTTATCACAGCGGAAGTGGCTACCACACGCAATGGTTTTGCGGGTTGTGGTAGTGAGGTAGATCCATGTGAAATCTTCCGTCGAAAAGTTTTCTTATTTTCAGAGCGATTACTTCCTCGCTTAATTCTTTCAGGCGCCTCGTCATAGACTCCCGCGCTCTTGTCCAGTCCATATTGTGTCCTTTCGGTTAAAAATCGGAAATATACATTGGTCCGATACGGATAAAGAAAGTCAACTTTACGTCGTGGGCGAAGACGTTTTCCTTTTGTGTAAGAAATTGATAGTAAAATCAGCCATATTAAGGTTAGTAATCTAAGTTGTTTCATTACGGGTTCTTCAAGTTCTTTCAAAACCCTCCTGTGTACATTTTTTCTGTGATTCCGCCATTGCTTTTGTCTAAATATCCCACGACGCTACAAATTAAAAGGAAACAATTATTTAGACGATCGCTGTTCACAGATGCGATGTGATTTCACTGATATGATGACATCAGTCAAGTATGACTAACAATATACTACCAATAAAGAAACCGCGGGCTGTCCATTGTCCATTGTCTAAAGATGGGCGTTTGTGAATGATGTCTGAATTGCAAATCAGCAACTGGAGATGAACTTCAAAGTTTTTCCAATTTTGTACCTGTTTACGGTTCGCTAGACTTTCCAGCTAGTTCATTGACCCAGGAAACAATGCTAGTTGCAGTTTATTGGTGAAAAACGAAACAGATTTTTTCTCTGTTTGTTTTTTTTCCTCGTGTACCTTTAGCTACAAAATGAGTTAGTAACTGGTGGCTGTGTACACAGATGGGAAGCATTCCCGAAACATGTAGAACGGAACCAACTTTTTTTCTTTATTTTTCATTCTTTTCGACAAACTAATCAATTGACATTTGCACACTTTGTTTGTTTGTTGATATATTAGGATAATTATTATACTCGAATCATTTCATTCGAGTTGCTCAAAAGCAGCATGTGTAGACACTAATTCAAAACAAGCAATACAACGACCGAATTGAAACAACAGCGACATTTACAAAATAAACCTAACACAAAGCTAATATGTTGCGATTATAATTTTGTACTGTGTTTCGAGAAAAAGGTGTGTATGTCAAAGATCACAACAAAAATTTGTTTGCAAATTGTTTGTACTTGTTTCCTTCTAAATCTGTTTTCGAAACTTTGCAATAGTAAACCAAGCTAATTATATTAAAGAACGTGTTTTCGAATTTACTTGTTTTGTTTCTTTGTTTAGTACCATGCCATCTTATTCGCTATCTTCCTATATAACTTTCTGTACATCAAGATAACTTGATTTTTAGTAACTGCTATGAAACGTTATCAAGACGTTTTGAAACCGGGCTTAGGACTGGTCCTATTCAAGAGACAATTATTTTTTATTTCACTTTCAAAGCTGACAGACAACTTGTGATTTTTTTTTCTTACGGCGGTAACGAAAAAGATAATCTATGAATGAAGTCTGCAAAGAATAATGTGAACACTGGCGATTTATATCCTATTTTTTATTGAGTTATCTTCGTTGTTAGAGAATTTGAAGCCGTTAATGAGCCCCACTAGTAAGGTAAACATGACACTTGCCATTGCAATGTACTATGACTGTGAGCGATTTGCCGGCTTTCCCACACTAAGGTGTGAAATACTATAGTCAAACTTCGAGGATTCTTCTAACGGGAATGAAGTTGCTTCTCTAGCATATTGCGGGTCGTTAAATCCCAAAAATCCATTTTATACATTGTTATAAAGACTATTGTTGCTGTCCACAAATAAGACCCAAACTGTAAGCTTTATCGACCACATGCCTTTCATGCAATTTGAAGAGTATCTCGTAGGCCATCGGGAAGATGTTTCTCGCACATGATGCCGTCAAATCCTCGCAGACACACACATGCAAACCCATATTTACTGTTTGTGAAAGACCCATCCACGCAGGTTCCTCCATTAAGGCAGAGGTCAAGGGAACATGGTCTTCGAACTGTGAGGAAATAAATGTCTTAAAACCAGAGGAAAAACTTAAAAAATGACATAAATTTTTACTTAGAGTTAAAAGTATAAAGATGAACAATTCTGCACTGTTAATGGTCAAGGCCATCCAAAGTATAACTGGACTCAGCTAACAACTAATACAGTTTGCTACATGTACGACAGCTAATGATTTAACAGTAACTAATCAAACTAATTATACTTTTGTCTCTCGCTAGTTTAAACATATCTCAAGCCTAAAAAAAAGAAATTCGAAAGACCTAACCCTCAGAGTAAGTACTACAAGAATTTGTTATATCTTATTAGTATAAATCTACTAGCGTTCTATCACGAATGACGTCCTCTGATTGGCTACGCTACTCACGTTCTATTCGGTGATAGATAGTGAGTAGCGTAACAGCGTGCGCTGGGGGCCGCTTCTTTGTGTTTTCGAAGTGTCTGTAAAGAGGATTTAGATGAAAGTCTTGAACGAGTAGTAGATTGAAGAAGTAATGATGTAACATACCTGTAATCCAAAGGCAATTAAGGAAGTAAAACTGCAAAGTCCTCATACCTTCACACCGGTTTCCAGAGAAGCCTTGTTTGCACTGGCAGGAGTATTGATTACCAAATCTTAGACAAGCCCCATCATTTTGACAGGGATTAGGGTGGCATGCAGAAGCTATACATAAAGATACAGTATCGGTTCTAAGATTAGTAAAGAGCCCGTCCGACAAGAAAAAAAATGGCGAAAAAAATAAACTATGAAAGCTACCTTTGCTAAGAAAAACATGAACATTGGCGATTTCTAGCTTATTTTTAAATGAAATATATTAGTTGGCAAATTTTACCAAAATATTTAGGTCAGCAAGCTACTTTGATTTGTTTCAAGGTGTCCATAATCCATGCTGTAAAGCATGGTGCCATGAAAAGAGCAAAAGCATGGCGGTGTAGAGAATTAATGGCTGCGTTTGTTTAACATCGTGCTCCGTTTATTTTCGTAGGTCAAAAGATTTTATTCAATCAAAAGTTACAATTTTGGGCTGCGAGTTTGCTTGAAGTAAGTTCTCTTATGTACAGTATGCTATGATTAGGGTCCAACTTTTTCGTTTCCCACTTTCAGGATAAGTTTTCAATGAAGTGTTAAAATTCTTGCTGTGTGCTTTAGTCAAGCGTGAATTGTGAACAAACTCTTATCTACCCCCAAGTGCTAATGTCCTGGTATTAACCCGATCCAAAGACTTTCAGAAAAACTCATTAACAATTTAAGAAGTTAAAACAAAGGGAATTACCACCGTGACGGTGTTTGAATATCTGACCTTTATTAACATACATTTTCAAGAGCTTATTTCTCCATTATTTCTTATTTCTTTTCTTAGTTATATCAAAAAGTAACGACGTCATCTGACCACAGGTGCAAAGTCATCGAAGTTCCTGAAAAATACTCCACTATGTGCCCTCGTCTCTATGCGTGTTTGGACAAAGGCGGTCGAACACTGCCACTTCATGTTTTGATATGATTATTGCATAAATAAGCTTCATGGCCACATATATCAGCCAAAGATTAAATTTGAAACATTTCAAATCCAAAACACAACAGGCGTGCATGTAGAAGAAAGAAGAATAGCACCAGGCAGATTTGCAAAGAAGTGGTTATATCTATACAGCCTTCCTTCCTGGTCAAAATACTGTTTCACGTTTACACTCCGAGCTGTTTAAGTAATTAACTGTGGTAACCGGGTGTTCAAATCATTAAGCTGGAAGTAATCAAAATGAGCCTTTTCTGTAGTCTCGAGACTTATTACTGGCATTCCAACCAATTGAGTAGAATCTCAGCCAATGTCAGAAGCAGTTACATTTGCAAAATTGTTTAGTTTAGAAGAGTAGTATACATACAATAGATATATGCCCTGTAGCATTCGTGTGTTTTTTTACCCACATACGGTCAAGCTTTTTTCCTGCGTTTTTTTCTTTTCATGAAATTATGTTTATTTTAATGTTTCTGATCATCGATTGAAAGCGTCCGGCTCTGAAACAATCGAACGCTATCGTAGTCTAATTTACAAGACATTTTCACGTTTTGGTTGGAAGTACAGAGGGCATTTCCTTCCCCCGAGTGACATGGAGTGAACATGAAAAACTTACCTTCACATCGCTTTCCATAGAATCCAAACCTACAGTCACACTTGTATCCAGATGGCTCATCTCTGCATGATCCCCCATTCAGACAGTAAACAGAATTACACTCGCTGATCACTAATTTAATACAAAAAGAAAAGAGAAAAAAGAAATTCGGTAAATTAACTCGGATAAAGTGGAGTACATCCAATAATGTTTCTTTAGTAAATTACATTATCAATTGGAGTAGGCAACGTCGCGAAATGATTGGCAAGTGCTGGCCTACCACGTTATCTTTGTTGAGCAATCATTTTTTTACGCTGAGAAGATTATCGGACAATTTAGATAAATATTGGAATTGTAACTTGTCTCTGATGCTAAAATTGAAGTATCCAGCTTTGCCTATTGTAAATGAATACTGACCTTCGCAAGTTTTCCCTTTAAACCCTTGAGGGCAGTTGCAGACGTAATCATTGCTTTCCTCAAAGCAAACTCCTCCGTTCTTGCAAGGGTTTGGTGAGCATTTATTAACGACTATGGAGAAAGAATATTCTTAATATACAGCTATTCATTCCCACTTTCAAAAAAAAAAAGTCACACCTTTATAAATTATTGCTTTAATTCTACAGCTAATAATTGTTTTTAAATGAATATTATGTCAATATTAATTATTTCAAAGTTTTAGCCTCTTTTTTTTTTCAGCGTGTTTGTTCTTCTTTCTTTTTCAATTAAAATCAAAATGCCCGTGGAAGGGTTCTTTTCTGTACACTTCTATTTATGGTTACATACTCTTCTTAGCAAGTCCATAAAAGTACTATTAACATTCAAAGGAGCCAAAACTCACTTTCACAGTTCTTTCCTTTGTATCCCTGCTCACATACACACGTATATGACTCATCAGTCTGGCTGCATGTGCCTTCATTGCGACAGGGATTCGGATGGCAGGGGCTTCGCGCTACATACACAAAACACAACGATTAATTAAACGAACCTAAAAATTGAATTGATTCTTATATGCATTGAAAATAAAATATGAATTTTGTTTATTCACCTTTACAACAAAAGTAAAAATATTAGTACTTTTCCCAACGCAGTAACGGGCACCTATTCATATATAGTCATCATCCTTAGAATTTCCATTTTTTAGTGGTCAAGTTAAGTCATCTTTATTTAGGCAGAGTAGCCCCACATTAGAGCCGAAAAAGGTTACGTCAATTAGTGAGACTTTTAAAACCTGTACAGGTTGAAACTGGTGTTATTCTAACTGAGCAAAATTACCTTGCGAGCACTTCATGAAGCTCTGCTGAAACATTTGTCAATACCAGCTTGGCTCATTTATATAACACGAGGGCTTCATCTTGTGGCAAATATTATATTAAATTTTCACGTTTAAATCAACAGCGGAACTATTTTTTATGCTTTGGCTCGAAAGAGTAGAATTGTCTCCCATCGCAAGTATGTAATCTACCAAAACTGGCGTTTAAGAAATCAATTCGCAAAGCTTTATTCGCCGCTTTAGAAGGCGAGGAGGATTATATAGAAGCACCTAGCTTACTATCCAAAATTAATTTATATTTTACATGATTATTATGACTTTTTGTAACCATTCACTGTTAACGTCTTCGCCTATTTAGTTTGTTTAGTTTATTAAGCTACCTACTACCAATCAAATGTGTAACCTACGGTGGCCCACAAGTGCACACCAAATTTAATTCACTCACACCGAGTTCAAATCACTCACACCGAATTCAAATCACTCACACTGAATTCAAATCACTCACACCGAATTCAAATCACTCACAACGAATTCAAGTCACACTGAATTCAAATCACTCACACCGAATTCAAATCACTCACACCGAATTCAAATCACGCACACCGAATTCAAATCACGCACACCGAATTCAAATCACTCACACCGACACCGAATTCAAATCACTCACACCGACACTGAATTCAAATCACTCACACCGACACCGAATCAAAATCACTCACACCGAGTATAAAACACGGATTACGGACTACGGACTGGGTATAAAACACGGACTCCGGTATAAAACGCGGACTAAGCATTACGGACTGGGTATAAAATACGGACTCGGGTATAAAACGCGGACCGAGCATTACGGACTCGGTATAAAACACGAAGGAACGTTCCATAATGAATAAATTCTCGCACGAACGTCTTCATAATAAAAATAGAAGCTACCTGTAATTATAGAAGTCTCATTTCCCAAAAATGCTCGCTCATAACGGTTTAACCATACTGTACTCTATTGCCGAAAATGAAATTGATGACACTGAAAGTCACAAAATTGACGAGCTGTATGAATTTTCGAATGATTCAAGCCATGATTAAATGTTTTGAATGATCAACAGTCGAGAGAATTGAGTGGAATTCGAACGACTTGTCTCGCCCCGGTGTCCCGCTGTTTATTTATACGATAATACACATAAAAAATGAGGAACAAAAAGTTGTTAAATAGAAAAAACGCCATTACACAATGATGGTAGTTCTGCACGTTTATACCCGAGTCCGTATTTAATACCCAGTCCGTAATGCTTAGTCCGCGTTTTATACCGGAGTCCGTGTTTTATACCCAGTCCGTAGTCCGTAGTCGTAGTCCGTAGTCCGTAGTCCGTAGTCCGTGTTTTATACTTACCGATTCGGTGTGAGTGATTTTGATTCGGTGTCGATGTGAGTGATTTGAATTCGGTGTCGGTGTGAGTGATTTGAATTCGGTGTGCGTGATTTGAATTCGGTGTGAGTGATTTGAATTCAGTGTGAGTGATTTGAATTCGGTGTGAGTGATTTGAATTCGGTGTGAGTGATTTGAATTCAGTGGGAGTGATTTGAATTCCGTGTGAGTGATTTGAACTCGGTGTTTGGTGTGCACTTGTGGGCCACCGTAGTAACCGAATTTATATCCGGATGCTACTGATTGTATTTTATTTATAGCTTATTTCTGTCATTGTTCATAGTTATTTGAAGCTTACAAATTGGTTTATTTTCTTCTTTTTCTTTTTTCTCCTTGCACAACTCGCCTCGACTAGCTTACGCTATATGTGAGTTGTATATGTTCTTCTTTTAATTGTTACATATTAATAAAGTTTATTGTTGTTGTTGTTACAGTTACGAAACTACCCAATTCCAAAAAAATCTCGACCGAGCTAGGTCAGTTCTAAAGCTCCAATCAACCAGGAAAGTTCGGAACTTCATTCCATTCTTGTCAATCGTCACTTACCTTCACAATCATTTCCAAGAAATCCAACGGGGCAAGTGCAAAGATGTCTTCCAATGGCTATTTCAGTACATGTCCCGCCGTTCTTACATGTTTCTGGCCTGCACTCTTTCTTAACTATGAAATACATAGAAAACGAACTGTGATGCACTTCCAGTCGCTGGATATCCAATTTTCAAGTTTTTTTACTTGCAAGTGACTCAATCAGAAAATCTCTGGGTTAAATTTCACCAAAACATTACAGTCATAGGAGGCTAATTGCATGCTAGTCTGCCTGCAACAAATGAAGACTACCCAAAATATTTTTCAAAATTGTAGGTGCAAATTGTAAGTAAACTACAAGTAATGAACGTACACTAGAAACTTTTTAACCTGATGCCAGTCAGAGTCCGTTAATAGAGCATTGCATGGGGGTCCTACTGAGGGCTGAGAATAATCCAAATTTTAGCTGTCAACAAAATAAAGACCCATGGTTTAATTGATAGCTGAGAAAAATCAGCTGATGGCCGATAAGGAAACAGCTAAAATTTTATCTTATAACTTTTCTTCTTAAGCACCGTCATCAAGATAGCACGCCGGAACCAAAGACACTGTCGGCAATAACACTGAGTCTTCATTAATTCAGGATAATAAAGTTACTCTTCGTGATTCAGCATCACTGACCTTCACATCTTGTCCCAATGAAACCTGGTAGGCATTCGCAGTAAAAGCCATGGCGTCGCGGAATGCAGATCCCTCCATGGTGACACGCATGGAAGAAACATGGCCCTGCGCAAGTTATATATAGATGGATAACGCTTTAGTAAAGTTATGTTGTGACAATGAACTCCAACAAACGCTCTAAAAGCCCCATGTCTTGGACTTGGGACAATTATTTTTCCGCACCTACTTCTGGCTCATAACATAGCGTAAAAATTTATTAGCTAGTGATAAAATTTTCTTTACTCGACGGATTTCTTTCAAAATGCCCTTTCGTCAGTAGAGGGCTACAGATTAAGAAAATCATGGTAAATACGAAATCAGGCTTCCACTTTAACAATTGCAGCTTAGTTTATTTGCAAGATACTTTGAAGTAATAAAACACCTGAGTTAAAATTGTATCTGTGAAACGGCTTTTCGCATTTTAACCAGAAAACATATCATGTTATTGTCTTACTTTAAAATTTGTCAACTAATTTACATAATAAGTTAGTTAAATTGACAATTAATGCCAGTTTTAAAAGTTAAGACATTGAAGCCAAACTGTTCAGCCAGGAATTATTAAGTAAGTTAAAATAATTGATCAAGAACACACTACCAATATAATTTGTTGCTATTTTCAAACCTTTTCCTTTCAACGAAAAGATAAATAGCTGCAGCACAAATGTCACAGTTTAGGCTTGTACCTCTTTCTCCTCGGTGAACCAGAAGCATTCTTCGGTCAACGGAACTTGTCATTCGCTCGTATGGAGAAGCGGGCACGAAAAAGTAATCCCTCTTGCCAACGTCAGGTTCATTTTGACCAAGCAGCTCATCGCTTTGTTTCCTGAACCTCTTTATAAAAGCCCTTTTTTTGCCCTTCTTATTATAAAATGAAGACTGCGATAGACGACGCTTTTTACGTAAATGTTTCCCGCCCAGCGACCGTGATAGTTCAATCAAATTGTTTTCCACCTGGACCTCTGGTGAAATGCTTTGTTTATATTCCAAACTTCGTCGAAATGATTCCTTTGTCAGGATTGTTGTAGTCTTAATAAAGGTTAAATACGAGAGTATTACCAAGCAATCAATCAGTGCCACAGACGTCCAAGATCCTCGCATCATGAAGACTATCTTTTTTAACATTTCAGCTTAGCTCTCTTCCTTACATCCTGCTAAAAAATAGCTTTTCATTTCTACAACTGAACGAGTTGTTGGAAGAATAATTACTGATCGAGATCGATGTTTAAGATATTAAAGATTTACGACTTCCGCCACAGCTCATTGTTGCCAAGTGCACTGTCAAATTGACCGTAAAAGAACAACCTGTCCAAACAAAAGCCATTTTATGTGTGAGAATTATCATCATTTTTCTGTTAATGGCTTCTCGCCTCTTAAACTTACCTTGGCAGGTGAGAGGTATAAAGCCGCATGATCCATATTATAATTCTTCTTCCTTTTTTGATACATTCTTTAAAGTTCACTATTGGAGAATTTTTCCGCTGGTGAGACTTTTCCCTTAATTGAACAATCAGGAATCATATTATTCACCTGCCAAAGTAAACGAACCGTTCCAACGATACAGCTGTCTGTTTTTGCTCTCTAAACGAGCAATTAAGCGATCCTCCGTTGCTTAGGTTGCTTAGATATTACCATTCCAAATTCTCCTTGACGACGAATAACATTGGGTATTTTGTCGTCGAGTTCAGGGGATCAATAGTACTCCTTGATTTAAACTGTAGATGCCAAGCTGTTGTATGTGAACAGCATGTGGCCAATTGATTATAGAGTCTTCGTAGTCAACGTCCATCTAGAGACTAAATAGTGGTTTTTCAGAATGAGAGAGAACCAAGTAACAATGAAATAATTGATTTGTTGTGTCTTAATCGGTTATTAGTTATGGGTTATTAGGACAATTAGTCTTCTGAATCTAAACTGTAAGAAAACAATATAAAACAATTAATGATGTGACAAAACAATATAAAAAAAAATCGTGATTACTCTCGTTGTACAGTATTTTACGTTACTTGAAAAGACTTGCTTCCTTTTGTTTGGCTCTTAAGAAAGTATAATTTGTTTCCAATCGAACAATCTCCTACATGATACGTACTCAGGGGGGCTTTTGCAAACCAGACTAACAAGCATGTTAGGCTGGTTTATGTTAGTCTGGTTCATAAAGTAAGTTGACAAGCGCTGCAGTAACTTTTCAACTATAATACTCTTGCTTTTGCACTCTTGCTCTTGCACGACGAGTTCAAGAAAGACTTTTAAACTGAGAAGGCCTACCAAGTTGCTAATTAACTTCAATGCGTGATTAATCAGAATGACTTTCAGTTCTAAAATTAAACGATTGCTTTGAATATTTGATGCTTATTGGAAAAGATGAGATCATTTCAAGGGGACAGTTTCGTTTGGCCTTCCAGAAAGTCCCGGTTTCTGTTAAAATTGAAATCTCTTAACCAACGTATGACCTAAGGGTGGAGCCATTATCCTGATATGCTAAGTTGGTTATCAGCTTCAAATGACGCTCGCTTATGAAGTTCTCAACTACGTTACGTTTCCTCCATCTCTTCGTTACATTGGCATGGCTCGGAACAAACAGGAGCGCAGGTCTTCACAAACACCATTTAACGCGACTACTAAACCAAGTTGTAGTTAGTGGTAAAGGACAACGAAGCACCCTTGTTATCGAAAACGGCGTGGATAAGTTAATTCGTGCAACTAAACGGGGAAAAAATCCCAAAGTCGACAGATTAAAGAGTTGGAAGACCAACCAAAACAAACGCCACCTGCTGACAAACAATGCTGGTAATAAATTACCTTGCCAAGGACAGTTGTGCTTAAAGAATATAACATATGTTTCTAAGGCCTTCACTATTAAAAGGAACCTGGGTAAAAAGCTTAGTCGTCATCGCAGAAGAGAGTCAGCATTCTTGACCAAAGCACTTGACATGCTGGATCATGCAAAGCCACGCGAATCATGGAACTTTGCTACTCGCGCAACGGCCAATAAGCCATTTAAACCAATAGGTTCTGTTACAGACACAAGTAAAGGAAATATCAAAAATGTTACACTTGTTACCAAGCCTCCCAAAACTCAATCAGGAGACAAAAGGCAACAGTGGTCGGACGCAACTGGTGACATGAGACCTCGGTTCTTTTTCAATAGTGCACCAGCAGAATATGTAGAACAGAAACCACCATCTTTGCGCAGAACTGAACACCCACCAATTCATTTAGGATCGCCTCATCCATCCAGAGGGGGACCTCATGTCGCTGGACCTTTCCACAGGATGGCAGCATTTTCCCAAGGAGCCAATAATCGCTTTCACTTGATGAAGCACCGGGGCCGTCTATCTCCATTTCCTGTTACCCTTGTGGGCAATCCATTAACACATCGCATCACCGCACCGCCACATTTCAATCATCATCCGCATCCGCATCATTTTGGTCCACCCCCCTATGCTATCCATATCAATGCACCACCTAGACTAGAGCCGCCGCCCCCACCTTTACCCAATTCTCCTACCATTCCTCCAGATATTTTTACTGACCCAATGCAATCCATCAACCCACCACTGGGAATGGAACCTCGGCCTCCCGATGTTCCAGTAACGCTACCTCCTAATATTCCATTGCAGACACCCCCTCCAATGAATGTACCAGCTGGAGCAGAAACAATTCCTCCAGACGTTCACCTGATGCCGCCCGAAGGAATGCCACTGCAACCCCCTCCTACTAACATGGAAGGGATCGCTCCACCGGAAGAGTTAACACCCATTCTACCCTCACAAACTCCCCTGGGAATGGAACAATCACTTCCACCTCCCCATATTCACATGATGCCTCCTCACGGCATCCACATCCATCCATACCATCCCATGAATGCTCCAATTGGAGGAGAAAATAACTTTCACATGATGTCTCCCGAGGGAATACCCGCTTCCCCACCTATTAATTTGCAGGGATTGCCTCCGCTTGGGCCATTTATGTCACCTCAACAAGTCCCGTTTCCTGTACCAGTTCCATCCCCACCTAAAGTAAAACATGTACCGTATCCCGTTCCAGTGCCAGGCCCGCCATCTATTCAGCCTGTAATAGTTCCAGTGAAAGTACCTTCGCCACCTAAGATCCAGCAGGTGGCTGTCCCAGTGGAGTCTCCTCCAAAGATTCACGATGTTCCTGTTCCCTTCCCGGTGGCCGTTCCTTCGCCTCCACAAGTTAAACATATCCCTTATCCAGTCGCCTACCCCGTCAAGGAACCAGGAGAAATTCAAAAATTTTTTTATCCAATAGCAGTTCCTCAACCATCGCAGATTCACCACGTTCCATTCCCTGTTTACATCAGATATCCCCCTGAGATAAGAAGAGTTCCCTATGCTGTACCATCCCCTCCAAAACCCTATCCTGTCCTTGTGCCGTCACCACCGCATTTAGTGATTCATCGAGTTCCATATCCTGTCATGTTTTCCCAAAAAGTTCCCTATCCGATTCCAGTTGTTGTACAACATCACCACATCCACGACGAGGTGGCCAATGGAAGAGGTGAGAGCAGCTTTATGGTAATTTGACGATCGCCTAACCATATTAAGGTATTTTTAGCTTTTCCAAAACAAAGATCTGTATATTTTGTAGTTAATACTGTGGAACTTCATCGTCCTTTATTTAAAACGAGTCCCCAGAGGAGAATATGGTTTTGAGAAATGAGTAAGACAACAAGACTTTATTTTTCAGAATCAAATTCAGATTCCTTTGAAGATCATTATCCCACTGATCAATACGATCCTAGAGAATACCATCCAGGTGGGTATCATGTGCATATCTGCCAGTGCATGAGAAGTAAAAAGCTCCACTTTGCAGCTTACTAGCTTTGTGATGAAGGAAAGAGCAGAGTATGCGCAAAGCTTTCATGTTATTGAAATTTGAATTCGGTTAACTGGATGGGTAATTTCTAATTTATTTCATATAGAGTCCATTAGTAATGGCCAGTGCCTGGTGAACCTTTGTCTCAATGGAGGAACATGCTCAGCTTATATGAGCACTTATCGGTGCCACTGTCCAAGTGGATTTCAAGGAAAACATTGTGAAGGTGATTAAATAAAAGAACGGCACGCAGCTGTGCAGTTTGTAAAAAAATGGTTTAGGCCTCCCCACCCCTCTCCCAAAAAGAAAAAATTAAATATAATAATATAATATAATAAGAACAAGTGATTCTCAATGCACGGGCATTTTGGAAAGTTGATACAAAATACAGAAAACACACAAGAAAGATGAACCCTCGAAACATATCTTGGAGATTAAAAAAAATGTCGTGTTGTGTTTATTATTCAAGATTTAACCAGTAGTACTGTTGTCTCAACCATTAAAAACATTAAGAGAGGAGAATCTAAAAGTTCAGAAAAAAACTTTGGGCTTGGATGTCAAGTGTTTGCAAAAACGACTCTAAAAAATGTTGAAATATGTGTCTAGTGCATATGTGATGCTGTGCAGAAGTGAGACGAACTTCGGGAAGCCACATAGGAATTCCCTTTTCTATCTTCTTCTCTGTTTATTTTACTTGATATGCAACACTGTAACATTTATTTGTTTCACCTGAATTCAAACTTTTTTATTGCAGAGCAAAATATGTGTAAGCCCAATCCTTGCAAGAACTTTGGAATTTGTTCGCAAGTTGAACATGACTACGAGTGTACTTGCAATAGAGGCTTTATTGGAAAGAACTGCGACAGTAAGCGCAAACAATGATGTAATCAAGTTTTGAGATTGGAAGTAGTCTACGTTCACTGCTAATTAGTTTCTTTAGAATTCAACTGTTTGTAACAGGAAACACGGCAGCATACGCACTGCAACTAAATATCAAAAGGGTAATCTCGACAATGTCTTTCCTTTGCAGGACCAGACCCTTGCATCCCTTCTCCTTGTCAAAATGGCGCCACTTGTTCATCCGATGGATCATCGTACTCTTGTACTTGCAAAATGGGTTGGATGGGACGGAATTGCCAAGGTTAGTCTACGAATTAAATTCAGTAAAAAGGCTGTATTCGGTATGCATTGTAAATTTAACCGAATTATACAGATGCTATTGTCATTGTTAAATAGTCTGTACAGCATAAGCATTTTTAAAGGGGTATGTCTGTTTTAATGTGCGAAGTCTCATAGTTATAGTTTTACCTCTTTACAGATAAATGGCATCCAGTATGGATGCTTTTGAAGAGGACTTTGTTAAAACCGTTACCGAGTTCAGATATCACAGATCTTGATTCTGAGGGAATAAGTACTCCGAGATAATTTTCTTTCCGTGATAAGGAGTATTAGTTAAAGTTGTGACATTAAAGGTCTTCGTTGGTATATGTAGTAAACTAAAATAATCGGAAAATGCTACTCCACAAAACGATTGCTTTGGGCTCTGCTTCTTCTTAGTTGAGTCTAAATGTCTTCCAATAAACCCGTGCCAAAATGGAGGAACGTGTACTGAGACACATGGAACCTACCAGTGTGACTGCTCCCCGGGCTGGAGTGGATTAAGCTGTGAAGGTACGATTGCGGCAGTTGTTTCTGCTTCTGTTTCTATTCCTGTTGTTGTTGCTTTTTTGTTCGCCACTCCAATTTTAGTCAGTGGACATTACATATTTTAAACAAGAGTTAACGAATGAAGTTAGTCACGTCTGCTCAAAGATGTGCTTCTTCGCGACGTCTTCTTTTCTGAGCTGATGCTTCTTAAAGTACAATTGCGACGAAATTTCACATTTCTTTTTCCCACTTTTTTTTTAAACAGAATAACTTACCATCATGTATGATGTCCTTTCCTCCAGAAAAAAATAAAAGACTTCCTTCATTAAAATTTCGCCGCGCGAAAAGTGAAATTTCTCGTCCGCCATTGCTCGAAATTGGTTCCAGTTGAGCCCGCTTTTTTCGCGGCGCCAGCTACACTTGTGACGTCATACTCCTAACGCGCGATTTATTTACCTCCTATTCATGTCAGTCGGGTTTTTATCTTATTAGCGAAATGTCCCTCGATTCAGAAGTTCATTTTGGGTAAAGTTAACTTTGTTTGAAAGCAGTAATGGAAGTTGCTCTGAGTCTTTAGAGGCTAGCTTCTGCTCAGCAAGTAAAGATTTCCAATCAAACGATGATAGTGCCGAGCCAATTGCCACCGAAGAAGCAGCTACCGCTATACCCAGTATGCTGAACAAATTAGAGGAAGACGAAGAGGAAGACGAAGAGCCTGAGGACATGCTTATTAGTCGATTTGCTGCCAAGACAGATCTATCAGACTGGTATTTTATTTGGGTTCTTCTTTTCCATTCTTTCTGATTTTATCAATGCGTCTATATTTGTAAAAAGAGCTAATTTACGTACGTTGATCTCAGCGCGTCAGCGTTTTTGGAAATGGCTGTTTCATAGATATTGCACGATGTTTATTATAATAGGTGCAAGTGTATAAATTGTTCGTTGGAGTTCGTTGTTCAGTATGAAGAATGTAGATGTTGCAGGGAGGTTGATAGATGTCGTGAACAAATGGCAGAAGTACTATGTTACTTTCGCATCCAGAATTTGAAAGTGTCTGTCTGATTAGTTGGGTTTTGGCTACTGCAGCAATAGGGCTTAAAACGAAACAGTAGAAAGCGTTTACCACATCGTTTGCTGAAGGCAACACCACAGACACCTGAGACAGTCGGAAACCCCAAAAATTGGAATTTGAGAGGAGTAACAGCAGAGTCTGAAATCATTCCTTCCTATAACTTTAAAAAGCGATATAAAAATCAAATGTCAGTCATAGTTCTGAATTTCCAGTTCAGTTACCTTGTAATCGTATCTGTTCTTGTTTTCCGATTTTTCTGTAAGTAATTATTAATGCAACATCTCCATGCTATTTTCATAATACTTGTGAATTTGTTTAGTCTTGATAATCATTACTTGTTTCCTTCATTCCTTCCGTTATTTGTAAATAAGCAGCAGCCAACTCGAAAGCTTTGCTACTTTGGCTGCTGCACACTGATTCATAGACTTGTATATATAGCTATAAATCTTCTATTATTCTGTTTTCTATACTTGTTTTTATTTTCCTCTTTTCTTTTACCAAAATAGTGTAAATAGAGGTTGTTGTTGTTGTTGCTGTTGTTGTTAGCTGCCAGTGCTGCTAAAAAGTTCACACTGATGATCAGAATTTTACAACTGGTCACCAGTGGGGGAATAACTATATTCAGAAGTTTGATTTTTGGGCAAAGCAATTAAACTGACAGAAAATTCAGACTCATTTTGCCAATAGCAGACTTTTCATCTTGACTCCCATTACCATGCAGAGGAAAACTGTTGGCACCTGAAAATCGCTTGCTTGTGATGGAAAGATTATAAAAGCTGTACCCAAAGTCAAAAAAGTTAATTTTAGCCCCTAAACAACCAAAAAATATGGTGCAGAATATGTAAGGGGTGCTCACTTATAGCTGTAGTGATCCTATCAGAACTTTCAACTGGCTAAAGCTCCAGAAATTAACTAGACCCTACACGAAAAATGGCTGCTGTTGAATTATTCTTTTGTCCGTATTTAAATTAGCCTTACTAACCTCGATTTTGAGACAAAAATTGTAAAGAATTTGTTATCCCGAACGAGGTTAGTGAGGCTATTTTGAATGCGAACAAAAGAATAGGCAGCCATTTCTGCATAGGGTCTATATATTCCTTGAGGAGTGTACTGCATGCTACACAGGGTCTCCCACTTTATGGCACAGTACACCACAGCAACTCAGTAACGTTAACATTGACTGTGTGATTGATTGTATTCCGAAATATCCAACTCATTTTGATAAAAACGAGAGAATGTCACAGTATTTTCTGTTTTCTGTTTAGTCCTCCTGTTTACAAATACATCTAATTGCAATTTATTGATTATTATCCAGGCCTGGAAAGTCATGGAATTTAAGTGTGGGTCATGGAAGGCCATGGAAAATAAAATAAGTTGGGCAGTTTTGCATCTGCAAACTAAGGAAACAGGGAAAAGTTGCGCACAATCAAGAAACTTTTCCAAGAAAGATGTCCAAATTTAGGTTATGGAAAAATATGGAGAGTCATGATAGAGGTCCTGGAAAAGTCATGAAATTTTCAAAGCTCTATAGGTAACCCAGTGAGGGATTACTTCTGGGGTTGAAGACACTGCCACACGTCATTTCTTCAATGTTGCAATTAAGTGTATGGACACCCCTCTCCTCCGTCGTCATTGTTGATGCATGATAAAACGGCTTAACCTTGTCCCCCCTAAAATCCCCAACAATCCACACTACCTGTAAAATTACGCATGTGTCCAGCATAATTATTAAGGTACACAAGACGGGGACCAGGAAACTGATCTAATATACCACGCTTAGGAAACTGCCACTTTATTCAAACAGACTTCGCACTGGGTACAAAACTGTGGGACAATTGAGCTTATCTAATGTACACAGCAAAACTCTCTAACGAAAACGAGTTTCGTTCACAACATTGTCTCTATCCAGCGAAAAGAACAGCAATTGCCAGATTACATAACGTGAGGGGCGCCTAATTAACATACATCTGAAAGCCCATTAAATTACCGAATGGCCAGCTTCTGGGGATGAAACTTCCGGTGACTGTGAGGAATGTTACAGTTAATTTATGATCTATATGGAAAGTAGATGTAGAAACCTGTGTTTGAGAAAAAAATAGTTGATTTGAAAATTTTGGAAACCATTGAAAGACTCTTCGGTAATCCAGCATCACATGACTGGAATAAACAGAAGGGATAAAAAACTAAAATACAATAGCATGGCGACATGAACAATTCTAAACTTGATGAGTTACTTGAAAATATATTTACATATTGCGGCAGAGATGTCTGGGAATAAACATATAGGATACCTCTACGAAAAAGAAAACTGAAAGAAAACTGACGCAACAATGAAACTTAGGCTTACCTTGTGGTGTGGTCGTTTGGAAGATTGTTTCCCTGGCTCGATCTTCTATATTGTAGGAATAAGCCAGAAATAGGCCGACGACGACAGCCTTCTATATGAAACGCTCTTAAAAAACATTCCTTCGCGAAATGGCACCCGGCAAAAACTTTCCGCTCGGGTTGAAGTTCGCGCTGTGAATGTGCACGAATCTCAGCCACTTATCTCGCTCACTTTTTATGAAAAACTAAAACGAGCAGAA